>MPNV01002209.1:41660-197491 GCA_013376435.1 Cyclocybe cylindracea
ACCCCCAGAGAGCAGAAACGACGCGTCAATTAACGCGTCGTGTTGCTGCTCAGTTATCTCTTGTATTCCACAGCGGGTGGCTGGTAGAGCCACCCCGCACCATGATATATATTTTATTCAATATTAATATGATTTTTTTTATGATTTTCGTGTGCTTTGAGGTGCCCCCGAGCTCCCCCCGGACCGTCGTGACAACGCTGGCCGAAGAGCATAAATAGAGGATGTCGTCAATGGTACATTCACAATCATCGATCTAAAAATAGCTTACGGGCCCCAAAAAACTAGGCCGCGTCATCCAAATCGCACCTGGCCGCAATCCATCCATTCCGCCCCCGACGGATGGGGGAAATGGTGCACAACGATGAGGAAATATGTTTCCTCATCGTTGGGCCTTTTCCCCGTCGAAATCGGGGGCGGGAGTGCCCCAACGACAGGAAACAGTGCTCGGGGCGCTGTTTCCTGCATTGTTTGGGTATGTTGACACCACCCGCCCACAGCCCGCAGGCCCCGGCACCCGCGGCAAAGCCATCCGCCGTCCCTCAGCAGGTGGACTGTATAACTACAGTCCTGACCTATGAGGATACCCTGTAAAAATACAGTGTTTGATGTATTTTTCCAGCGGATAGAAGTGAGTAATGAGAGTCCAACATTTGGCACAAGCACGATACGGTTTCACATATAAAATATTTTTGTTTGGTCATTTTAACTTGTTATTGTAAGAACAGGTATATGTACATGCCAAAAACATTTTCCGACTGTTCATATAGAGACAGAAAGCGCCCTGCATGTCTCGGAGACGTTCTGTTGTCCACCAACGGAACGCAGGGGGATCGGGCCGCTTATCCCAGCCAATGGGATGCGTGGCCGGAATTCGCCGAGCAGTGATCAACGATGTTCAACATCGTTGATCCTGGTCCTTATCCACCACCAGCTCACCCTCCCACTGCGAACCGGCCCCGAAACACAAAAAAAAGGTACGTTCATGTTTTTCTCGTGTACTTATATGCCTATTAAACGACTTCTACCCTCACAGGGCCCTCCTTGTGTCAACGATGCTCCAAAGCCACCGTGTGCCCCTCCCCTCACGATAGGGATGTGGGCCGGTGCATTCCCCACATCCATCCCTCGATCCCACCTTCTCGCTCTCGCCCTCGCCCTCGCCCTCGCCCTCGCCCTCGCCCACGCCCTTACTCCCTCGCTCGCCCTTGCCAACGCCAATGCCAACGCCCTCGCTCCCTCGCCCTCGTCCTCGCTCCCTCGCCCTTGCCCTTCCCCTCGCTCCCTCGCCCTCGCCCTCGCCCTCGCTCCCTCGCCAACGCCCTCGCTCCCTCGCCAACGCCAATGCCAACGCCCTCGCCCTCCCTCGCTCTCTTGCCCTCGCTCTCTCGCTCTCTCGCCCTCGCTCTCTCGCTCTCTTGCCCTCGCTCTCTCGCCCTCTCACCCTCGCTCTCGCCCTCTCCTTCCCTCCCTCGCTCTCCCTCGCTCTCGCCCTCTCCTCCCTCGCCCACGCCAACGCCTACACGTCGCCCTCGCCAACGCCCACACCTCGCCCTCTCCCACTCCCTCACTCGCCCTCTCCCTCGCCCTCGCTCGCTCTCGCCCCCTCATACGCGTCCTCTCTCGTTCCCCCTCTCTCTCGCCCTTATGAAAACGAACGTCGATTCAAATCGACGTTCGTTTTCTTCACCCCTCGCACCCTCCCCTGCCGTAAGGGACAGGGCGTCGCAAGGATGGGGCAACAAGGATGGGATGACGGGCGACAACGGTGACAGGGCGGGGAATGAGGGATGGGGCGATGACGACGACGGGGCGAGGACAGCGAGGACGGAGCGACGAGGACGGAGCGGCGAGGACGGTACGAGGATGGGCGACGAGGACGGGGCGAGGACGGGGCGAGGACGGGGCGAGGACGGGGCGAGGACGACAGGGCGAGGACGACGGTACGAGGACCGCGAGGACGTCACGAGGACGGTACGAGGACGGTGAGGATGGGGCAAGGAGGACGGGGGCAAGGAGGACCAGGTGCGACGAGGAGGACAGGAACAGGGCGACGATGAGGATAGGATGGCAACGGCGACACTGGCGGGATCCTGAGCAAGACCAGCACGACATG
The DNA here is from genome assembly GCA_013376435.1 of Cyclocybe cylindracea. Lineage (NCBI taxonomy): Eukaryota > Fungi > Basidiomycota > Agaricomycetes > Agaricales > Hemipholiotaceae > Cyclocybe > Cyclocybe cylindracea. The sequence continues at coordinate 43,774 of MPNV01002209.1, forward strand.
AGGGCGGGCATGGCCAGTATGGCGCGAAGGCGAGCGGACCCGCCACGAAGCAAGGACGAGCAGCATCGGAGCAGAAACAGCGCATCATAAGCGCACCGTTTCTGCTCGTTTTGTCTATATCTCGCAGTGGGTGGCTTTACTAGCCACCCACGTCATGTAATAATTTTATTTCAATTTAATATGATTTTTTTCGCTTTTTTTTGTGTGTGCTGAGCATGTCCGAGCTCGCCGGATGGCCAATTTGGCCCAAGATTCTGAAATTCCCATATCTAAGGCGATCGGAAGGGTCCACGTGGGTGGATCCGGTGCTGAAGCTGACAGATCCGTCATGAGCTAAAAATAGCGCAAGGTGCAAAAACCGCCGCGTCATCCAAAACCACCCTACCCAATCCAGCCCATCCCGCCCCCGGGGCGCGGGGGGAAATGGTGCAGAACGATGGCGAAATATGTTTCACCATCGTTGGCGCCTTTTCCCCGCCGAAAACGGTGACGGGAGCCCCCAAAACGACGAGGAGCAGTGCTCGGGCACTGTTGCCTGCATTGTTTGTGCATGTTGGTGGCTCCCGCCCCCATCCATGAGCCCCGGCACATCCGGCAGGGCCTTCCCACTGGGCCTCAGATGACTGACTGCTTAATGACAGTCAGGACGTATGCTCTCATACTGGTAAAATACAGTGTTTGATATATGTGCCTAGCTTATAGAAGTGGTCAGCCTATGGTTGTAGTGCACGACACAATTCGCAGCAATGGGGGGTCTCTGGTGGATCAAGAGATGCGATATGAAGGTTTGGGTAATGAGAATGTCGACAGTGGAAACACTGCCGATGACGAAGGTGCATGGTTTTCGGCTTCAAATGCCAGCGAGCTCTGTGCTAACGAATATCATAGAAGAGGACGATCGAGAAGACGACCCAGATGAGATTGTCACTGTTGGAACACTCTCAAGGCACCTGGACAACTTTCGAGGGTCCTTAATCGACACGCTCAATGAAGGTTTTGAGAAGGTGGTCTCCACTTATCCCCAGCAAGAGGGTAGCCAGCCTGGTGCACCTTCCAAGCGTCAGAAGGGGAAGCCCAAATCTACCGGCTTTCCGATACGACGAAGTCCAGAGATCAATGACAGACAGGTGACTGGTTTTAGCCCTTGAATGTCCGATCACTCTTCTTACACAGTGTTGTGGGCTCTTACTTTGAGCAGGCACTTATTCGGGAGCACATGGCTCATCTCTGCTCTGATAGGCTTCTGGCATTTGCTCTGCTCGTGGAGGCTTTGGAATACGAACGTATACTCCAGAACAATCCTAACCAACTTTCCTGCACTGCTGATGCATTCCGAGTTTGTCTCGAGGGTCCCCCTCGAAGCGCGTTCAACAAGAGTTCTGCGAGGGTGTTTGCTCGAAGTTACCAAGATTACCACCATGCAATTAACTTCACACCGGATGATCTAAAGGATATATACCAGCGTGCCTTAACTATGTTCAAGACAATGAAGTGCTCGAGCAAGGTCTCGAAGCTACCTTCCATCCGACGTGCTGCACGTAAGAGTTCTGATAGGCGCTATGCTCAAAAATACAACGTGAGTCTCGTGTTGCCTCTTTCTCTGTGGTTAAAACATATTCCCTCATAGCTATTTCACCGTCGGCTGGAGGCATGTGGCTTGCACGAGAAGCTCGCAAGGCATGAAGAGATGCTCAAACGTTTGGGTATTGATGGAATGTCCTCTGATGAATCAGACTATGGCGAGGTCGGGGACAATCCACCAGTCAGGCTCAGGCCGCCGCGATATTATGTTCTCCAGCCTATGTGGAGGCATCCAGATCTCACTAATTGGCTCCAAACCTTTGACAGCGTCTACAGCATCATCCGTAGGGTGAAGATGCAGCGGCGCGGCGCCTATCCTCGACTACGATATGCAAATGCGACAAACATCAAGGCCAGTAAAAACAAAGCATTCGTCGCCGAACTCCCTGTTTCTGCTTACAAGCCAAGCTGGCTGAATGCTCAACTGGACTGGGAATTTCTCGTCAACCCTTCGAAGGATGAGTACCCTTTTACCCATGACCCCGAGCTTCTTCAGTACGTCAAATTTCTCCTCGCCGCTTTGACTTGCTACTGACACGCGGAGCAGATATATTCAATCAATTCTACTTGATACCCTCCATGGGGAAAGCTAGTCAGACAACGGACAATGTACTTGTCAATCGACGTGTCCTCCTTCAACCACGTAGCAGTCTCATACTATATTTTGACCTCTTGATCATGAATAATTATAATAGTCCATATTGGGCTTATTAATTTGCCATACGTTCGTGACACCCAAATGTACTTCAGGAATATCGTAGCGTCCCCAAAAAGCGATGGATGCCCATTGCGGACATCCAATCACATGGTATATATACGGGTATTTACTTCCTGAACTCGGTAGACCACTCGGGTATCCTGACTTCCTACGACCAAGTTTCACCTTCACTTATGCTAATTGCTGTGTCTCTCGATGGGCAATTTCTTGCGACATACCACCCCGATGACAGAGCCTTGACAGTGAATGCCACTTCCTATCCTATGATTTGGGAAGTCTGACATCTATGCTACGTCTATTCAGGTTACTTCAATGACTCCAACTGGGGGTTGTGCTACAACGACTCTTGAGGCTGATGCATTTCGCATTAGATGGAGACTCGACTCTTCGCGACGCTTCACTGCCCGGTTAGTTGACAGGAGGATGCTTCTCCTCAAGGTCAACATGGCATGTACTGTACGTGTTTCTCAGCTACAATGAACTTTCTTCTTGGTATCGAAACATTGTATCTAGGTCATTACCCTCATTCGAGTGATGCGGGTCCGACTCCCTAATACACAACGTGCCTCTGTCATTGTTCCGCAGTGGCGAATGCCACAGATGGGGCATGTTCTATCTGTACTAGATACCGTAAATTCTCGTTCCAGATCTAGAAGGTACCGGGTTTTTGAAAGACGTTTGCAAGCTCTGCGTGAACCTCAGCCTTCTGCCGACTTGGTTCGGTAAGTAGCCTCATTTATCTTATCTGTGGACTCTTATCTTATCTTTTGACCACCAGCCTAATGCAGGGCCTATCCATTATGGACTTCGACATGGATCTTGACTGCGAAGCAGGGCCTACTCATGAAGGTTGAACATTGGGGCGACGTGTCCTATCGATTAATCTGTCCGATTTCCATTGTGACGTGTACATGTAGAGTCGTAGACTGGGACAAGAGACCTGACTTATGTTGTCGCATCAGAGAGGTCCCCGAAACTTGGACGTTTGCCACAAGGGTCGGATGGAAGCCAAACATGGGGAGGCACAGGAAGGAAGGAGATAGATCAGGACGCCTGGCTGATTGGACAGATCACTGATCGTCTATTCTTTTGGTAATAAACTCTGCGCGCGGATTCAAAATGAACTCATTTCATGCGGGCGTGTTGGCTGAAGAGTTTGCGAGTGACCATGTCTCCACCTCGAGGCGGGTTCAGAGTTCGGAGATGAAATTTGAGTTGACGCCCCCATCTGGCCGAATTTCTTTGATAAAAATTTCCCTTCGCTGTATTTAATCCCTCTGGTTCGTCGCTTTCTTCCAGCAAATATCGCAATGGCAGCCCTCCCCCAGAACACCAACCAGCCTATCCAGTTCCAATGTATCAAGGTTCTCAAGTTCGAGGATATCATTACTGCTCTTCGTATCTCCCCGGACCAACGACACATTTCCATCGTAGATGGGTCCAGAACGTTGATGGTTTGTTGCCTCTCAGAACCCCTTGCTTCATCGCTTATGTACATGTCCTTCCCAGGTCATCGGCACAGAGGACGGCTACACTGACAGCACGACACTTGTCTTTCAGGGCAGGAGGAAGCTCCTCGACATTCATTATCACCCCCGCCAACCCCGCTATATGCTTCTCACATTCACAAACACCAAGGTCCTAGGCGTGCGCATCGATCGCTACGCCATCGGAGTGAGCGTCCTGTCCTCCTTTCTCGATCGGTTACTCACTGACGGTCGATAATTTCAGCGTCCAACTCCAGTCACTGAGTACAACGTTGCGTCTCTTCTCAACACCGAATCCATGGAGTTCTCAGCGCTCAACCCGTTTGGCAATGAGCTTTGTGTCATCTCTGGGCACACAATGCTTGTTTATGCTGACCCATTCCGGGGTAAGTTTCCGATCGTGCAATCCTTCCAGTATCTTCATCAACGCCCAATTCCTAGATGAATTCACCCGTGCTTCAAAGATTCGTCTGCCACCCAACACCCGAGCAGATTTGGAGCCCTTCTTGGAAGCTCAAGTCGTCTCTTTGGCTTACATCTCTGAGCACCAGGTGCTTGTCGGGTTCTCCATTGGAGCGTTGTAAGTGTCAGAGCATTCGTCCATTATATGTCAATGTTAAAGGGCAATAAGGGTTATTTCAACCACGGCCGCGTACTACCTCATTGACCGTGTCATAGAGGCACCTCTTCTCGGTCAAGGGATGTGAGCAGTTTTCCCTTCCCTCTACTGACTATGAGTTGCTTATGTCATGATAGAGATTCGCTTTACCTCTCTTCCACCCTTAGGGCGCTCATTGGTATAACGGGCCGGGGAGGTTATGACATATACGAAGCGGTTCATCCCCATGGACTCCTTGCTCTGCAAGAAATCGCCCCAATTATTCATCACTCTGTTTCTTCTGCCCAGCTTTCCAACGCGGCCGGTGTTGACATCAACGCAGTCACTGGAGCTGCTTTCCTCGAAGGGGAACCATTGACGGACACACACGTCTTGGGGACGAGCACAGGCCATGTCATGGTGACCAGCCCAGCCGAAACTGAAGTAATAGAACTACCCGGAGCAACTCACAAAGGTAATTATCTTCGAACAAGGCCCCGAAGACCCCTACTGATCATATGAGAAGTCCATCTCATTTGCAGCATGGTAATTCACCAGAAGCAAGTTATATTTGTGGCAAAAGGATTCGGTAAAAATTCCAGTCTTTCGATCATTGCCAAGGCACTGGTTCAAGTTGAATCAGAGGAAGAGGAGGCGGAGGTCGAAGTCGAGGAGGCGGAGGTCGAGGTTGAGGAGGCAGCGGATGCTAAGGAGAACGAGGAGAAGGTAAGCCAAAATAATTACCGTCTGAATGAACACTTACGGGCCCTCTGTGGTGTACCAGGAAGCAGTTGATGGCAAAGTCCTGGCCATTGACCAGCAAGGAGGGAGCGACCTCCCGACCGTTAACTTCCATCAGGTAAGTACCTGTTATCTATATAATGGGTAAGCCTCATGATTTCAAGGTCATGCAGTATCGTCGCGCTCTGGCAATTGTCGCTGGGATGGCCTTGCTTGCGGTCCTTCCCTTGCTTCGAACATCCACGGCCAGCCTCCGAGCTCGCGCCATGGAGGTCGAAGTACACGAACAAGGGGAGTTTCCTGATAGAGAGGCCAGCCCACTCCAAGAGGGCAGCCGCAACAGCGCAATAAGGTCGGTCAACAGCGTCAGCGCTAGTAGCAGCCACGTCAAGCATGGTACTCTCTCTGGGAGGACCTCGGAGATGGCTGTCAGAGGACATGAGGGAGCGGGAAAGTCCGAATACGAAGACGTTAGGGAGGAGAATTCAGTTTGTCTTTGTCATTGCTTCCCAACCAGTTCCGCCGTCACTCGCGTCTATAACCAAGTCCGCAAGATCTTTTGAGCGCTCGTATCTACATAGTGTACATCTACCAAACGATCCTGTGAATATGCAATTACTTTTCCTTGAATTTTATTTGGATTTGACCGAGTTTTGATACGCCTTCAACGCCATTCCTAAGCGCCGCACAATATTGAATTGACGCTCATATCCCCGTTTGGCTGTGTGGTGTCACCATCTGGCACAATCAATGCATGGTCGAAACCAGGTCCCTTGCGATTCCCGACCACGCAGATGACGCGTGCATGAGCACCTGACAGTGGCCACAAGTGCCTAACGAGGTGATGGCCATACACGTTATACCCTCTAGGTGCAGACATCCTCAAAAGATGATGAGCCCCAGCGTCTTCCACAGGAAGCCCCTTCAGAGAAGGCGCCGCAAGCGGCCGGAGCACACGGGCTTGCTCCGAACCTAGCATATTATATATATTATATAGAGGTATCTGTAGTCTAAAAGACAGTGGTCTTCGTTCAAGAGTGTCATTGAGAAGATGGGCTTATCTTTGTTGCGATGCGGATTCCACAAAGCGTCAGCACTGCCGCAACGAAGACTAGTCGCTATCTCACCTTCGCTGTGTCTTCTGGCCAACCCTCTTGTCCACTGTCCGTCCCCGCCGCATCATGCTTGTCATTCTCCCGTCTCCGTCGCCCCCTCGTGCTGGCCATCTCGCCCACGACACGTCATCTCATCTAATGGGGCGAAAGGCAACCCCAAGCCGGCTGCCGCCCAACTAACCTCCTGCGTAAGTGGTTTTCGAAGGTACGTCTTCCTCTTTCTTCCTTCCATGTGTTCACTAATGGGAGATGGCCAGTGCACGATGGGCGGCAACTCGAAAACGTTTGCCAACTGCGCCCACCAAGAGCGCCCCCGCCAACAAGCCTAATGTGCCTCCGCCTACCTGCAGTCTCGGCGTCACGAATCAGGTCCCCAAGAGCTACTTCAACGCAACTCAATTTGCCCTTCCTCTTGACAATCGACTCCTTCGCCGCCCTCATCCGCGTGCACGACCCTGAGCCCGACTCCTATACTACAAGTTATCTGACAATGATGTCGACGGCCACAGGGAGGTACGGGTCGACATTTCCATGTCTCCTCGTCTTCCGCTACCTCACACTGTACCTCAAATTCGGTGCCCTCAACCTGCTGTACATGCAGCTCCCACTGAAACAGGGTTTCTAGTGCTATGTTCTTGGCACGCCTGTCCCAACACCTCAATTCCTTCCTTTCGCTCATCGTGGCCCCACGGGTAAACTCAGAACAAGAACTTAAAGGGGGTCAAATGGAAGACCATCCCCTCGTTCACAGAGCAAATAACTTACCAACTGCCATAGCCATCAGCCGGGAAAACACCCTCCATGTTCTACTCTTTCAACCAATCTCGGAACTGAAGGACAGATGTTGAGGCGAGGACAGGTGTCGAATGAAGTCATCGAGTCACGGGTAAGTACTACTTCACTCCTCGAGTTAAAGCAACACCTACCTTTCTTGTAATTCTCCCATACACAGTCTGAGGATGCCGGCAGCAAGTTCGCCCCCATGACAAAATCCTGTCATCATTTCCACCCTCAAACTTGCCCTTCTCGTCGTCTCCGCCCTGAAATTCCTCCTTGTTGTGGGCGCTTTCCAGATCACACTGCGTGCTATTTCTCCAACCCCCACCTCGTCTTCAACCCACCCTGCTACCTCCAGCGTGCTGTGGTCAACGCTTCCAGCCCTCACTTTCCATTGAATGGGCGATCGGCCTGCAAGTTGGAGGGAATGGGCCCGTGGCTATCGCGATGTTGAGGGCGCTGTGCATACGTCAATCATTCTACTGTGAGTTTTACGGGAAACCTCTTACGGTGGAGCATTGGCGAAGCCCCGTTGATGCTTAGCGCGAGTGTCTTGCGGTAGGGTGGGGGTGCATTAGTGTTTTTTTTCACCGATTTGATATTTATTCCCCGTCTTTCCTTCATCTTGTAAACTCCCTCGATGGATCCCGCGTGTAAACGTTGTTGTCTAACTGTACGACGCATCTTGTAGTTGGGCTACAATAGCCGCAATCGCTCTCATCCGATAATTAATATACATCTTATGAATAGGATTTTCCTTGTATGATTCCGATGCTCAGAAAATCCTGTTTCCACAGGGTATGATAGGCTTGTTTCGTCTGGACCATCCGTTTATCAGTGAGAAGATATATATGTGCCACAATCTGATGACCTACGTCTGGCTTCCGCCTCACCTCGTATCTCGCAGTACTATGCCTTCTTTTCAGTGCTGGTAGCATCATCGGAAATTCTCCTCTGAATCCATTCTGAATACATTATCAATTAATCCAACAGATATAATAGGCAAATGCCTGAAAGATAATCTGGAGAAATTTAAAGTTTGACCAGGAAGTATGATATAAAAGAAATCCCAATATGAGCAGAATCATATCCAAGGACCTATTTTATCTGTGATACAAATCATCTCATTGTCTATACAGGGAACTATTTCTAAATATGTTCCGTTTTAGAACCTGTGATAAGAATCGTAGCAAATGGAACATTGTATTAAAAATATGTTCCCAGTATGGGTCAAAGATCAATGAGGATGGTGATTTCAAATAAAGTCCGCATATGATTTCTCTATGTTCTGAGGTCAAATAGGGAATTTCCCACAGTGGGGGAAGGCGACATATTGAGTCAGTCGAAACGTTACTAGAAGGTCTCACCATCCACTATCAATACTTCACTGCACTGAAAGAAGGCTTTCAGGACGTTGGTTCTTCTCGGTAGACTTTTTCTCGAAGAACATACTCACCCCCCTAACAAAAGAAGGCAGCCTCCTAATTCAAAATTATATGCCACGGGCTGCTGCGGCTCTCAGAACAGACTCGTCAAGCAGTTGCAGTAGCAAGGCGTCCCCTGGACTCAGAAGGTCCCGTTCTACAGTCACCGACAGTGGACATTTATTACTGAACGTCATAGGGCCATCGCTTCCTCTCGCTAGACTTTCCTCGAGGAATTCAGGCTTACACCCCTCGCAAATAAACCCAACCTTCAAGATGACAATTGAACACAGGCCACTGCGGCTCGCACAAAAGCCCACCTACTTACAAATTTAGACCGCTTTCTATAGCCTCCATTCCATAAACTGTAGCCCAAGCACAAAACACCCTTGTAACGTTACAGTCCAGGTGCTGTGCAGTGGGCGCCTGCTCTATTTGGGGATGAATTGCTTCGAGCCATACACGCCATTTCGTCGAGTCGGCCGACTCCACTGCGGCATGTAGGATCACGGCGAGCTCCACGGTGCGAGTACACAGGCTGTGGGTTCTGTATTTTGGGAACCCGAGTTTCTATTGGGGTGTACTGGGATTTTTGTACGTTCGTTATTCATGATGCGACGAGGATGGAGTTAAGAACAGGAGGGAGTGCACAGCTGATTGCACACCATGGGCAGGAAGCGGAATGGGGGAGGAAAGGACGCACGACTCGGGAGGTGAGGGAAGTAAATTCCGCAATACATTATCAGATAGCTTGTGTTTTCCATGTCGTCCAAAAATACCACGGTGCTATAAATACCAGGAAAAGTCACCACCTACTGAGCATGGGTGACAAACTTCCCATTATCATGAGGACAGGAAGTCTGCAAGAATAGGAAAGCGAGAGTCAGAGCAAGGGGAATGTGCACGCGGGGATCGACAACAATTAATTATAGCAAGGGGACGGTGTCTTCGGTACGAGGCACCAGGCGGTGTGTGCAGGGGTGCGGGGGCTATGGCGGTTAAGTGCGAAGTGAGCTTTTGCGGAGGAGGGAAATTTCCTTGCGAAAGAACTTGGATACTAGAAGATGCATGTCGAGAGAGAGGGCTGGCTACGGAGATTGTATGGGGGAGGGGAGAGACGAACTAAGGTGCTCATCTCTGGATCGATGAAGATCCAATGGGTCTGATACAGATGCCGACCGCGTATACCTGACCACGACTTCAACGAAGGGCAGCCATGCAAGTACGAGGATGTAAGCTGCTGGGTCCCATTGGATCGCCTGACGGTCCGGAGAGAATCATCGAAGTGCATAAGAATTTCCGGGTCGGCGACGGTAAGGAGCAGAGCCGATGCACAAATCCAAACGGTGTCAAGAACGCGATAACCGTCCGCCTTTCCTTGTCGAGTCGGAGATGTGGTAACTGCGACTGGGTTAGCAGGTTTCCGACAGGTGAGGTTAGGACGGCTGGCGGAGGGACGATTAAGAGGCCTCGGACTCGGAGCCTCGTAGAAGGACGGAATTAGACGCGCAGGGAGCCGGAGAAGATATGACGGAGAACCTAGAGCCTGTTTCTGGGCCTGGCGAATTGAACCGGAGATTAGACAGGAGACTACCGGAACATGGCTGGTGGCCGGGTTGGAAAGAGAAGGACATAACGGTCCGATAATCCAGAAATCGAAGCCGTAGGAGGGCGATTCGGGCAGGGACAAGTAACGTATTCTAAGAAAATACGCCTGCGTGCGAGGAAGGGTGCTAGAAGAGCACCGCCAGGACAAGAGCCAAGTCCTCTGAGAACGCCGCGAGAGAGCTCGAGCAAGGGGCTTGGGGCTGATATACATAGATAAGACTCAGACCAGTGTGATTGAGCATTGCCGTCCGGAAAGCCATATAGAGCCCGATAGAATGACACAAGAACGTCGATACGCCAGCAGGAGAAGAGAACCGGCTCCGTTAGGTATGTGTCCTTTGGCGAGATGGTGGGCTTTGGAACAGGCCACGAGGACTTTAAATAGATTTTTATGGACATGCGACACGGATTCCAGATTCCAGAACCGCGAAGACGGAAGTGTATGATTTCGATTGGATGAGAGGTGACAGCAAGACACGGAGCATAGGTCTTGTCGTTGGAGCTGTACGGATAAATGCCTCAAAAGATTTTTAGGGACATGACAAGAGAAAGGGGCGGCGGCCTGGGTGCTGCTACCTATCAGACGGCGTTTGCCAGAGGTGGTGAGAAGAAAGGAAGAAAGGGAGGTCTCTTCTGAAGCCAAGAACCCCGCAAACAATTCCCACGTGGGCTGGAAGAGTAAAACCTCCATTCGTCGATTGACCCAAAAGTCAAAATGCATTTTGCCAGAAAAAAGGATGTGCATTCTGCGCGCCAGTTTCCTCGACGACGATGGGCCGGGAGACTGCGGAGGTGAAACGCAGATATACTCTGTGCACGACGGGGACACGGGTTTGTACCGAGGGCAACCGAGGTGATTTTTCCTAATGCGCGTGGAGAAGTGAGGGAGTGAAAGTGACAGATTGGTGTGCAGTGTACACCCATTGACGTTGTTCTAAAGCCTGTGGAGCCTTTTCTAGACTTGACGCGAAAGATTTGAATTGTCCTATATATACCCAATCCCTGTTCCTTGATCCTCTTTTCCTTGCTTCCCTCCCCACCCTCAATCCTCGTCTTCCTCGTCGTGTACAACAGCGAGCACGCCATGTCGACAACCGACAACCCAACAACACACCAGAACGCAGAAGCGTCGACAAGCACGCCGCCGTCAACAGCAACGGTGTTGCAACCGCCAGCGGCACCATTTGCTGCCACGTCCGCTGTCCAAGACTCTGTTCCTCCGTCGACAAGAACCTCATTTACCCTCCACTACGACGACGACGAGCTCAGATCGCGCCCCTCGACATCACGCGCCGCCCCTGTGCCTCCCGTCCCTACACTCCCCGCGTCACACGGGCCTGCCAACAACACACAGGCCTCGCCTCTAATATCCACAGTTTCAGGAGCACACGACAAGCCTTCACCCAAGCTTGAAATGCCTGCACAAGCTCAGCCTATGGTCGAGGAGCCTGTGCCACAAATGCCGCAGACATATCTGACGTTCTTGCTTATCTCGGGAAAGCGGCGGACCATGTCTTTCGAGCCCGAGACAACCATTGGCAGAGTGAAGGAGCTCGTATGGAATTCATGGCCAGCAGGTGAGTGAACCTCTAATTTGTTCGACCGTGGCGTTTGCTAAAAGACGTCTATCACCCTCTCTGCTTCATTCATCTACCGCTTTACGTCGTTGCGGCTGTTTCACTTTGTCCCCCACACAATGGACGACCACAGACTGGCAAGATGACCGTCCACCAGCCCCGTCTTACCTTCGGGTGCTCTACCTTGGCAGAATGCTGCAAGACGACGAGACTTTGATCAGTACGTCCTTCCGCCCCTCTTGCTCCACCCAAAGCCTCTTCTGTTCTTGTCGTTTTGGGGCGAGGTCCCTGTCATGGACCTTCGAACCCGTATCGCCCCTTCGTATTTCTGGACTGGGATCTGGGATGATATCCAATTCTCACCCGTTTGCGTCGTCCTATGTGCGAGTGCTATAGCCGATCTGGTGGGCTTGGAAGCCCTTGCTTTGCCCACACAGGCATATCTTTCCCTTTCCCTTCCCTAGCCCAAACTTCCGTTCCAAGTCGGGCTTCCCCTCCTCTACCCACTGCCCTTCCATTACTCTCGCTTCCCACCGGCCGCACACATACTCACTTCCATCTCCCATCTCAAAATAGAACTCAAGCTGCCCACGCACACACCCCAGCAGCCACCGCTAGCCACACCGACATCGCCGTCATCAGCCGGTGCCGGGCCCACACCTACGATCATGCACCTCTCCATCAGGCCGTACGCACCCCCGGGCGAAGGAGATACGATCAAGAAGAGGAGAAGAAGGGGACAGGACGGTCAGTACGATTTCTTTGTGTTATATGGGTCTGGGTGGTATGGTTTTGTGTGAACGGAGAGCTGATTATGGTTTGGTTTTTGTGCGTTTGTGTTTTGGTGTTGAACAGATGGATCTGGGACGAACGACCCGGGAGAGGACGACGGTGGTGCGGGGTGCTGCAGGTGTATCATCTGCTGAGGCCTTTTTGCGTGTCATGACGACGGCTGGTGGAAAGGTCGCCCTTGGACTGTTGGAACATTTTGGGTTTCATCGAAACGAACATCCCGAAGGTTAAATCGGCCGCAGACGACGGACGGCAGAGGACTTTTTATTTAACAGCATATTCTATCATCACCGGCACTTTCGTTCACGCTCTCTATCACCATACCTTCAACCGTCGCCTCTTCAACCCCTCCAATGGCCGTCTATTTAAAGCTATTGCAAGTTATCGCTGCCTTGCAGCGGGTCCCCTTCGAACACCATCACCTCGAGCAGTCGCTACCTCTCGTCAATCGTCGACTTATCATAACCTCACCGCATCCTCATGCCATGAAGCCCCTTCAACAAGCTCGCAGCCAGCGACTCTCCGTTCATTAGGGCGTAGCATCTACCCTGCCCTGCCCTGCCCTGCCCTGCCCTGCCCGTCTTCCGAGTACCGCCCTCCGTCAAACACCGTCCCGGTGCGAGTGGCGTGCCATCCCCTCTACTTCTCACATCCGAACCAAGCGGCGAGTGTGAGCTTGCGTTCTCGCAGCCTGGTCGCGCGTCATTAGAGCACGACAATCTCCGAGAGCCTCCTCTCCGCGGACCAACCAACGCCTTCGAATTGGTCCTCGACGCGCGATCTCCCTACGCACGCCGCCACTGGTGTCCCCGTTCGGCACGCATATACACACCCACCTGGCAGACCGTCGGCCGCCCCAGCCCAAGCACTCTTGAACTTGCCATCTGCACCCTGCGCCTAAACACGTCTTTGGTGTCTTGCATTCTTACTCTATTCTACATTCTTGCATCCCGCTCACCTTCCTTCGTTCTTTGTTTCACTGCACTTCACTTCGTTTCGCTTATTTGTTGGATTTCTTCCTTCTTTAACAACCACTCGTCTCTCTTCTTCCTCGTCTTTATCGTCTCTCTCGTCAACTCTACGCGCATCCATGTATTATTATAATGCACATACAGTCATACATTCCTCTTGCTTGTTGTCTTCTGCCATGGTGAGTTTATTTAATTGAGTCTCGAAGCTTGAAGCTAGAACACCAAAATGAATGCACGTGCCCATCGATCGTCAGGAGAACTGATCCTAGCAGCCCTTCGAAGTTCCGAGCGTCTGTGATACCTACCCCTTCAACTTCTTACGAGGAAAAACAAATAGAGTGACTCTAAAGGTGCTACCAGGGTTCGAACCTGGGTTTCGGGAAGACAAGAATAAACCTCAAAATCCCGAGTGATAACCACTACACTATAGCACCTAACGCAGGCGTTTGTCTTCTGCACCTCCTGGATCGGCTTCGTATCATGGGAGAAATCTTATCTTATCTTTAATGACTGATAATAGGAGCAGGGATGTGATGTGTTTTTCGGCAACCTCTAACTAGAGAAGGCTGATTCTGTTTTATATTATGGCAGCATACCTTGAGTAAAATATTTATTCCATGTTTCTCTTGTTGCCGAATGCCTCCCACTTAGCAAAGCAATGGAGGAGGGGCCGCGTTTTAAATTTTTGCGTACCGATTTGGAAGTTGAGTTATGGCGCGTGGCGCGATCACGTGCTGTGCCAAATCGCGCTTGTGGTGCTACCGTTCAACGTCAACTCCTACTTCTCGTGTTCTCCCTGCTCCCCTCATCCGCTCAGCACTCTTGCACAGCATGGTGCGACACGATGGCTCCCCAGACTCAAGTTGCATCCGCGACGTGAGTGGATCTCGTTCACACCAAGGGTGCCTGGATGATTCGGCAGCGAAAGTTACCTTCCAGTCAGCGAGCAATGCTTGGTCGATCTCCTAGCCAACTGCCACGTCTCTGCTCCATTGCTATAGCCCGCTGTAAAGCATGCGTACTACCCAGTACCGTCTTCTGCGAAGAACCGCAGATGCCAAATCGACATAGGCAGAGTTCTGCCTCGTTGCTGCCTCGCGTGAATGTTGAAAATCGTGTACGCGAGGCTCCGGACCTGTGCATGTTTGAGACGATTTATACGGGGAGACCGTGTGGCATAATGATCACGAAATGCCCTGAGATCGTGCAGTGGTGTCGGTGGCCCACGCTGCAATGGTACGCGAAGGCTTTTCTGCCGGTGGCTGGCCCTGGTGAGGTGCTGGAAAGGACTATGGGTGCGAGGTATGTGGATGTCGTGAAAGCGATTGAGGGGATACAGGCGTTTGACTCGCTGAAGGCGGCTGGGACATCCTTAGGGAGGTCTTCCTCGCGACATTCTACGGACTCTCTGAATTCTTGGGGGGCCTTCAGGCTCAGCGGAATCCATACTTGTTGTCGCTACTGCTGCTAGCAACGATGCCCTACCCACTCGAGTGGGAGGCAGAAAGTGAAAATGTAGGCCTATTAGTCTGGGGCCTATTCTCGACCTCACAGGAGAGGACTACGACGTTCTTCGGGTGAATGCGCCACATAAAATCCCATCCCCACACCTAATGGGGAAATAGGAAAGCCTCGTCGCTTCGTCATAGCCCTCCGAGCTTATGCAAGCGCACAGACCGCTCTAAACTGTGTCCAAACCGACTGAAAATCTTTGCAAGCCCGGGAGGTGGTCTTCCAAGTTCAGGGTCTCAAGATCTAAAAATAGACGCCTTCTCTAAGGCGCGTACCCCTCGAGCACTAACGCCTTCGCCCATCGTCGGGGTGGGAAAAGAAGGTTGCCGACCCCTACAATGGGCCCTACGGAGACTAGCAGTATACAGACATTGGAATGTTTCCTAGCCATAGATCTGCATGACAATACATGGCAATTGATGCTCGCGAATATCTCTAGACTGTCGTTCAACACGACCCCACTCGACTCAGGCTCTGCTAACTCCACTGGCACAATATACATGCACGCATACCCATGATTAGCATTTGGTACAGGCTCTTGGTTAGTTGTATTAGTGCGGGTGCGACCGACAGCTGGCGGCTGACAATTCACTCCTAAGATTGAGTCCTTTCTCCAGGACGTACGAAGAAGCGGAGAAATCTTGCCCGAGTCTCAGTTATCGATTTGCGATGACCATGGGACGCCCTCGACGTATGAGTTCCGGAAATGGGCTTCTGTATTTCCTGCAGGAAACCTTTGCTAGGTCCAACGATATAGTGGCTGCGAAGAAGTCGAGAACGGATGTCCGACGGGTGGAAGTCCAGAAGGCAAATGGAGAGATGCGGACTTGGCAAGCAACCGTCTCTTTCTGGGCATCCAATCGCCGAACGAAGAGAACTAAAGACTTTTCAGAGGACAGATAAACGCCTCTCTTGCGGGGATTGAACGCACCATAGTTGCAGTCAAGGGCCACTTACGAATCACACAGCATACACAAATCACAGATTGAGCGACATGGTTCCGGGGGAGTGAAAGGCTCCGATTGGCCGAACGGACATCCGTGCCGACGATGCCAAGCCATTTCGTCACAAACCCACATAAAGGCGAACATTTTTTCTAACTCGGTTCCTTGCTTCCCTCGCCCACCTCGTTTCAACGCTCAATCGCTCAGGCGTACCCAGCGAGCACGCATGGCAGTCGATTCAGGAAAGGCCATGGCACCGTCGACTACGGATAATCAGGAGACAATATCGCACGCCGATATAAACTCCCTGAACAAAGACCCGGAGCGGAGGGGACCTCAGCAAGTCATGTCGCTGTGGAAATACCTCCAAGCGGAGGTGGACCCGAAGCAGTCGACTGTACCGCTTGCAATGTACTGTTTCATGACTGGTTATGTGTACGTCGGACTATCCTCAATTCGCAGCTTCTGGTCTGACTTTCTTTGCGTTGTCAAGCGACGTTGTTTCGTTCTCTGCAATCTTCGTATGGTGTGGTTTCCAGACGGGTAACTTCGCTCAGGTGTGTCTACGGGCGAGTATCTCTATGTCTTACTCTGTGCTGAACCTCCGTCGAGCTTGCACTTGCCATCGCACGCCTTTTCGAAGGCCCTCCAGGCTTCCGAGACACGACTTTCCACAAAGCCGACCAGCAGGCCCTCTGCTCCCTCATCGCCTTCAATGCCGGCGCATTCCTTGGTCGAATCGGTGACCGTATCGGCGCGCAAAAACGGATATGGCTCGTCGCCGGCACTTTCATTCAAGCACTCTTCACCATGGCCTCCGCAATCGCCTTCTGGCAGTCCGGCCAGCCGAGCATTGCGAACGAGAGGGAGCAACCGGCATGGACGAACCTGCTCACTTTCGTTGGCATCGCGTTCATGAGTGCTAGTTTGGGTGTGCAGGGCATTCTTGGGAAGAGGCTGAACACCCAGTTCGGAACTACCAGTGCGTTTCACTTCCTTATCGACTTTCACAACGCTTCTTTCGGTTTCGCCATTGCTTGGTTTGCCACCGTACCTATACTGGACTCTTCCTTGCTCCGAAGAGCATGCCTAAAGCGACAGCTATCGGCTTGGTATTCACTCCTACAGGATTTTGACTTCCCTTCTTGCTCTATGCTACTCACCGTCGTTCGTTTATATTGACCATATCTCTTCCCGCAGTCGTCCTCACCACTGTCTGGGTCGAGCTTATGTGCGATCCGCGCCTTTTCCGGATACGCCAGCACGTCATGAGCCGCGACCATCGTCTTATCGCCGCTGTCGCCCTCTTCGTCGGGGCTTTCATCGGCCGCGCCATCCTTGGCGAGCTTGGCACCGCAGCAACCATGGGCGTTGGCGTCGGCTTCAGGGTGTTCATCATGTTCTCCTGGCTGTTCGTCCCAGGCAAGCCTACTTCGTCTTCATGACGAATTCAAGACTGGCGCTGCCTTCCCCATGTCTCAAGTCGACCGTTGGTCGAAATGTATCTTTTCCCCATGCCTCCCTCATTGCCTCCTTAGACGTCTCTTTTTCTCTTGCTTTTTGATTTGCTTTCCCTTGCACGAACCCCTACATCCACATACACGCCTTCGCCTTGCCATCGGGCGTGGCATTCTAGAGCCATACACACGCACACGCACACCCTGACACCTGCATCGAATTCATCCACAACCTTCACACCATCTGTCCCCCCACACCCACGCACCCACTTAGACCATACATCCCTCACCCTGACACCCCTTCGCCCTTCCAGCCTCAGAACCCGGCCGATTCCCCGCCGACGCTAGTTATCCCTCCGCACTACCTTCGTACCACGCCAAGCTCTCGAATCCATTTCTTTGCGTTGTGGGGGTTACTCATCTTGTAGCAATAATGATAGATATATCAAAATAATCCTGAACTTTCTTGTCATGAATGTCTTGCGTGTTCAAGGGACGTGTACTGGGATGAGGACGCGTGCATATGGGCCTTCTAGAATTCGTCCTCCAATTGTTATACAAGAATTGAAGGCCTACTTTTTAAACGTTGGGCGACTTGCCTACCCTGTCATTCCTCTCTATCCCAGTCGATTGAATGTTATCAATGCGGGCATTTGAAAACCGTCAATCTACCAATATTGACTCTTGACGCTAGCTGAGGCTCAGTCTCAGGAAGTGTCCCACCGGGTAATTTCTGTGAGCCTCTGCTTGTCAGAACAAGCATTTACAGTCGAAGTGGCTCGACGTAGAGCAGAAACAGCATGCGCCACAGGCATCGCAATGCCTAACAGCGAAGGGAGAAAAAGAGCACTTTTTCCATCTGGAGCCTCTGCTCTTATAACTTGGGAGAGACAGTGCACGGACAAGCCATTGACGTCTGACGCCTGTAAGGTGCTTATAAATCCCTATGAGAATCTCATCTGTCCATCTCCGGAAATCCGTCTTCTAAGTTTAGTCTCCCTCATCAGATCTATAAATAGCGTGCTTGACCGAAATATTCCCCATGGCACGTTGTTGGGGCTTCCGTAAGTCTCCAAGGTGTGAATTGAACTTCTAGTGAAGGGACGCTCCGTGGAGCGCAAGTTCGTGACAGCTGCGGGTAATACGACTTGCAACATAAACGTGCAAAATATCTGAGGAAGATGAGAGGCAGTTCGTCCGAATCATATCTTTACATAAGTATTGCTACAGGATAGGCCGTGCGATACAAGGACAGTAGACCGGTGTGGAAAGAGATAAAGGAAACCTCCACGCACGGGCAGAATTGGGAGGCAGGGAATGGAGAATCTAAGTTTGGATGCGCCTGTGAGTGATGCGGAAAATGTACGGGTATCGATGCGGGCGTAAGGAAAGAATGTACGTGCGAACGGCTCTAAGATGCTAAGATGCGCGATGGGCTGATGGTGTTTTGGGAGTTTGCCCCAATGAGACTGGAGAAAAGGAGCGTTTCTACCGATTTCAAGGCTGTGAACGGGGTCATGACTTGTTCGGGACGAACAACCAAGAAAAGGTGATGATCATCCGGAGCCCGACGCCAATTCCCATTGTCGCTGCGCTCCCGAGCTCGAAGAGGATAGCACGCCCGATGAAAGCTCCAAGGAAGAGGGAGAATGCGGCGATGAGTCGGTGGTCGCGCGTCACCACGTATTGGCGGATGCGGAAGAGTTTGGGGTCGCACATGAGTTCGATCCAGATGGTGGTGAGGACGACTATGGAGGAAAGTTAGAAGGTATTCATGGGACGATGCAAAGGGGCGACAAGGGAAGTGATCGACGACGTGCTAGCAGATATGTGAAGCAAGTTGCAAACCTCGGGCCAGGTTACGGACGCTTATTTCAAGGGTGAAGTGCGACGCAAGAGGTTGTGCAGCAGAAATGAAAGAGGAAGGATAATACGAAAAGAAGGACTCACTGGTAGTCCCAAACTGCCTATTCAACCTCTTCGACAAAATCCCCTGCAGGCCCAAGCTTGCACTCATAAGCGCAACGGCCACGAACGTCAGCGCGTTCGTCCACGCCGGGTCGTCCCTCGCATTCGCGATGCTCCCCTGTCCAGACTTCCATAACGTGATGGCACAGACCATGGTGAAGAGCGTCTGGATGAAGGTGCCGAAGATGAGCCACAAGCGTTTGTGTGGACCCACGCGGTCGCCGAGGCGTCCGATGAAGGCGCCAGCATTGAAGCCGAGGAGAGAGCAGAGGGCTTGTTGGTCGGCTTTGTGGAATGTGAGATCCCCGGGGGCACCTTCGAATAGGCGCCCGACGGCAAGGGCGAGCTGGGATATTCGGTTTAGCCAGAAAAGGAAGGCATATTTTGCGGGATGGATACATACTTGTGCAAAGTTGCCAGTCTGGAAA
Organism: Cyclocybe cylindracea; assembly: GCA_013376435.1. NCBI lineage: Eukaryota > Fungi > Basidiomycota > Agaricomycetes > Agaricales > Hemipholiotaceae > Cyclocybe > Cyclocybe cylindracea. The sequence goes on from MPNV01002209.1 coordinate 63,472, forward strand.
CCGCACCATACGAAGATCGCTGAGAAGCAGACAGCATTGCTACAGAGAATATGAATGGGTATATCCCCAAAAAAAAGATCGACGTACCAATAACCCGTCATAAAACAATACATCGCCAACGGCGCAGTCGTCCAATTGGGATCTACATCTGCCACAAGGTACTTCCTCAAAGACATAAGCGACTTCGTCTCCGAATTTTCCAGGTCCTTGTTGTGCAAAGAGTTGCTTTCCGAAGAGGGCGTCGTGGCGGCTTCAACGTAAGTGACGGGTTGAGCGAGGGCTTTTTCTGACATGCTTCAAGTCGTAACGTGGTCGCCGTATATAATAGTGCTGCGTAACGGAGTTCAAAGGAGCGTGAGTGGGGACCTAGGCGCTACCGAGGGGGAACTAGGAAAAACCCACCGCCTTTTTATGGGCCGTGGATATCTATTTTTGGACTCGCCACGGCTCTCCGTTCGGCCAGTCGGGTATTGGATCGGAGGGTGCTCTCTCTATCACCGACCCTGAGCTCCTGGTTTTCATTCTTTGCGCCAAATATACCGCAGGTGTTGCTGAAAATGTTCTAGGTGATCAATGAGCCATGGAAATGTTGCGAGAGCACCGCATCGCCCCGATCACTCCTCAAAGCTCTTGACCTTGCAATGTCTGCTAGTGGTCAGCAACAAACGTATCGCTACAGGTCCAGCGATGCTCTTTTCCACTTCTGAATTTCTCGAGGCCAGGCTACAAAAGTTGGTTGTTTCACTCTGTCGCCAGATTTTCCGATGGGAGATGCGTCCACCGTACGATTAGATTACGACGTTCAGTCTCTGGCACAACCTGTGTAAGACCCTTACCTTGGAAGATTATTTACCGAGGGGAGATAGAAGGTTGCTCGGATGCGTGATGTTTCTGCTCGTCGACTATGAGACTACCCCGGATCGAGGATTCAGACACGGAACCGACTTGAAGTCTAATACTTTAGTCTCCCAGCCATGTTCATTAGATTAGTTCTCCCTCATTTCGCGTGACGCTGAAGAGGAGTGTCGAAAGCTATGGCACGAGCAATTGATCTCGTCGAATCTCTGGTTCTCAGTGTGAATTTAAATAAGTCGGGGGCCCCATTTCGGCTTCATATTCTCAGAATCAGAAATTCAAAGATACTCTTCACTTACATCTACTCAAAGGTCGTCGGTTCGTATGTCATAATTTCGGGCGTTGTCCTAAGACCGTTGTTTGCTCACAGTCTTCGTGACGACTGTCCGTGGCATCTCCAGCGTCAATTGTGTCAAATTAGAAGAACCGTGTTCTTCCGTTCGGAGCGCAGGCTGTTCCACGACTCGTGGAGGACGTAATCACAAGTCATAAATACGAGAGGATCATGCCATCGAACGAAACATACAGCGCCTAGAGCCCGGCTAGAGCATACAAATTCCTTCGATCACGATAAGCGCCTACAAATACCATCAATCACGGGCGCGCCACCCTCAGCGCCTACAAATTCACTTGATTTATCACAAGCTCATTAATCGAGAAACTAGAGTAGCTTCGTGTAATCCGGTATCTCCGCGAATTCGTCCTCCGAGAGCCAGTTGCACGAAATCACAGCAGGAAGGCTACAAGACAGCACTCTCTGGCATTCGGCCCATCTCTCGGAGCGGTGAAGAGGCCTGACCGTTAGATGGCGTAGGGCCAACTCGGGGTATCGACGGTCAGTCATGTCTGTGACAAAGGCTTGGGCTTTCTCCTGTAATAGACGAACGGGCATGGTCAGCACGATACGCTGGAGGGACGAAACAAGCGGAGGGGGCATACGGTATACGGCTCGTAATAGTAGTTATGGTTCCACGATCCGTCGTCGGTGCTCACAAGCGAGTGGAAGCACAGCTCAAGGTGGTAGAGTCCCGGCAATTTGGCAGCGAGCAGGTCGAGCAGGTCGCAGCTCAGGATAAACATATGCGGCTGCAAACTCCTAAGCTGCGAGTGTTCACTGCTCAAGACACCTACGATCCCTTGTACCTGTTCTAACGTAAGCAGATAGTCTCGAATGACAAGTCGTATGAGCATATTTGCCAAGCGTTCAAGATACCCAGGTAGCTGATCTTTAACAGAGAAGTGTAGAGAGTCGCACCAATGGGATAGACCGAGGTCGAGCGTGGTGAGGTTTGGGAATTGGAGTTGGAAGATGGGATGCAAGAAGGTTCGCAGTGTTTGTGGTTCTCCGTCGACGACTGAAGGTCCGAGAAAGCGCAGTTGGAGGTCCTTCAGGCTTTCGCGATGTTCCTTTAAGAATGTGTCTATCCAGTTGACTCTCGGGGGAATGTCTGGTAGTCTACGGGATGGCTGATCGAAACCTTTGTGGGACGTGGAAGGTGCCGAGGTTTCTGTAAAGTACCGCTGGGTCTACTTTGGCATCGGGAGTGTCGATTGTAAGCGAGGACACCGAGGACGAGTTCTGGTTGATGAACGCTGCGAGTTTGGGTATAGTAACAGCGTAGTCTGTCATGCGATGGGCGATTCGCAACGTGATGTTCAGCTCCTCTAGTAAAGGAAATGCGGGGGTTTGTGAGGAGATGGCCTCAAAGCCTTCCAGGGGGATGTCGAGCGTCAGATGGCGTAGCTGAGACCCATGCACGGCGAATGCGGCATCAACAAATGGCGTTGCAGCCCGAAACATCCGCCAGTCGTCCGAGGGATAGCATGCAACTGTCAAGCTTTCCACCTTCGTCAGACAAGCAATGTTTCGCTCCAGTATCCTGGCTGCAACTGCGTTGGGCAGCCTTATCTGTTTTCCAAGGGCGTGCCGTTTGTCGTTCCAGGCTACCTCCGCCGCAGAGGTACTTTCGAGATTGGACGAACTAGGCATGGACTTGCCAAAAGGGTGTGGGCGAAGGACGAGAGTGCGGTCGCGTTTCGCAACGATTGGGCTGAAAGAGGGCATATTTTTGTCATTCTAAGACATCTCCAGTACTTCCAGCGCTCACCTCATGTTCAAGAGCGCTCGAAGAGTGGCCTCATCGCTGGCATTGCGAATGTGGACTGTGCTATAAATTGCATTAAGAGCTATGTGGAAGAACGCAGAATTGACGGAGTAAAGCTTGACGAGACTATCCTTGGGTACAAGGATTGCGATACAGCACCAGACGTCGTACGGAAGCGTTGGGATCATCGCAAAACGAGAGATTCGAGAATCGTTCTTTGTCCTCCCTTTTCAAGCCTCCGGTGTTGTGCGGAGTGGCTGTGCCTGAGAAGGCACATCTAGTCCTTGAGAGGTGGTTGATGACTTGGACAGAAATTTTCAGAAAGATTTGGATTTTAGCGGAACTGCGCGAGGGGGCCTGGTGTAGGAAGACGACCGAGTCCGACAAGTGTCGCTAGCGTGGGTAACTTTCTCTTCTGCACGTGATGTTGACCTTTATAAACACCGGATTTTTTTCTTGCTCTTCACTCATTTCCTGGATTCGCACTATTGTCCCCCTGCGATTTACACCTATCGGCTTGCAGGAGTCTACCGCGTATCCCAGAGCGTTGGGTCTCAGCTGGAGCGCACTTCAGCCTTGAACGGCGGTTGGCAGATGTTGACTTGAGGTGGAGTTCCTTACCAGTGATCCTACATCTACTTTCACTTTGCAACGTTTTCAAACTTTGCATCGTCAATACACTGTTCTTATCCTCCGTCTCTAAGTATGTTCTCAAGACCTCTCATTTTCTCTGTGAGAAAGCAGAGCCCAGTTTTTGGATGACCAAGCTCAACATGTTGAAAAGCGACGTCTTGACTGGGGAATGCATTTGGTTTGGAGGAAGACAATTGCCATGGATTAGGTGTGTAGCTACTTTCATATACAGTCATAATAGCAAGGCATATGCTTCAGTCGCTGTTTTCTTCTGTGAGATCAATGATTGGACCCAGGATAACAGGTCCATTTTTTCGTTTTTTGCCAGCAACTGGAGCTAGTGCAGGATTTGGAACAGCAGTGAGCGCATGTGTAGGCTGCATGGAGTTTGAGGCTGCCAGAGGCTGGAGCGAGGCCATTGGAGTTGGAGGTTGTAGTGAGGCCATACACGCATCACCGGCGGACGGCACAGTGACCGCTGTCCTGACCACCCCAAACACTTGGGTACCATTGATCGCACTGACGACGTCTGCGTAGCGATCGCCCATGATCTTTTGCACCAGTTCGTCCGACCCAATCGACGCCAGGAACGTCTTTGCCTCTTTCTGACGTGCAGGCCACTGAGCATCGCGCACAACTTCAGGCCTCTTTGTGATCTGCACCCCGTATGGCCTGCCTGTGTATATCGTCTCGAACGTGCACAGGTCTGGGGCGCCGCGGACACGCCCCTCGACATGTTCGCGGCGGGACATGACGAGCCGGAACTCTATCCTCGTCGTGGTTGGGTCAAGGATGAACCTGTCGAGCTGACCACATTCGGTGCAGCCGCAGCCTATCTTTCGAAGACCGCCGTTAGAGAGGTGGCCCTTCTTCCCGAGCACGTCGCGCAAATACGTGCCGATAAGAATCTGGAACACGTCGATGAAAGGAGGGCTGCACACGTCAATGTTCCTTGATAGCAAGAACTTGTGCAGACGAGGCACGAAAGGCGCGTAGATTTGCTTGAACTTGTCCACAGCCTTCCCAGGTGTCCCAAGGACGTCGACGAAGAGCCGTCTGCATACGTCGAGGTCGCCAATGATCAGAGCTTGTTCCAGAAGTTGGATTATCCGGTCAATCTTCGTCGTTTGAACGACCGGTTGTGTGTTTTGAGCGGCACCATAAAAGGTTCGATACGGTGCTGTCGTCGTGACCTTGGACCACTGTGGGAAGGCGATTTCAAGGCAGGCCTTGATGAGGTCGTCCACAACCTTTTGAGAGGGACTCCGGGTCGGGTTTTGAGCTGGAGCGTCGGACGAGGAGCCAGTCGGAGTTGTGGACGGGTCTGTTGGCTCCTCGTGGGCGATCTGCGTTTTGGCTAGGCGTTCAAGTATTCCTTTCTTGCCGTCGCGCAGGGCCTTGATCATGGCAATCCAGAATGGGAAAAAGTCCTGCTTGTGGATGAGGTTGGGCATGATTCTGACAATAAAAACATTTTCAAGATCAACGCTGACAGAGACGAAAGGGAAAAGAAAAATTACACTTTGGTAAAGGCTTCGAGGCCAGCTACGCGAATAATGGACATGATAGTTGGAATGTCCTTTGCATCCGCTGTCGTATACGACGGGAGGACCTTGTCTGATTCTTTCTTGCACCACGCAGACACGACCTCTCTTTCCTCCTCAGAGGCTTGTGGTCGCAGGTTGTAGATGAAATTTATCCGGTCGTGAAGCTGCATCGAACGAGCTACAATCTCTTCGAAGCTAGGGCCCCGTCAGAAAACAATTCAGGTCAACCTCGTCAAAGAGTCATACCTGACATGGACAGATTCAAACGAGAACGTCTTCCACGCCTTGACGAGCTTATCCACGTCCATAATGGCCAGCGTGCACGCATGACCCTTCATGACAGTCTTCCACATATCCACATCCTTCCACTTCAAGGCTAAATCCGACATGGTGACGATCTGGTTCTGGTTCAAGGTGGAGGTCTTCTGGAGGATGCGACTTGCCCAAAGTCTATCCTCCTGGGTGGGTGGGACGGCGGTTGATTTCTTGAGCTTCTCGAAGGCGTATGGGATTCCAGCGACGGAGAAACAGATGTTGTCCACTTCGTTGGCGTGCATCAGGACAAGCACCGTTCGACGATACCCTACATACAAGAAATGGTTGGCAGCGGAATGATTAAGAGGCAGGGTGATAGCATACAGTAATCCAGTTGCCCAGCGCCCTATATGCACCCCTCAGCACCATAAAACAAGAAAGATATAGAGGAACGCACGTTACCCATGTACCCTTCATACTCAGTATCGTCAGGCTCCTTGTCCTTGAATGGGTCTTTAGGAAGCAACGCGTCTTCCTTGAGGTCAATTTTCCCAACAGGCAGCAACGATGACCCATCCAGGTCAACTAGCCCTGAGATGCTGGTTTTCGTCTCTATGACCTCCAACATGCCGGGAGTCTCCTCTTCATCGCCCCCGCCATAGTCCCACCGTCCGCGGTTATGGTAACTCCCACCATCATCATCCCCACACCCAGAAATGTGGTGCTCAAGACTAGCTAGTCCGACCCTGAATCCCAACTGTTCGGCGACCCCGCGGAGGAACGCTACACGATGTGCGTCCGCGCCTTTCAGGGCTTCGGCCCCTTCATGTAGGTTCACGTTGCTGTATTCATGGTTGAGGAGGTAGGCCACAAGCCGACCTGCTGACTTCTTCTTTTTGTACTTCGCTTCTTTCCACTTGCGGAGGACGCGTCGTAGGACGCGTACAGAGTCGCCCATCTGCGGCAGACAGGGTTTCGGGACACCAGGAGGGGCTGTGTGGACGAGGTTGTAGGAGAGGGCAAGGCGGTATCCGGACGTTACGGGCTTAACTTCGTGCTTGACGTCGGTGTACCATGCGAGCAGGGCAGTTGAGAGGAATGAGTTCGGGGCGAAGTCGATGGTCCTGGTTGTGGAAGCGTGCGAGACAACAACCTGACCGCCGGTATAGGCTGATGGAAGAAGTATAATAACGGTGGCGAACATCCCATTCGCCTTTTGCGTGTCTTGATGAGGCAGAAAGCTTGAGGAACAGTAAGAGATTTAATGGATGAAGGGCGACTGAACTTACTGAGACCCAGTTTCGTACAGGAGCAGTTTGTACAACTCCATCCTAGGAGGAGACTTCCCTGCCGCTACACCCAGCTCCCTGCACACCCCAGCACATACAGGCCCATGGACGAACTTTTCCCATTCCTTGTTGGCGAACTCGATCCTCGACGGTTCTATCTCCCAGGTGTCTCTGACATCTTTGTCGACTACCGTTCGTTCTCCGTGTCCGAAGGGTGCTAATGTAGCGCAAGATATTATCGACTTAGCGTCCCGTTCACTCAGAGGCATCCCGACGAGTCCCAGACCGGAAATAGTGACGCATGGGTTGGGGGCCGTTGTGAGAAGGCTAGCATGATAAAAGTTGCCGTCAAAGGAGAATTTATCGTCGTGAAGTGCATTGAGAAGGTCGTCCTATCAGTATGTAGAAATTGAATTATGATCATTGCGAGGACGGAGTTCAACGAGATCAGCGCTCACCCGAAGGTCCTCCCCATCAGAAAGCTCGGACATTGCTTCTTCCTCTTCATTGTGATCCACGTCCATATCATATAATGAGTGGACATCCTGTGGTTCTACGCCTTCTGTCACTGGGGCATTGATTGAATTTGTATTGGACGGTGCTGCGCTGCCTATGGTTGGAGGCAAAACGGGTGGATTGGAGGTGGGCTGTGTAGAGGATGAAGAAAGACTGCTAGTTACTATGGAATTTGTGGGAAGAATGGAGTTGGAGTCTGAAGTCGGAGGCAATTCGATAGGCTTGTTCTTATCTGCTGGCCCTAGGACGGCTCCGGCTGCCTCGTCAGTGGACTCCATTGACAGGGCGCCGCCACGATGGTCGTTCGTGACAGTGTTTGCATGTGAATTGGGTTCAGCGATTTGGTTGGTGTCCGGGCTTTTAGGATAGTCCTGGGCAATTTCTTCGGCGAAAGTGACCGGGTTCATTACTGGAAATGGGGAATGGTGGAGCACGCGCTGGCAGTGGCATGAAATGGAAAACGCGAAATGTCACAGCACGTGGTCGCGTTTGCCTTCCTGTCACGAAAGTCGAGAAAGTCATTGCAGAACTACAAGTACTTCGTAGCGAATACAAAAAATGAGAACCCGAAACAGAAAATCTTAATCAGTGGTCTCTTCTGTAAGATCGATGACTGGTCCCAAGTTAACAGGACCACTTTTTCGTTTCTGACCCGCCAATTGACCAGGCGCAGAGCTTCGGACAGCATCAACGTCTGTATGTTTGACAGCAGTTTGTTTAGTTCTGGCATACACTGGCTTAGATCGCCCAGGTTGAGCTAGCTCGGAGACGGAGTCCATTTCGTCCTCCGTTAGCGACTCGTCCTGCGGGGGAATGAACGCTGCTGCTTGTGCTACAAGCGCTGCCCAAGCAGAGACAGACGGCTTACTGAGAGTCGATCGTACCGAGTCGAATCCCTTCGTACCGTTAATGGCGACGACAACATCAGGATACCGTGTGCCCATGATCTTCTGTACCAACTGATCTGGACCAACAGTCGACAGAAAACGTCGCGCAGCTTGCTGACGCGCCAGCCACAGACCCGTCTCAACTGCAGGACGCTTCGTCACTCGCATGCCTGGAAATTTTCCCATCTGTATTCGAACAGCCGTAAACAGATCAGAAGCAGCAGCAATCTGGGACTCCAAGTGGTGCTGGCAGGTCTTCATCATCTTGATATCCGTGACCCGCGAAGATGGGTTCGACAAAAATTGGTGAAGAGGAGTGCAAGTAGCACATCCGCACCGTAAATGCCAAATATTGCCACCCACGAGAGGGGTCTTCGTTCCAAGAATGTCTCGTAGGTACCTGCCAACAAGGACCTGAAACACGTCCACGAACGGAGGAGTGCAGATGTCGACATTTCTTGATTCGAGGAATGATTTGAGGCGAGGGATGAGATAGTTGTAGATCTGTCTGAAGTTGTCGACAGAACTGCCGCGGTAGCATAAGACGTTGACAAAGAGCTGGGTGCAGCTGTCGAGGTCGCCATTAAGCAAGGCGATTTCGAGGAGTTCGATGACTCTGTCAGTTTGGGTCAAACTACCAGTTGACCGCGCGGGCAAAACCCATAGGTTGCGACCCTGCACTACGCCGGACGCCCACTGGGGGAGGGCAGCTTGAAGGCAGCCTTTGATGGCTTTGTCGACGGCAGTCTCTCCAGATGGTGTCTTGCATGACTGCGCGTTCGCTTCAGCTGTATTTGACGAAAGACCACTTGGCGCTGTGTTGGTTAGCGTCGGTGTGCCGTTGGTTACAACAGGATTTTTCTCCGAGATCTCCTTTTTCTCGTTACGCAATGCCTTAATCATTGCTAACCAGAAAGCATAGGAACCTTGTTTCGCAGTCGGCATTACACTGTTGTGCATATTGCTCATGAATGTCGAAAGAGAATTAAGGAACAAATAGTCACTTACACACTCAGAAAGGTATCAAGACCGCTGACATCAATGATTTTCATGATGAGAGGAACATCCTTTGGGTCTCCTGCCGTGAAAGAGCAAAGCACTTTGTCCAATTCTTTCTTACACCATTTCGATACCGCGGCGGCCTCCTTTTTGGGAGCATGTGCCTCGAGGTTGTAAACAAAGTTGACCCGTTCATGGAAACCCTTCGAACGAGCAAGGAACTCTTCGAAGCTACATGCCATCATCAGTAACGGCCCCACGAAATGGTGGAAAGAACGAACCTAAGAGAAACAACCTTGAAAGAGAACACCTTCCATGCCTGCTTCAGCCTGCTTTCATCCAACGCCTCAAGTGTGCAAACAGGGCATTTCATAACCGTCTTCCACATATCCGCGTCCTTCCACTTCAGTGCGTAGTCAAACATGGCAATAGCTTGTTCTTTATTTAGAGACGAGCCCTTCTCGAGAATCCGGCCTGCCCAAAGCTTGTCCTCTTGGGTAGGCTTGGTCGTCGATTTTTCAAGCTTGCCCAAGGCATAAGAAAGGCCGGCTACGGAGAAACATATATCGTCGACCTCTCTGGCGAGCATCAGAACTAATACAGTCCGATGATACCCTGCGGAAGATTATGGAAATATATATATATATTCGATGATGTTGAGGGAAACTTACAATAATCCAATTGTCCAGCCCCCTAGATCTACAAGGTGACACGGGTTCAGCACATCTACTTTAGACAGGAAAGAAACACGCACATTACCCATATAGCCCTCATACTCAGTTCTATCAGGCTTCACGTCCTCGAACGCATCCCTCAGTATTAATGCATCATCTGAGAGTGTGATTTTGGCCTGGCCACCAGGAAGCAGCAAAGACCCATTCAAATCGACCAGCCCCGAGACGCTGGATATCGCATAGCCCTCTTCCTCCATGCTTGGAACCCTCCTTCCTCCTCCGAAGCCCTCGTCCTCGCTGTCAGAGTAGCATCGCGCGCGACGACGGTAGTAGTCCGCACCATCATCGTCTGCAGCACTGGTAACGTTATGCGTCAGACTAGCAAGGCCGACTATGAACCCGAGGTCTTCAGCAATATCGCGCAGGAACGACAGGCGGTGCGCGTCTGCACCTTTCAGGGCTTTGTGACCGTGTTGGAGGTTGGCGGTGCTGTATTGGTGGTCAAGCAGATATGCAACGAGGGGAGGTTTGGGTATTTTCAGGTATCTTCCTTCTTTCCACTTCCAGAGAACGCGTCGCAGGGCATGGACAGAGTCGCTCATGTCAGGTAGGCATGGTTGGGGAACCTCGGGCGGTGCGGTATGGATGAGGTTGTACGAGAGTGCGAGTCGGTAGCCAGATTTAACAGGTTTGACTTCGTGTTTGACGTCAGTATACCAAGCAAGCAGTGCAGATGAATACAAGGAATCTGGAGCGAAGTCTACGGTCTTAGTCTTCGACGCGTGTGAAACCACAACCTGTCCGCCAGTGTATTTGGACGGCAAAAGGATGATGACGGTGGCGAACATCCCATTTGCCTTTTGTGTATCTTGGTGAGGCAAGAAGCTGCAAATGAATCCTCGGCGTGAGATGTGTTAAACTGGAGAGAAAACTGGACGCACTGGGAGCCTTTTTCGTACAAAAGTAGTTTATAGAACTCCATCTGCGGAGGAGAATCTCCTAGCGCAACCCCCAACTGCTTGCATACTTGTGGGCACAGAGTGCCAGCAATATATTTCTCCCAGTCTCTATGCGTAAATGCGACTTTGGCAGGTTCAATCTCCCAAGTGTCTCTAACCTCCTTATCAACCACGGTTCGTTCGCCATGTCCGAAGGGAGCCAACTTTGCGCACGATATGACCAGTTTTGCGTCACGTTCGCTGAGAGGCAGACCGACTAGGCCAAGGCCGAAGATGTGTATACATGGGTTAGGAGCCGCCTTCAGAAGGCTGGCATGGTAGAAACTGCCCTCAAATGAAAAATTCTCGTCGTCAAGCGCGTCAAGAATATCACCCTGTCGGGAATGAGAGACTGAAGTCAGAATACTGCAGCAAAATGGCACGAAGACATACTCCAAGGTCTTCCCCATCAGAAAGCTCGGAGAGGGTTTCCTCTTCGTCCGACTCCTCTTCTTCCATATCCCCAGGTTCTTGCACCTGCCCTTCTTTGTCACTCATCGGTACATCCGTTGAAGGCACATCAGCTATGCCAGCATCACCTCCAGCCCGAGTTGAGGTTGTTCGACGAGAACGGCCACCCGACCGTTGCGTTGGCTGGCTTTTCCTGGCTTCAGCCCGGCTTCTTGTAACTCCAGACGTAGAGGGAGCCGCTTTCGATCTCGTTGTCACCATGTAAATGGTCGAATACGCTTCTGAATCGGTACCCAGACTCTGGTCTCTCTTGTGGTGAATGGTGACATTTTCTGCTCAAAGTCCCATTGCCCAGCAACGCGAGCTGTACGTAACGCCACGTGATGGGAGCTTTTCGGAAGGAAGGAAGGAAGGAAGGAAGGTTGGATTACCGGCGAGGTCCCAATGAGGAACGACCGACCCGTGGTGTACTGAGAGATACAAGCTACAACTACTCTATTCGGTGTCGGCATTTCTTAGGATCGAATTTTGCTTATCTCATGGACGGGTTCTCATGATCACGAAGGCCTTCACTGCAATGAGGCCTTGCCCACTGCCTCAGGCCCCGGGAAGCTCTTGGCGTTTGGTGTCCGCAAGTTTGCGGATTTGAGACCAAAATTTTGGCAAATCTCTGTCCCCAAACTTGCGGATTTGAGACCAATTTTGGCCAACCTCTGTCCCAAGTTTGCGGATTTGAGACCCGTTTGGGAGAAATTTCGGCCATCAAACACCAAAGCTTGAGTTTTGGTGTCCGAATCAGCACCCCGACACGGAGTTTTGCACCCGAAGATTCCCGGAATAACCAGAACGAGGCAAAATGGGCGAAAACTAGGCGAAACGTGGCGCCGCAGGCCGAGAAAATATTTCTATTTTAGGAGGAGCTCTGTCCGAGTTTGCGGATTTGAGACCGAAATTTGGCATTTTTGCGGACACCAAATACCAAGAGCTTCCCGGGGCCTACTGCCTCCCCATAATCCGCACTAGCAGCTGTCAACCATGGCTATGTGATGAACACGTGTTGTATTCAAATACAGCTCAACTCGGAGGTTGTTCCCTGTTCGTTCCCGCTTTGATACTCTTCCTTCTTCGCATTATGGACCTTGACAATAGCCCAGACAAAGGATCTGCTGCAAACACGATAGGCAGTCAGCTCGAGTCACCGCCGTCTGGTCCCAATGCCGAGTAAGTGGTCATTTTCCCCCCTCGTTGACGATTCTGTTATTCGTCCATGCAGGCAGGCGTCAAACACTATGTTTCCTTCCGCGAGCGATATCGGTATTCGTGGAGGACAGTTCAACGCAGCGCAGACAATTATCAACACGACCAACAACTATCACTGTGAGAAACCCGACTTTCAGTGAACCAAACCCAAGTAAATTACCTCTAGACACAGACTCGGATCCATCGCTAACCAGTTCTGGAGTGCTGCCTGTCAGAGCAGTAAGTAGACCAACTAATATCTACTCGTTAATACTTCTTCTGGTTTCGTGCCATACAAGCAGGCAACCTGCCTTCCATCTTTAGTCCCAAATTTGATTCAAGCGCCTGCGAGAGGAAACGAACCACAGTGCCTGGAACACGGGACGACTATGGAAGACGCCGTGAGTGCTCCTTCGAGGTCCCTCCGTCTTTTTTTTCATCATTTGGCTTGTAGCAAAGTCGGCCGCGACTTAATCCCCTTCCCATTCAGAGAAGCTGCGAAATTTACTACAGAAACCTTGCAACCCAAGGGCGGGGCTCTCCGTTATGGATACCAGAATCTAATAATCGACTCCCAATTGATTATCAACGGAACGGCATTGCCATAGGCGACGTTGGAATCTTGACCCCGTCTGGCGCATTTGACTTTCTGTTTAATATTTGCCTACCAGTTGATCACATCTTCAATGAGGACAGAACCCCCCCAGGATTTTCTCCCCTCGACCCTCCTTTGAAGGGTATTGATATCCATGGATATACCGAATTCAAGGCCGACAGCTATTTAACAAGCTCGTCAATCGAGAAATCATACCGAGATGATAACGGACCGTGAGTCATCGGACGGATTCCACCAGCTCCAAAGTTTCTTACCCGGCACCAGTGGTTTGACATTCGAATCCTCAGCTTCAGAGGGCGCCATTTTGACCATGCCTCACGGAGCACAATCAGAAGATCTAGGCAACGTCTCAAGATTTAGGAAATATATGGCCGATAACCGAGAGTCCTGGTATGAATACGTAAATGGAGAGCTAGGACGGGAAGCGCAGAATGGTGACATCCGACTCGTCATTGGATGCGATAAGGCTGTGTCTTGGGGGATGGCGGCCTTTGCAAATGTGCGACAACAGAATGGTTTCCGCCTCAATTTCAGACCTGTTGGGCAGACTATCATAGGACGCACTTACGGGTGGGAGTACACTGGAATGGCGCAGGTGAAAGCAGGGCCCGACCTGCAAGACATTCGGGAACTGAACGATGACGAATCAGGAGAGATCACCATTTATAGGAACCAATGTCTCTTCGTCCGCACTTTGAATGCCACGCTTCATAAAGAAGCATGGGAACGACTGGACTCTGCTTCTACTGTTCCAGAGTTAATCAAGCTCGGCAAGCCTGCGCAACCGCCTTTTGGTCCCGCAGAGTCTCCTATGGCAAGTAAGAACAACTCCTCCAAGACGTCAACGGGCAGCCAGGTTTTTATGGGTAGCCAAATGAGAATCGAAACCTCCCAGACACCCCAGACACCCAGGATACTTCCCTTGCCCATCACCTCCCATCCCTCAAACATCCTAAACCCGGTCTTATTGCAACAGGTGCGTTCAACTCTGGGTGTCCCGTATCCTATTCAGAATGACCTGCACCAATCTTCCTTGACAGAGACCTAATGCCAAAATCGCCATTACAGAAGACAAGGACTGGATTTCCGTCCTTCGCAAGGTAACAAAACTCTTTCTTCAAAGTTCCCTGCTTAAATTGCCCGTATTAAGGGTGAAACAGCTCTACCAGATTCTCAGGAATTCATCCGCCGAGTTCTCGAAATGAACGAGGTTCAGGAGACAGATGGTTTGTGCTTCCATCTTTGTGCCAGTACTTAGAGCTAATCCATGATTAATCATAGGGGTAGTTTTTCTTGAGCCCAAAGTGCGGAAGACCACAAAACCAGTTACTCAGGAACAGAAGGTCCTGCCGATTGGTTTTCCTCTTCCGTTCCTTTATTCTGACTCCTCCATGACAGAAGCCCGTCGCCTCGTCTCTACCATCATCTCAGCCCACCAGAATGTCAATTGTGACAGAAACCTCCTCAACAAAAGTCCAAGTGAGTTGCATAGTCTCCATCAGAAAGCATTTTTTACGTCAAGAAGACTGCAGCGAAACCCAAGCCTGGAACCAAGCATCTGCCTTCCGCTGCCTCAGAGGTCACAGTGAGTAGTTTTGATTTCCTTAACATGTTTCCTGACTTGCCACTCTCAGACAAATGCACCCATTCCGTCGTCCTCACATTCAGCTGTAAGATCGAATCCGACCTCAACAACGTCACTCCTTCAGGTTCACTCGCCGCAAGGCGGAACCTCCAACGCGACCGTGTCACCGACTCAGCCGCCAGCAGTGTCCAAGGTTCGTCAGCCTCATACCTCTCCAATCATATGATCTGGAAAGCCTCTAGTTGCTGTCCGCGGAACTGCCTGCTCCTCTTCCATCATCGCAGACTCCTTCCTCGTCGAGTGCAGCAATTAATTGGTCATCGCTGACCATTAGTGGACCCACCACCACTTCCTCCAGAGCATCTGCTGAAACAGTTGCTCAGAATCCGAGCTTGACACAGGTAGTGCATTGCAAATACGTTCTGTCGTCTCTACTATCGAGATATTTATCATATCCATTTAGACCGCGAGCAGTCCGGTTCCGGTTCCGCTCCCGAGGATCGCGCCCCAGTCCAACAACGTTCTGTTATGGACGAATCAAGACTCGCGTGAGAGCGTTCTGTTCAATTCTTATGGAATTGCCTATCGCTTCCAGGTCTTGTTTTTCGTTCAGCAATTACTCGCGGGCCACTGATTTCTTGTTCAATGGCAGACGTCGGTGTCGCCAGGTCATCGGACTACCACGACAATGTGGCGCACTATCCGATCGAATAAGGAAGATCGGATCGCCAGATTGGAATGGGCGCCAAATGGCGGACTTGGCCGTGTCGTGGTTGGCAAGGTACGATGTCCAAAACAAATTAGTGTAGTGAGCCCCACTGAAAAGACCAACCCAGAACACGCTTTCGGTGGCTGATCTTCTAAAAGCAGACCTCGGTAACCCCGTAAGCCGTGCATCTCGTTCTCAAGTAATCGTGACAACACTCACATATTGTGAAGGGCACGAGGCACTTCAGCGGCCCTGACGGATGTCGGTATTATTGGCGTCATCCCCAAAGCTCAATGCACAACCTTTCGGTACGTACTCCGACTGCGAAATGCAACGTCGTTTAATCTTTCCTTCTACTCAGATGTATGACACGATGGGCAACGTTGTCGCTTTTTTCAGGCAAACCGCACCACTACGCTACCAGCTGGGTGATTCTTACGGAGAGCTCCACCTGATACCGGTCTCCTCTGGAGTTACGGTGAATGACTGCGATTCAATCGGAATGCGGACTTCTCTTAATTATCACTTGCAGACGCCAATGGCGGACATGATCGTACTCACGGCCATGTTGAATCGATTTTGCGCGGCGTTCAATCTCTGAATTTCAATGATCCAGAAGTTTCGCCGGAACAGCATGCAGTGGAAAAGGCGTCAACTCTGGGGATAATTGTTGCACTTCCAAACACAAATGCCTAGTGACTACCCCTTATCATCTTGCTCAATAGATACAGAGACGCGACAAACAATCAAGACAGACTATAATTACGACGATGTTTAACTGCGCAAAATGTTGAGGTCCATAGTTTTCAGTAGCTTCACCGCTTCATACATTGGACTTCTAGATTTCAATCATCGGCCATAGTTATCGTCAAGAATTACCCTCGCTCTTGTCTCCCCTGCCTCCAACCTGATCCACGTCTCCACACTCGCTTTGGGGTCGGGGGTGTGGAACAAGATATTTCGCACTCCGAAACCCCAGCCAGCTTGACCATATCCCCCATACCTATTCATGGAAGGCAGTCTTAGCTCCAAGGCATGAAAGTCGGTGACAAAGTAAACGACTTACCCGGAGTGTTTGTCGAAGCAGAATATAACGTTCTTGGTGGGTTCACGCGCGCACCACTCGTTTCCGTGATCTATGGAAGTTTGAGGTTGGATGAGATAGGACGAGCGCAAAAACATACCATGTCCGGAGACAATCGCGTGCAAGTTCTCGATGTGGGTGTTGAGCGCGTCCCAGAAAGGCTTGTCATTTCCGGCGCTTGCTGAGTCCTGGACGGAGCCGCTTCCAAGGAAATCGGCTGTAGGGTTCAAGATAAATAAAATGTGCAATTAACGATGAGAAAGGTTCACACCATTCAGTCCAGGGTTCTTCTGCGCAGTAATTGTCGGTTGGACGGCCTGAATGGCGTGTCTGTTCCAACCAGATCAGATACCCGCAAAGAGAACACTGAAAAAAAGCTGTCGCACGGAGGGATATGCATGAATGCCAATGCAGCCCGAGAAGACCCTGCTGGGCCCCAAGCAGTTTCCATCGCTTCGGACTCGGATTTAATCCAATCAGCCACGGAGGCATCGACCCAGTCGGGGACAGGGATTGAGTTCGGGTTCGGAGAGAATCCCCCTGGCATTGAAATTTGGTCAGTGTTAGGCTGGTTTTGAATAGTTGAAATATACAAACCGCGAGAGTCGAAGAACCAGAGTATCAGGATAGGCGCAAGGTCTAAGATGTTGGCATGCATCAATAGAGATAGGGGTGATTCGACATGAGGGGATCAACCTGACTCCTTCGCGTATATCTAGAAACGAGTAATGAATTAACCGTAAAGCATTTCGACCAAGAAGAGGGGAAAGCGCACAGGAACCCAATAATTCCCCGGACCTAGAGTGCCCCCAACGCCGTTTGGACCTGCCCGGGTGTAACTCATCGGTGCAACCTCGAGTTCGCGCTCGATTTCTTCGATGTGCGTGATGTTCGCTTGGTTGTCGTGGTTCTAAGCGACATCGTTTGAGTCTGAGCAAAAAGGAGGGGAAATTATTTTACCCCGTGAGTGGATGAAAATGGGACCTTAGCCTCGTTGATCGGCCCCATGATTTCGTCAATGAGTAAGGTGGAGTTTTCGCGAAAAGTGTCTTCAGAAACAGGTCATCATTTGTGTTAGCAAGTCGGCGTGATATGACTTACTTTCCCCAGTAATCAAATCACCGTTGATTACGCTGAAGACCAGTGAATACTTCAGTCTCCCTCGCATGATCCGACTTACACATAATCCGGTCTCTCAGATCCCAGCACTGTTCTCATCAGTTTGAGGCTGTTCAGGTCCTGTTGCGGCCCCCAATCATCCCAAGGATTCTCCCCAAAGTGGAGATCCGAGAACACAGTGAGTTTGAAGGTTCCATCGGGCTTGAATGTCAGACGTGGTTTGTCAGGATATGGATTTAAGTTGTCGTTGACTGATCCCTGGACTGGGGTTTCTGAGGCAATCGTAAGGATAAAGCGCGTCTGCGGAGTATTTATGGCTACTTACGGACACATGGCGCAGCAGAGACGGAAGGAATGTGGAGCGCGAATACGAGAAAGGCAGCGTAGCCCAGTCTTGTGAGGCGTCTCTTGAGGATCCTCATCGTTAGCGAAAGGACCTTTGGGAGTCTTCGAGAACCATTCGGCGTGTACTTAAGTCCAGCTGGAGAGCATGTGTGTGGGCCCTACCACATTGGCATTGGTCAAGAAGCTGGTGGTTTCGTTCATCTCTTCTTCAAGTTGATGACAGGAGGACCGTGCGTGGCGGTTTACCTCATTTAGGTGACGCACGTGGTCCTTCGGCCCGGCGCCTCCCGCCGGGTTTTGGCGAAGTCCTTTTACAGCCTTTTACTTGGAGGTTAGCCCAGGGTTAGCCGCCCGCTTCTTCGACCGGCCCTGAGCGCTGAGCCTTGGACTCGCCGCTAGCCCTTGGAGAGCCTACAGTGCCTGTCATCACTTCGCATCACCCAATTTGGCAGGCGACGGTCAAAATCACTGACCATGTAACTACATTTTGGGAAGATAATAAATCACCTCAGAAACACCTGCAAATAGCTCAGACAGGTCGAGCGCACCGATGGTGTGCTTCCCAAGCCAATCGGACAAGTTTTGATTTTTGGACCAGCGAAAAAGTGAAACAAACCCTATTACATAATAATAAACCATATGATAGGGTTAGGTTCAATCCAAATAAGGTAACTCCCCTATTTCAAGCTCAACATCCATCTTCGCGCTCAGAGGAATACAGAGGTGGGAAGTGTACTTCTTCACTGCATATGCTGCCTGCTTGATGCTTAATCCAATTCTGAGGTTCAAATAATTCATTAGAGACATGAATAAATGATTAAGGCTAATGTTCATGCTGATAAGCGTCCATGTAAGTACTTACCTCAAACAATATCGGAAATAACAACGGATGCTGGATATTCTGACTGAATCGAGCCCTCTTCCGGCTCGGGGTTATGCGTCGGGTCAGTTGACATTGTGGGATCCTCGTTTAGCCCAGTCTTNCCTGGGCAGGCTGGCCCGGGTGGGGGATTTAAGAGCAAAAAAACTGCAGAGACGCGGTCGTACTGGAGAGAACGGGAAGGATAATGTCCGTATATCAGATGTTACGTGTGTCAAGAAAATAATAAACTTGTTGAAGCGAGCCATCGCAAAGCGGATTGTTCGCCGCTCGACGACCAATGATCGCACATACGCTTTGCTTACCGCTGGCAGGCATTGCCTATTACACGTCTAATATCTTGAAAATGCATTCTTCTGTTTTAAATATTTGTACGAGTTATTATAAGTATCCAATGCATTCTTGCGACATATAGTGGGGCTTATATGGGAAAAAAGAAATGCCGCGAGATTCATGCTTGGTAACATTTTGTTCTCATATTTGTTCACTGCCCGCAATCATAAACCCATGCAAAATTCCCATGATTCTTTTCGAGTGGAATAATTCGTCTTCAGCGCATTTTCGCGCCCAAAAAATTGTGATGAAATGATTCATTTTTAAGTCCGGATCTCACCCCACTCAGTGGGTCACGTTCGTGGTCTAGAAATGAATCATTTCATGAACATATTATAATTGCCAAAACATATGAACTATTGTTCTCGCAAGCTGATTCCGTGAGATTTTCATGGTCTTCCATTTTTGGATTGTCGGCATCGCATTGAGGACAAATATCACCGTTCGGGAGTCTTATGGTCAGTTTCGTTTGTTCCATATTGGTCCGCGATGTGTCGCGAATGCTTTGGATCTTTAATTGATCGTGCTAATATTTTTAAACAGAAGAATGCATTTTCTAGGGATATTAGACGAGGTAATAGGCATGCCTGCCAGCAGTGTTAGACATTACACTCATCATTTGACTGCGACTCGTTCAACTCAAAACCGTCGAATGTCCGTCGCCTTCAGTAAGTCTCCTCCTCTTTTATGATGTGCCGTGCTCACTTAAGTAAGATCCCTCCGAATACACTTTTCTTGCACAATGTATTTCTATTCGCGTCCGCCACGTTACACCAGGCTCTCCTCGACGACGACGAGGCATGCGACCTCGTCACCTCCCTCGCCTCCCTCTCTCCACGTGAACGTCCCTTCTTGCATCATGCTGCAAACCACACATTCCTTAAAATGAACATCTATTCCTGATCATCCTTCCCTTCTTGTACATCCATCTTCCAAACCTTACCACGAACGCCTTCCCTTGTTCCATCCATGCTCCCATGACCGGACAGACTGTCGCTTCTTGTATGCTGCCCGCTACTTCCTGGCATCTCTTATCAAGCATATGACACTATATTTATATTTTATTTCCAATTCCAATAGTTGCTGACAATGTCAAACTACCTAATCTTTCAGACGTACCACCTCAACGAAGACCCTCCATCCAGCCCCCCTTAACTACCTCACTACTTCCATTCTCCTTCCCTCAGGGGCCCAAAAAGAGAGGACTCGTCCCAACAGAAACACTCAAAGTTCCTTTTGCTTTATCAACCCCTCCGCTTTTAGTACCTCATTCCCACTCTCCTCCTCCGCTTTTAGAATCTGACTCCCACAGTACCATATATGGTATTTCAGATGAAGGTAGTACAAAACCCTTGGACACTTTTATAGTGTCCAGGCATTCGGTGCGAGACTGATTTGAGGTTAAGATTCGGGAAAACTCTATCAAGAGATCGCGGACTCGAGAAAGTAGTTTGGGATTTTCGTGGACGACAAAGAGCTTCCCGGGTCGAGCCTGCACTCGTCGGGATGTAGTGACTGCAGAGTCGCCCTCATATTTTTCCTCGTAGACACCCTTACCTTTAGGTGATCGTTTAAAATATAGGCAAAAAATTTCGTTATACTCTACTTGAAGCAGGCTTTCGGACATCAATTTCAACAGTCAAGGGATGCTTGCTGTGGATTTTTTCCTCTTTGCCCTTTTTATAGAGCATAGACTTGCGCATAAAATCCCTTAGCATCGCCAAGGTTGCCAAGACCTTCCGGAATAATCGATCTTGTCAAGTCCTGTCACCCGAAGCACCACCGGCTGATCCGGTCTGGATTACATTTTCGGCGGACACTCCGAAAAGCAATATTTCTCGTCAATGTTCACGTTCAACGCTCAGCGCTCAGCGCTTAACACGACTATCTGAGTGTCATGTGTAGAATTACTATCATCTGTGGTTTCTATCGCCCACTGCCAGTTGTGGGTGTGTTTCAATGGGCGCCGGCGTTGAACGTTTGAACGTTGAACACGGATCTTTCGTGCGCGGATGTGCCGGTTGCTTTTGTCAATTTGAAGTGTCACGCCGAGGGCACGATGCGCGAAAAGTTCCACGAGTGGGGCAGAACTTCATCAACACCTTATTTTCCCCTCAAAAGACAGAGCCTCACGGAGACGGGCTGCTTCGCCTTCTTTCCCCTGCACCTTACCTTGCACACCAGCACCTTCCACTCTTTGATTCACGACCATACGACTGCGCAGCGAGCATGGTCTCGTCGAACCCCCTGTTCCGTGGGACATGGACTGCCAAAAAGTTCCAAGCCACCGTCATAAACGACATCTGGCCAGAGGTCCTCTTTTTCTCGCTTGTGGCCACGAGTAAGTCTTGTGCGCGTTTATTTTTGTCTTGGGCTCGGTCTTAAGCCCTCTCAGTGGTGGTCTTGGTGGATAGATTCGCTGACAAGAACCTCGGCATCTCCAATCAACTCTTGACTGTTCTTGGTACGGTGCTCGGTTTGGTCATCTCATTCCGTACATCTTCTGCATATGAGAGGTGCGTATTCTGTGCTCTTGATAATGTCATCGTCTCACTCATTCCTTACAGGTACCAAGATGGACGCAAGATGTGGACCAACATCATCACCGCCTCGCGCAACTTGGCTCAGCAGGTGAGATCTTGCTTCCGCCCTTTCATTGGCGAGAGTTGAGGAGCGTTTCCTTCATAGATCTGGGTTCATGTTCCTGTCGATCGCACCGGCAAAGGAACTGCTGCGAATACCACCACACTTCAAAACGTCATTGAGAAAAAGTCGATGGTAAACCTGGTATGCCAAACCTTTCGTTCGCCCTACGGCCCTTACCTTACTTCCTACGATCACCAGATTTCTGCGTATGCTGTCAGTGTGAAGGTATGGGCAAGCGCTCATACCCGGACGGTTTTAGCTCATGCGCGACCTTTAAGCACTTCCTTCGGGGCGAACGCGGCGTCTATTATGAAGATCTCTACCCATTGATTTCCTTCCTCCCTCGGTACGCAAACGGCGAAAAGGGGCCGGATAGCGAGAAGCTCCCTCTCTGGCACGATGACGACGAGCACGAGCACCGTCCAGTTGACATGCCTGCCACCGAGCTCGGACGAGAGACCTCCCCAAGCTCGCATGGCACCCACCACGACGGCTTCGACCCGGAGAAGGCCCTGCCCCAAGTCGCAAGCGAGCGCCCGTTGAAGCCCGCTCGTAATCCCCCTGAGACGACCCTCTTCGACTACATCCCCCTGTTCAGGCTCTTCCGATGGGTTGTTCGGGCTGTCTCGCGACGTGCGCGGGCCCGCCCTATTAGGCGTACTAAGAGGAAAGCCTATGCCGATGTCGTTGAAAGTCACATACCTTTGGAGATCATCCTTGTCTTGTCGAAGTGAGCCTTTATTTGAGTAATTTGGGCGGTAGCGCTGACTCGTCGTTGTCTAGCTATACTGCCTGTAAGATGGTCACTTCTTGCAATAATAATCAAGCTAACTAGTGTTAGGGTGCATGCGCAATGGGCTCTTACAACCCGCCATCGCAACCGGTGTTACTGTTAATTTGACAGTCCTTCAAGACACTGTCTCCAACTTGGAACGTATTTGCAACACTCCCTTACCCTTCGCCTACCAGGCCCATCTTCGCATGTCTCTTTGGTACGTGTCATGCTTTCTTCCCTTTTGACTGCATGCTTGAGCCATCGATGTCAGGCTCTACCTCTTATTCCTTCCTGTAGGGGTTTATTCTTATATGTCTCGTCAATGCCGGCTAACCTTCCAAACAGTTCCAAATATATAATGCCTTTGGCTATGTAACCATCCCTGGAACCGCCTTTGCCTCATTCCTGCTTCTTGGATTCCTCGAAATTGGCCAAGAAATGTCAGTCCCTCTTGTCCTTGTCTCTTATTTCTCGACCAGCAATTCTCATGGTCCTTACAGTGAAAACCCTTTCAACTACGACCTGAACGATCTTGACCTTGACCACTTCTGCCTCACGGTACAACGCGAGCTGCACTTGATCACTGCGGTAAATTCTATCTTACTCACCCCTTACTATCGATACTGACTCGGCGCTCCCTCCAGCATCCATGCCCGAACCCATCGGATTTCTTGTTCAGCACGCTCAACCAGCCATTCGCGCCGTCCGATCGCCGGAACGCAAAGGAGCTCACCGACAACGATAGCGTGTACCGCCTGCCCAATGAGACTGCTGTGGAGCCCGGTCTTGCAAGCTTACGCCGCACGCTTGTCAAGGGCTGGAAGGACGTTGACACCCTCACTCGCAAGTGATCTTGACTTTTGAACAATTCAGCCGGCTAGAACGGATCGACGCCGTTAATACCTTTTCTTCTTTCTCCTGTTTCTTTTATTGTTCTTCGGGTTCTCTTAGGGTTGTTGTGGGTACATAGGTTTGGTTCTCCCGTCTTCTTGTGCTGAAAAAATTGGGAGGGTAGCTACCATGGGTTGTGTGCTTTGATCTACCTAATATGATTGATGTCTATATTTATGTAGCGGGTGGTAGAACGGTGTGTGTTGCAACCAGTGTGTGATTATCATGGTAGAGTGCATATCGCTCGACATCGGAGTTCGGAAGAGGAAGAAAATAGCTTCCCGGTGCAAGAAATTTTACGCTCTTCTCAAAGTAAGACTTAAAAGACACTCTACGAGATTCCGTATAGCAAAGAGAGACAAAGTAGCGAATGATTCGGGAGGGGAGAACGCTTGAAGATACGTGACTCATGTCACAAACGGCGCTGGCGCATCAAGGGCGACGTAAGCCTAAAAGGGGAATACGGTTCATCAATAAAAAGCTCGTACCGACACAGCTACCAACTTACTCTTCTCCGCACACCCCATCGAATGCCGGCGCAGAGATGGTTCTATTACTCTCTCTGCGACAGCCCCGGAAATGTTTCCCTGGGTAAACTATCACACTGTCATGAAAAAAGTTTGGACGGCAACACTTTTCTACCGTCTAGGCCAGCCTCATGGTATTCACGGAAAACGAGGTGGTGCCGCTCTATGGCATGCTTGTTCTCTTTCCAATCTTGTGGCGGCACGTTGCAGCATTGTCATCAGGAGACTGGTGCGTCTGGCCAGCCTCACTGTGAACATGTTTCCCCCGAGAATTGAGGCCTCTGCCTTCGGTCCTCCTGAGTCTATCTCTGGCCATATCTCTGGAAAGCGAAGGCATCCCTGCCCACGCTCATATCACAGTTAATGTGAAATGTGAAGGTACTAGTCTTGCTCTGGTGATATCACGCATGCACTGTGCTGACTTTTGCCCTTATCGGGCTATCGAAGTCGTTTCTGGTTCAACGGAGACGCTGCGCTCAACGTGCAGGCTAAGAAGGCCACCATTTCGGAATACGTCTCCCGGTATCCTGACACCTTATTCCAACGATTGAATCATATCCGATTGAAGTGAGTTAACCTTCGCCACTTCCCCCTTCCCCCCCACCCCCAAGACGCCGTTCGGTGCTAATATTGTCACATTCAGTGCGGTACAAATACAACGCTTCGTCGAGTTCGACTATCCTACAAGCCACATAGACCAAGAAATCAGGGTATACGAAAGCCAGCCCTCCCATAGGTGCTCAAGAAGGCCATCCCTCTGCCGGCGCCGTGCTTAGGCCAATCGCGCTCACCCCCTCCGTCCTTTCCTCGGAACATTCTCTCTCGGAAAATATCGTACTTCCTCTCCACCCCAATGGACTGTCCTTGGTGGCGTTCGTTGTTGGGACGGTGTTCTCAACGCGCCTCGACGGGGATCGGTATTGGCAGGCTCTAGCGGAGCCGGAACAGGAATCACGACAGAAGGATAATGCGTCATCCTTGACGCTCGTCCATTAACGGGTTTCCTTCCCTCATTGGAAGCATAAGGAATCTCAGGTGAAGAGTAAGTACCCAGGTCGCTTTCCGAGGAAACGCTGGATTCACTGTCGCTATTGTAGGGGTTATAGCTGTATGTTTCCTGCGGACGCCTAACGAAGTCAGGCCCCAGCAACCCCCGAACCCCTCCTTGCTCTGCGAGTGAGAGACGTTCCGTATATTCGTCTGCCTGTGGCTGCGGCGGGGGCGGTAGCGTAGGAGAAAGCGTCAGATTGCACGGAGGGGTCGGCGTTCTCAGTAGGTTGTTCAACTCCTCGCGATAGCGCCTCTCCTGCGCTACGCTTTCATATGCCAACTCAATTTCCCTCAGGATTGGAGAAATCGAGCTGCCTTGTTCGTCAAGATCCAGGATCTCGTCTTGGGCCATCGGGCCTGGCGGTACCATGGGACTTTCTTTCCGAGGGATAGAAGAGAGCTTCGTGGATGAGGATTCAAGTTCCAGAGGGGGGTCGACATCGATGACAGGGACAGATTCTTGTTCATTCAGAGGTGGTGTCAAAGGTGGTGTAGGAGGTGGTGTGGGAGGATGGAGCAAGACCTTCAGGTCGGTGCGACCTTTGTTCGACAACCTCGCTGCATCATTGGAGTTGATAATTTCATAAGGCTTGACTGCGAAATGACGGAGGTAGAAATAAGGGCCTTGTCGTTGTCGCCTCGCACGGGGTGGAGGCGATGCTGCTGGAGCCGGAGTCGTGTGGTCTGGTTCCGGGTCAGTCTTTCTTATCAGTCAGGATTACTGCTCTATCGTCCTAGAAGATAAACTGACCTCGCTAGTACTCGATCCTGAAGACCAGCTGCTCCAAGAAGATCGCGATGAAGGCTTGATTTGATTCTTCAATTCCGAGGCCTTTGCTGAAGGCAATAAAACCTACCTGGGATTGTCGTCTCAAGACGTCTATCATCGACAACCCTTCCACCTTCTGCCATCTGGCACCGGAGAACGTATACGGGCTATCTTCTTGGGATGTTGTTCTGTTCGGTATCTCTTCGTCGGCCACTATTAACTCTGGGCCCATCTGACTCGTAGCCGCCCGGATTTTTCAGACTGGCGTTAACGGAGGTAGTCCATTCCGCGTATAGTTTGTCTGCCTGCTTGTTGTGCCACTCCTTGAATTTCTTGCTGGCTTCCTTGACTGCCTCAGGGTCTTTCAAACGTCGCAGGTGATCTTGAAACAGCTGGCCATAGTCGATGGCTGCTAGGTAGAACTCTCGGATTTTCTCCTGCGCCAGATGAAAGGCGAAGTCTCGCACGGGCCGCAGTATAGGCGATGCCTCGTCTTCAGGCGTGTAGAACGGTCGTAGGATTGCGATCGGGATGATGCTCGCTGTTTGAAACTTGAACGATACTTTGTGATCGGCTTCATCTGCATCCCTCTCTGTGTTTTGATTGGAAGGGCGTTTGGGTTCTTGTGCAGCCCTTAATTTATCCTGATAGCCTTGTTTTCCCGCTCTCCTTTGCGCATTCGGGGGCTCAGTAACATGGTGGCCAGGACGCTCGACGGGGTGTTAGGCCGCTCTTCGCACATTATCATCATTACGTCTCTCACCGGTCCTCGTCCAGGGGACGCCCCTTCGAGAGCTGTCCACATCTGTGCGGAACTCCATCCCAATATATCCTTCAACTCTATCTCCTCAGCCTTGGTGACTGGCCAGTGTCCCTCCCCTTTCGATTTCGCGTGCGAACGTAGTTGCCTGAGCCAGATTTGGCGGGCGGTTTCCAACCATCGGTTTCTGATCGCAGGAGTGTTTGCGGGTATGTATCCCAATTCGCCTCGATAATGTGCGCCTTTGAAGCGGCTCCATGCATCCTGCAGAGGCATAGCTGTTGCTGCGCGATAGTAGGCCGCCATTACGGTAGATGGGGAAGGCAAAGGTTCGGCGCTTAGATAGCGCTGGTATGAAGCTCTTCTGGATCCTGTACCACTACTCCCGCTTACGTATGTAGTGTCGACGGCTGGCAGCTCCCTTGTGTGTCCCTACGTTTCTCCGTCGCTCCGAGTTCTCCCTTAAACCTCCGCACTGTCTATATTCGCAGGCGGCCTTCCTTAATTTTGTGAAAACATTTTCTCTGACAAATTTATCTCATGAGCCCCTCCCGAATCCCGACTTTTGGCCTCTCTGAAACCTTTGAGGCGCCTCAGTACGTACACGCATTTCTGCAAACTATTGACAGCTAGCGTTTACAGCTTGCCTCATGGCACAGAGAACAGCCTTCAATCAGCAGCTGACTGCCTCTGTCATCTTTATCGGTTCTCAAGCTCTCAGGCGCGCCCACAAACTTCCAAATTGAAAGTTCTCGGCAAAAGTTTCGTCACGTGTACTGTGAGACGCGTCGCGTGTGACAAACTGAGTTTGAAACAAAAGGGTTGTGTCATGCTTCGAAGTTAGAGGTTGTCGACAACCCCCACATTGACATTCGCATTTCCTTAGATTTGTCAATTATCCCGCATATATTTATGCCGGTATGAATATTTGAGCTTCCTGTCCTTCCACTCATGTTTGATGGCCCAGAAAACTCGCAGAAAACGAAGTCCAAGGGACAAAAATTTCGGAGCAACACCGCCTTAGAGGAATTCAAGATGAAAGTGGCCTATATTGATACTCTTTTGTACATCTGGCGTACGACCTGTTCTTCAGGAAGCTTTCCGGCACGTCATGGTCGCCTTTGACGAGGCTGTTATAAAACGTTAACATCGCGGATCATCGGGCAACGCCACGACCGTACTCGGCGTCGCTTCATTGTGCTCGAAGGGCGTCGGACTTATGTCTTCCTGGTCGCGTTGCTGCCTCGAATAGCTGCGTATCTTAGTACGTTTCCCCATAAACGTGCCTCTCGAATCCCGTGTCGACTGCTAAAGTTAATTCGTTTCTGGAGTAAATGCGGCGACCCCACACAATCACACTGGGCCATGCTGTCGGATCGTACTTGGTATAGGTGCCTTCGTAATGCTAGAAGGTGAGCGTTATCGTGCGTATATGCGCTTCCAAGAGGTCTGAATCACGCATGGTTTGCAGCTGGCACCTCTACTGCACAAAGACACCCTTCGATTGGTGTCTATCACAACAGGGCCGCCTCCACGTTGCTCTGGACTACTTACAATGAGGCCACAGTGATTCCAGGTTCCTCTTGAGCCCCGCCCCCTCTCAAGAGCTTCCGACGATGTCGACCAGCCCCACAAGAAGTAAGGATTTATTCCAGTCACATAAACTATACAATATGATTGACCTCAGCTACAACAGATTACAGGATGTATGTATGATAATGTCTATGATGTGAACGAAAGCAAGTGCGACAAAACAACAAATACGACGAGGTTTCTATAAATCAAAACAGTTTTCCGCCAGCAGCTTTGTTTCGCTTCAAATTTTGGATTGTGGAGTTGGCAACCTTCGGGAACTCCTCACCTCCCCCGAGGTCCGTCGTTCTAGCTTTTCCCTTGTCTTTGACACCCCAAATGGACGTCTGTTGCATAGCCGGCCGAATAGACCCCATGGCTGGTCGAGCAGATGACCGACCTGCGAACGCATTCAGAGAGAGCGGCGTCGTGGTCGACGTGTCTATGTCGCTAGCGCTATGGCTCTGCTGCAGCTGCTGCTGCTGCATATTTCCACCTGTGTTCCACTTCTTTTCCCCTTTCATCGTCCCTTCCTGGAGCTCCTTGATTGCAGCTGCCATACGAGCCTCGTTCTCGAAAATATCAGGCGGCGAACTCGCCGCGGCCGAAGATGTTGGACCGAATGAAGAAGACGACGCCACGGATTCATCCTCCGCATCTGTGTAGCTGATAATCGAGTCGAACATGGTTGGCGGTACGCTGGGTTTGGGTTCGAGGATTTTCGGCTCCATGATAAATCTCGAATTCACCGGCAAACTTTCGCCCTTCGTGTCCTGATCTTCGTCGTCCTGAACCTCCTCAATCGTCGCCTTCTTTCCCTTTGCGTTCTTCTTGCCTTTGCCCTTCTTTGCATTCACCGGAGTAGACGTTGCTTGGACCATAGGAACGGACGTCTTTGGGTTGACAACCTGAGGTGTGGCCGACGATGCCGACGATTCATTCATATGCTGAGAACGATGGGCAGCAGCAACAGGCAGGGCCTGCTGGCGCTGCTGAACTGGGACTGAAGCAGCCTTGCCTACCTGAGAAGACTCAGAGGGCGGGGTCCAGAACTGCTGCATGGCGGTCTCCTGCTCTGTCTCTTCTCGACCACCGTCACCACCGCCCCCATCATCGACGTCGAACCCCCCAGGCACCCAAGGATCACGACTGACAGATCGCGATGTTCCAGCAGGTGCTTGCTGGGAGGCGGACCCATCGGACGCAAAAATGCCCCAAACAGAACGACTAGATGCTCCGGTCGCAGGTGCTCCCCATTGCGAACCTTTAATCGTCGAATTTTGTCCCATTTGATCAAGACGGTTTGTGGACTTCTTGAAGAGACTCGGGCGAGGAGTTCCTTCGGGCTTGATAGACGACGTCGACTCCTGGAGATAAGAAGGGATCTTGGAAGCTGCTCGAGGAGTCGAGGCAGCGTCGTCCCATCCGCCGCTGGCAGAAAGAGGGTTCGCCATATTCGAATCCCTTCGGACACGAGCCATGCCAGGAATCACCTTTGGCATCGAGAACATAGTTTCCGACGACTGAGGTACGGGCTCTGGAAGAATCGACGAGTTCTGCTGCGGGCCTTGGGCTGGTGCATTTGGCGAAGCTGGCTTGGAAGCAACCGACGGGGTAGGAGGTGCTGGTGTGGGCACTGGCTCAGCTTCAACAGCCTCGACGGTGGAAGCAGCGGCCGCATTCTTTTTGTTCGCCTGACGCTGCTTCTTGTTCAACTTCTTGCCAGTAGGTACTGGAGGAGCAGCAGCAGCAGGCTTCTCGACCTTGGGAGGAACGCTGGGTGGCAAGAGGGTAGCAGGACCCTTGCTAGATGGCTCAGGGATAGAGGCCGAGGGAGACTGCCCGTTCACAAGATCTTCATCAACTCGCGGAGGTTCTGTTGGACCGGCAGGTTTCTTTCCTTTGGCGTTCAATGAGTTAAGCGTGGCCGAGGTGAACAAGGATGGCTCTCCTGATTGTTCGGGCATGCCGAAGGGATTGCTAAAGGAAAATTGAGGAGGCTGAGGGGTGGAGATGGAAGGCTTCCTCTTCGTCCAGCCGCTGGCGACAGGAGTAGCGCGGACGTCCTTCGCCGACCAAGGGTTAGGGGTAGAGTCTGACGCTGCTGGCTTTGTTGCCCAAGGAAGACTTGGTGCTGAACCATTCGAGGCACCCGCCGACATTCCTCCAGCTCCAGCCCACTCCGTGAAGGCGGAAGCGATGTCTGGTTGCTGCATTAAGTGGTTGGTCAACAAAGCGCCAGCGTCATCGTTCAGGAAAGGGTTGACTGGTTGTTCTGCAGCAGGCGGACTACTATGTTCGTCATCACTATCGTTGTCGCCAAATAGCGAAGGTTTGACCTTTCGGTGCGGTTTCTTTGCGGTCGGTTGGCGCTGGCCATGGGACAGGCTCGCTTGGCTCGCCGAGGAGAAGGATGCTTGGCTTGAGGTGGATATCGTGCTCCTTTCCAACGGTTGCGGTGGGTCTGGGATAAAAGGCTGGTAGAGGGCATGCCGCACAGGAGGATGAGATGAAGCACTGTCTGCAGACGAAGATCCTGGGAACATCTGCTCGAGAAGCTGGTCTATATTGCCGTGGCGCTCGTTTGGGTCGTCTGACAAAACACGGTCCAAATCAAATTCGGATTCAAGACGGCTAGGAACTTGTTCCTGGAAAGCATGTAGCCAACTAGGAGTGGCTGGTGCACTTGGGATCGGTGCGACGAGGGTCGCTGAACGTCCTGGTCGTCGGCGGGGTTCCGACTTGCGCTTGGAACGTTCAGTGTTCACGATCGCCTTCCGTTCCTCCTCCTTCTCCATCTGCACCTGCACCATTCGCTTCTGGTGCTGGACAACAAGCGGTGACGCCTCGTGCTTCTTGCCGCCTGCAGCTTTCCGACCCTTGTAGATCTCGACTGCCAATTCGATGTCAGCCAGGGCAGCTGCCTGGTGGAATTCGATAATCTTCTGGACGCAAATCTCCATTTTGAATCGCTCAAAGTCTTCCTCCTCCGACAAAGGGTCCTCCGGGTCATCCACATGCGGACCGATATAGGGCTGTCGTGCGTGCTTGGACTTGCCACCTGATGTCTTCCCCTTCTCAGCTTGCGCCTCGAGTTGTTGCCTATGCGAGGTCATGCGACTCGAAGAGGCATTACGGGAAGATTCAGCGACAGGTGGTCTGGAGAATGCGAAGTCGGAGCTGTCCACGGAATTTTGGAGAGAAGAAGGATGGGAATCGCTACTCCAAGCATCGAAGCCGTTGTGTCGACGAGGGATAGATATGCCGACGTGATCGTCGTCGTCCGAGGGTAGCTCGCGCGAGGGCGCCTATAAATTTTCATCAGCACGTGTAACGACATGAAGCCCAATTGGCTTACCTTGGATGGCATGAACATAATATCCTCATCTTCGGAATGGAACTCGCTCGGGTTCACAAAGGCATAACTAGATGCAACTGAAACGTTGGTGGACCTCATTGAGGTCGAGATGGAAGGCGCAGTGGGGTAGAGGAATGGTGTGGAATATTGTTGTGGAATAGGCGCTGCTGCTGCGACAGGAGCGGGGGGCTGGACGACGACCAAATCTTCATCACTCTCATCCTCCAAGTCTCCCAGAACTCTCGACACCGCCTCCATCTCGTCGTCTGTAATGTCGGTCCAATCTTCAACCTGAAGTCCAGCGGCATGCAGCTTAGAATGCCATTCGGATCTGACTTTCTCAAAGTACGGCTCTTGGATCTCCTTGACGAATTTTGCCTTGAGTGCTTTGTGCTCCGCGAGAGGCATTCGGTGGTGCGGGGATGCCTTGTTGTATTCTGTGTCGGCTTTGGCGACTATCGCCTTGACCTTGTGCTCCATGGTGGTACGACTTTTTGCAACAGAGAGCTCGAATGTCTTCCATAACTGTCGCACGCGAGTGTTGGGGGATATCGATGAAGAAGCAGTCGGTCGATGAAGGGATGCCATGACGGGAGGAGGAAACGACAACGGGAGAGCGAAGCACGATAATAGCAAAACAAAACGGGTTCTTCAAGTTGGTTGTTGATGAACTGCGTTGGGAATAAAACGGGATGCCTCGTGCTTCCTGGCGGGGTGCCGAAAACTGATTATAGGCCCTACAATCAACGAAGTCCGGAGATTACACACCCTCCCGGGACTTCGCCGTAATAGTTCCGCTGGGAGTGACAAGAAACACAGGAAGTCGAGGCCTGAGGTGCTGAGATTGGGATGGTGTAGGGTGGCTGTTTGAGAGCGTACAGCAGGTGTGTTGTTTTTCGGGGAGGTGGATGAACATGGGTAACGAGAAGGTAGCTTTGTTTATAGGACCCACGGGCAATGATCCCAAGACGTCATGCGATTGGTTGCTGCCAATTGATTGAAAACACGCGGGTGGACGCGTCGGTGCACCCTTTGCCCAACTCCTTTTGTGGCCATAGAAGGCTTTGTACTGCGCGACCTGCTCAATATTGGAACTTCACCTGACTTCTCATCGATGAGAACTTCCCTTCTCATGCCGGCAGTATGTTCTCTGTTCTACCTGGCTCTCATTTGGCGCCATTTCGACTCTAGTATCTCTGGCGACTCTGGTCCAACTTTGGTCTGCGCACAAGGACTCAGACAAATGAACTCGGAATACAGAGTGGAAACAAAGAAGCTCGAGAATCATAACTTTCATATCCGCAGTGTTCTCGATCGTTCAGGGGAGGACCACAGCTCTTTTGATTTCTTGCTCGTCTTACGGGCCTCGCCCAGCCGCGCTTAGATATGGATTGTCTACCGGCGCTGGAACGTACTAGGGCACTACACGCACGACCACCAGCACGTTTCTTCATTTCAGGTCGTTCGCTTGCTCTTTAGCGACGCCCTGTCCCCTGGTATCCCTGCCGGTCTGCCCTCGATTGTCCGACTAACTACCTTCGTCAACTCGCCTCGCCGCACTGGAAGCATGGAAACTACTGGGTCCCTTTGATCTTGATATTGGATTCCTGGCTCATGGCTGACCTCGACGTTTTTTATGATTTTGCAGATTGGCTTTGACCCCTTCACTGCGGCGCTCTGCACGCCGGTGCGGGTGCTTAGTGCTTAACGATCGCACGCAAGTTCTTTGACCATCGACACGGTAATGTTAGCCAGCTACTCCGTCTCATGATTATTTCCTCAGTGAATTTCCCCATTTTCGTTTCCTGGTTTCCATCAAGCCTTTGACCTTGCGGAATCTTGCAATGTACCCGGTGTGCAAGTGAAAATAAATCGTCTTATTTACTAGATCGACTTTCTCTCGCCTACCGGGCTTCAATGACTTTCAACGACTCCCATTTCATCGGGGTGTTCAATTTAAGATTCCAGGTCAGTTTCCATTTAAATGAGCAGTGCAATTCATCGATTCTTCTCCTTTCGCATTGCATTCGCTGCGTATTAACCTCAATCACGCGAGATCGTTACATGCTTGTCCAGTAACCCTTGCACTACAACTTGGATGATAGCCCAGTATTGCCCTCTTGTTATTGGCGTCGAGCTCACCCTGCCTTCCAATCTCTAGCCTCGTCCAGAGCAGTACTTGCCAGTCGGCCGCAGACAATACAACGAAAATAGTACGCAAGCAAGATGCTCGCAGTAGGGTAAATATTGCCCTCCTCATCTGTCAGGTCCAGGATGCCCAAGTGCCTTGCATATACTGCTCTCCCTCCATCTCGAATTCTCAGTGCACACTAAGAGACGCGCTATTGCAACCGATTGTCGCCGCGGAATTTCCGCACCGGATTCACGTCCAGCCTCAAGTCAGACTCAAGGTTGGACGACGTCAGGACAACTCTAAAAATGCTTCTTTTCCGAGATAACCATCGTGCCCAGTGAGCGACACTTTCTGTATAGGTTTGTCCATGTGAGAACGCAAACATCCAAAAGCTGATGGTCGTGTCCGTGTTGGTTTTGACAGCTTGGGATTTTCCAATTCGACCGTGAACACGGTGTAGAACCTCGTTGCTTTCGTATGTCGAATGTGCGGATTGAGGAAGGCGAGAACGAGAAGCAAGGCACATTCAAGATTAGATAACGCCGACCAGAAGATCCGAGAGATCAGAAAATGGGAATCTCTGGCCTCGTTCAACAACCATCAACAACTGTCGAGGACGCGCTCTGCAACCTCTGCGGACGACCAGCGACGAGGTGATCTTAGGTGTCTGCAGTGACCTAGGGCACAGACGACGTGTAAGTTACCGTTGTATGCTCAAACATCTTCTAGAACACGCGTATTGAACATGAGGCATGCAGGGCTTTCCCGTGAACGGTTCTGATTACGGCGAGGGGCCTCGCTCACATCGGCTGACCTAAACCTCCCAAATCCCCCTCCCCTTCTACCATCGGCACCTGGCCTTCTCTGGACACCGCGACGACTTGATCACTGCCATCGCTTTCTATCATCTTGGGTCCGACCTTATTTCGATGTCAACTCGCCCTCCCTATGCGCCGTCGTCACTTCCTTCTTTGCGCAAACTTGATGCCGCCGATTTTGAGCCAGATGAGCAGTGGAAGACTCAGCTGAAGAAGAGGATCGAGGAAGGCCTTCAATCCATGGTGCAAGAGGCAAAGGACAACCAGGACGCCGAGCTCAAGAAGGCACCTGTCGGTGTAGAGGCTCGTATGCGTCTTGCGGAGGAATACAAGCAGGCGATGAGTAACATCAAACAATTGGCCACCGACCAATATCAGCAGGAGCTCGATCGTGAACGAAACCAACGTCGCTGGACTGCAGGAGCGCCTGTGTCATCTGAATGGCTCCGGATTCTGCAAGAGGAGCAGCACAGTATCATGAACAATATCAAGCACACCGCTGATAATGCTGCCAGCTCAAGCCCCACAGAAGAAAGGCGCCCAAACGCCAAAAATTTAACTTTTTTCCCAATCGGCCTGACGAGAGTTCTCGCCACCTTCTGAACCTCCTGACCCCACCTCACAAGCGTCGCCGCCGCCGCCTCCCCACCCCACTCCAGCAGCCGCCAGCAGGGTCGAACAGAGCGCGAGAAACGCCAATCCTTCCTTCAACGCGCACGGGAGGTGTCGTCGGCGTCAGACACGCGTAGCACTGCGTCTTCGCGATCGCGGGACGAGTATCCTGCGAGTCTCGCCGTGACAATACTTCCGACTCTTGAGCGGCAGACGTGTAGGTCGACAGCCTAGGCCACCCTTGCCGAATTGTTGAACGAACCCGAAGAGGAGGGCCGGTTCCGACCTCCACTCAACGGTACTTCCAGACCTCCGGCTGATCCCTGCCGGATGCGTCAACCTTCGATGGGATTCGTCTTAGGGCCGGTCTTCCTCGCTGACGCGTCGGTCTCTTGGTATGTCCGCTCTTTTGTTGTCTCCTCCGTAAAGCGATGCGCAGTATGGTATCTCATTTCTCTGTTTTCTTGAATGCTCGAACGATGCCTGCACGGCGTCCAGGCGAGANCAAAGATCGTAATCAAGGGATCACATGAAGCGGTGGCATCCAGACCGCTTCGAGCGAAGACCCTCCCGCGCGTGTCGAGCGGCAGAAGGAGAAGGTTTAAGCAGGGGCCAGGAAATGTGGCTTCATCTCAGAACCTGTTGGAATGAAGGAGAACGAGGGCAGTAGCATAATACATATTTGGCGGACACGACAGGGATTTCAATTATCTCACGCTTTTTTTCTATGTAGCTTCATCATCATCATCATTGTGTACGATACTAACCATCTACCCCATGTATGAATAACCCACCACGGAATATATATCTTCTCTGCTGTTACTCCCCAAGAGCAGCCGTTCAGGCGCGATGTCAAAGACGGGCAAGGATCTTCGTGAGGGCGGAAACATTGGCGATGAGGATAAGATAAAGAGAAACATCCAGATAGCTTGCTCACCTATTTATTGGCGAAGGGTGACTCATCTAGAAGCATAGAGAATATTCGTTCGAGCAGTCTGGTGTCTGGCCAAGGTAGAAGGATATGGAAGTGAACGGCTGCTATGAGGTTCTTTGGCAGGTTGGGCAAGGGCATGCGAGATATAAGTGGTCGCGGGCTCTTTGTGCCGATTCAAGTATCCCCTTCCTTTGATTCTCACCGTCAACAAATACTAGGATTTATTTATTTCCAAGAATACGAAAGCACCCCACCACGGAACGGGTCTCCCACTGCTTAGGTTCGGAAGACACTTGAAGGTGCGCCACACCGTACTACCTGTCTCCCACTTAGACCGGTTGGTTACACTCCAGAATTCCGAGATGTCTTCGGGACGGCTGATTCTCCGATCACCCGACTTACTGACTGCTCTGTCGTTTGTCCGACGGAATCGAGGAGAGATTCCGAGAGTCCACAAATTGCAAAGAAGTTTGCAAAGAAGTTTGAGATATTCCAGCGCACATGTAGGCTGAGGAAAAAATAGATCATGTGTCGGATATGGTGTAACGGCTAACATTGCCGCCTCTCAGGAGTCCGCGGCAGCTCGGGGTTCGATTCCCCGTATCCGAATGTTTCTTTTTGTTGCAGTTTCTTCACGCGATTTAAATAGCCCGGGAAGATAGATTCTTATGTATATATAAAACCACTCGATGTACAAGCCACAAGCAAGACAGTGATACAGAAATCTTTTCATCCTTTTCATACGACCGTCTACTAAAATTATCTACTGACCACCCGTAGGCCTGAGAGGTTCAGCGATTGGCTTGGGAATAATATGTGCAGCCAGCTTGAGCATTGGACCGACGTCAGTTCCGTCTCCCTAGAAAGCAAAAGTAATAAATCATAAGCACCCAGACCAATCAGTTGGACGCAAGTAGCAGGTGGGCACTTACGATCATCCAGTTGGGGAAGCCAGGCTGGAAATCGACGACGCTCTCGAGGAATTTGATTTGCTCGTTGGTCAAGGTAAGGTTCAAAGCCTCCAGGTTCGAGAGCAGGTGCTCGACTTTACGGCCACCGAGAATGGGGAAGACATATGTGGTCTTTTGCATCACGTACGCAATAGCGACTAAAAAGATCGTTATATGAGTGAGTAAACATGGTCTTTCTGCACTTGACTTGGGATGACCGACCTGAAGTAATGTGTTTCGCCCCGACCTCGCCTGCGACCTTCTCAAGAGCTTTGCTGACTTTCTTCTCTTGCTCGGTCCTCTCCCACTCAGGGCCGAATATCGTGCGTCCTTTCTCGCCGGTTTGACGGCGCCTCTCTTCCTCTTCGTCAGTTCGGAATTTTCCTCCCGCAAGTACGTTCCATGGGGCAAGCGCCAGTCCTGACGAATAAGGGCAGTGGTAAGATGTCTTGGATAGATCGCGAAAAAGGGGGTTATTAGGTATTTACCTTCAGCCCTGGCCATCGGAATGATGTCCCTCTCGAAAGACCGGTCCATGATGTTCCATGCACCTTGATAAATGACGAAAGGCGTCAGAGCATGGTCTCGCGCGTATTGATTAGCCCTCGACACGACCCATGCTGGAGTATCCGAAACGCCCTAGTATTCATTTAAGTTAGCTTACAGATCAACGCGATTGTAGGTGTTAGAGCAACTGACCAGGTAAAGGACTTTGCCTTGGAGGACGAAGGTGTGAAGAGCCCTCATGACTTCCTCGATGCTTGTATCCCAGTCCCACCAGTGGACGTAGAGGAGGTCGATATAGGTCGTTCGAAGCTTCTTGAGCGAAGCATCGACGGAAACATGGAGAGATTTTGCGCTGTTGCCGGCATAGAATACCTTTTGAGGAATATCGGTGTTGCGTCTCTTGAAATTCGACGAGTACTAGATAGAGGTTGACAAGTCTATAGACAGAAGGGAAACAGTGGAACGGTGCCGAACGCACCTTGGTCGCGATGAACAATTGGTCACGAATGCCGCGAGCCTCGGCCCACTCTCCGATAAACTGCTCAGAGGTTTCATCTTGACTGTGAAGGTTGTACGAGCAGTTAGAAGCAGTCCGTACGAAACAAGTGTTACTCACTAGTTGTTCGCAGTGTCGATGAAGTTGCCTCCATTGTCGTAGTACGCGTCGAGGAGCTTAAAGCTCGTCTCCCTGTCCATGCTACCCATGCCGATCTCCTCCCACTTGTCGCCGATGTTCATGGCTCCCAGCTGAACTGGGGAGACATGGACACCAGCAGTGGGGGACAAGAGGCGGTAGAGACCGAGCTTGCTTTTGGGTGCGGGAGGAGGGATGAAGAAAGACATTCTCTCGTTAGAACTGGCTGGCCTGGGTTTTAGGCTGAATGAGTTGGGTGGAGGGGTAGATGCTTGCAATTCTCGAGACCTGGGTGGGTTTATATATGGGCCTCTGCAAAGCTCATGAGTAATCGTCGCATATTCGCCTCGCCCAGATTGAGGATTACGAGGCTTCTGCGCCACTGCCGTCGAGTAGACGTCACCTCCCAAGTTACGGCTTCTGACTTCTTGGAAAGTCAGCAGAGGCAGCGGGTGGATGCCGATCTTTCGCAATACACATCGATCGGCATCTATGCCGCGTAGATAAGGCTATTGTTCTATGGGAGGGTGGGGTTTAGGACCGTCGGGAAGTTCATATAGGGCGCAGGAATTAACCAACCTGAATTATTGAAATCTATGGAGTTCTTCATGAGAGTTCTCGTGGCATTCTGGTGGTGGGAGTTTGGAAGACGGGCCCGATGACTCATGAGCCTCACAAATTGCAATATTGTGTAGTGGCCGGAGAATCATGTAACTGTCTGACGTAGCCACCCCGGGCCGCCGCCGCAAGACCGACGTTGCTCAAGAGTCAACTACATCCTTGCAAGTAAAACCAGCTTTATGTCCGCCTGAAAGAGTATAGCGGTATAACAACAATTCTCGTAATTTATTCTGGACCATGTTCCTAGGAAAAATGCGAACATAGTATAACACTTCGCGTCATGACCCACAGATGAGTTTGACGCTCTCTCGCGGTCGGCACCTACAACACCCAATAAGCTCTGATCTAGTTGACTACACATCTAACTCGGTCCCGGGTCACTCACTTCTTAGGCATCGGGTGCCAGAGAGTATCTGGTTTATGCTCAAGCCCAAGAGGAATATGTAATGAACTGAGGCATAGCGCCAGCAGCTACAGCTCGGCGGTAGCAAGCCAGCGACCCAATAATAATTAATGCAGTATCGAAAACAGCTTGACATCTATGCGTATGTATGTATCGTAACAGAGGATGGACGTTGTGTACTCTATGCTATGAGTGAGTCAGTGAATGAGCGTGTCCATGAATGAGTATAGTATGCTTTTGAAGACCAGGACAATAAACCAGGATGATTACTTTTTGTTCCAACAAACCTCGAAGAAAAACCCCAACCAAGAAAATGAGAGACAACAACATGCTCAGAAAGTAGATGGAAATGAAGGGTTGCCGGTTTACCGTCTGGTAAGGGTCTCGACATCCTTCCAACCCTTGACGAGGGTGCGGCGGATGCTGTCCATACCGGGTTCGGCCTTGTCCGCGGCATGAGGCGCAACGTACTCCGTCCCACTTTCGACGAGTTCTTTGGCCGAACGGCGGTCCGCTGGTGCGAAGGGTTGGTTCCTAAAGCATGGATGAGATTCGAGTCGTCAATGAAGGAACGAGAATACCCACAGCTCAGTGAAAAGGAACTCGCTCGGGTCGGGGGTTGTGTTCTATGATGAAAGAGCGAAATGAGTTGGAGAATAGAGGAAACAGGACGATATTGCTTACGGCAGTGATGAGGTGAAGTTCACGCTGGACGACAGCACAGAAATAGTCGAGGTCAAGATCGTTCAAGTCGTAATTAAAAGGGTTTTCTCTGATTAACCAATCAAGGTCAGGCGCTGGTCACTCTCGGTCGCATGCAGAGAATACTCACATTTCCTGACCAATCTCAAGGAACCCAAGAAGCAAGAACGAAGCAAAAGCTGTGCCGGGGATCGTGATCCACTTTGCTTGGTTGTAGATTTGGAACTGACAAGAAACTATAAGTTTCTCGTATCGGAGAGACGGGTCTAGTACACACCGGAAGAAACAAGAGATACAGCCAGAGGGACATGCGAAGATGGGCCTGATAAGCGAACGGCAGCGGAGTGTTACAGATGCGCTCGAGGTTGGAAACGGTATCCTGGAGGAGAGTCAAATTGAACGTCATGCCAGTAGCAATCGCCGGTTGCAGGAGGCCGCGGCTCATACAGACTGCGAACGGGAGAAGTGTCAGTAATATCTCCCAAAGAATCAGCATCGTCACTGACCAGCGGTGTAGTTCGACAGGACAAGAATAATCTCCAGCGGGATCTGACTCTCGACGAGGTCCTGGTTGCGCTTCCGCCTGTAACGTTGCCCGCTCTGCCTGGTGCGGGCACGGCGAGACACCTTCCTTGCAATCCATTTGAAGAGCCTGAGCAGAGGAATGTAATCATAAATAGACGTCGACGGGGGGTTGCGTGCGGGCTTGAGTGGACGATCGCTGGCAACCCGGGGGAGCGGCAGAGAGAGCGCCTTCTCCGGATCTGAAGCGCCGTTGTGCGTCGTGTCGCGAGAGAGGGACATCTCGCGGCCGAGCTCTGTAGCGGGGGTGTCGACGGGGCGGTAGCTCTCGTCGTCATCATCGTGCCAGAGAGGGAGCTTCTCGCCCTCGGGTCCATTGACACCAGTGGCGTAGCGAGGTAGGAAGGAGATTAGAGGGTAGAGGTCTTCGTAGTACACGCCACGCTCCCCACGAAGGAAGTGCTGGAGAATGGAGTGGGTCACACGAGCAAGAATTGATGAGCATCGTTATGATGTAGCAGGATCGACAATAGTTACCTTGACAGACACTGCAAACGCCAGAATCTAGATGTAGGCATGAACGATTAACTAGATGTTGGCTAATTGGAGGATAGTTCACTAACAAGATTAACCATAGATTTCTTCTCGATGACGTTCTGAATCATCGTGCTCTTGGCCGCGTCTCCTTTGCCTGTTCTGTCGACGGGGATGTGGACCCAGAACTGCATTTCACTGAGTGTCGACTAGATCAGATATTAGGAAGATTTTCACCATTTGAGCGAGGTTCCGTGAGCCAGTGATGATGTTCGTCCACATCTTCCTCCCATCCTGATACCTGTTACCATCAATTAAGTGCCAGCGAACAGAAGGGTTTGCTGGGGAACGCACCGTTCATATGCAGACGATGTTCTGAACGAAATGACTAGACCGAGCACCGTACCAAGCACAGTCAAGAGAGGGTTTCCGATGCCAAGGTTGTACTTGTTTTCAGATACCAAGACCACCACTTGCCGCCGGTAAGCACAATACAGTCAGAACACAGGAATCGAAGGCACGTACTCGTCGCCACCAGCGAGAAGAAGAGCACCTCAGGCCAGATGTCGTTTATGACGGTTGCCTGAAACTTTTTGGCTGTCCATGTGCCACGAAAAAGAGGATTTGCGGAGACCATGGTCCCGTATGAGTCTTGAGACGGGGCACAGACAACAAGTCGTAGCAGAGAACCAAAGAACGTCCAGTGTATGTATCAATCTAAACGAAGGGCAGTGCGAAACGCTGTCGTGTGCCCCGTGCAGGTGGTGGTGGTAGAGGGAAGAAGGGCGAGTGATAGCCCACACATCGCTTCCGACCATCTGCATCAGGGCAAACCTGACCGGCATCGTGAACATTCACCCACACGCCTATTTCTAATCCCGTTTCGCGGGCTACTATGGACACCTTGAACAATTAAATCATGATTGAAGTAGCCAAAACAAGAGCATGAGGCAATAATGACAAATCCTCACTAGCACTGCCAGACTCCCAGCGTCGAAATCACCTTTGCCAGCACTGGCGGCGCGCTCATCGCCAT
Source organism: Cyclocybe cylindracea (assembly GCA_013376435.1). Taxonomy (NCBI): domain Eukaryota; kingdom Fungi; phylum Basidiomycota; class Agaricomycetes; order Agaricales; family Hemipholiotaceae; genus Cyclocybe; species Cyclocybe cylindracea. The sequence goes on from MPNV01002209.1 coordinate 105,306, forward strand.
ATTGTTTCCAGAAAACGAGCGCCAAGCCATAAATGCGTCATTTTGCGATGTTTTCCGCGTTTCACAACGACGCCAATTCCGGCCTCGTGTCAGTCATGGGCGGTACATCCAAACCACCTACAAAAAAGCCCACAGAGGCGTCCTCTCAACAGGTGCATGATACAACGCAATTTGCAGAGGCGTGCGCAGGTCGAGGCTTCGCTTCTGTGCGCAGCAGATGAAGAACAGCGACGATGAGTCGAACGACCCCAAAAATCTTCTGCCTAAGCCCACTTGGCGGACGAAAACAACACCCCGATCATCCTCGAAAAGGAATTCGTCGCCGAATAGAGGGTCCCGCCTGACATTTACGGCTATAAATAGCCTTCACGGATCTAAATGCGCCGTCGTGGTGGCAACGCTGGGCGTGGAGGGCAAGGCGTTGAGCGCACTCGAGGCTGCTTTGAGGCAATGACAAGGAGAAGGCAACTTTTCATGGAGTTCCCGTTGGATCGTCTTCATGTCCCTACTTTTTTTCAATTGCAAACCTAGACAGCGGAACAATACTCTTGCTGAGTAGAATCGTAAGTAGAGTACAAAAGCCGAATCAAAGCGAATTTTTTTCTTTAATTTGCCTCAGTTTAGTAATTCAGGGTCTTTGGCGCGTGCGCCACAACTGATAGATGGCTGCTCAGTGGCTCACCAGCGCTTGCCCTAACTGACTTTCCCGTGCAACATAAGTTAAGGCCTCTGGATACCTATTTTCGTTCGCTATTTACCTGCAGAGTCTCGAAGGTACATACGGACACAATGCAAATGCAAAGAACCCAAAAATTAACGGACGAATAGGTACAAGAAAAAGAACGAAGCTATAACAAAGCAAGAAAGGCGAATGCGAAGCGACAATGAAGTCCCAGAATAATAATAATCGACTCTTGAACCCCTTGGGAATCACTGATTTTGCTTCCAGTCTCTCCACGCAGCGTACATCAGCACCACAAAATTCTGGCCTTCTGGACTGCCAACCGTGTATGGTGTCCTATCACCCCATCCAAGAGGATTTACAGCTGGAGCCACGGTCCCATTTTTGCTGATATGCACCCCTATCCCCTGTGCATCTCGCTCTCCGAGCAACAACCGGATAGACTGAGCTCAGCGAACGCGACATACCGTCTCGCAGCTGTTTTCGACAGCGTTATTCCAGGTGTTGACACCAAGCGGTACGCGACACTCTGTTATAGGATATAATAGGACTACTGATAAGATAATGAAGTCCCGATAACGCTCATCTTATGTAATCATTTACCACGGAACGTATCGTAGATTTAACGCCCAACGACAAAGAGATTCTGCCACTCGATCCTTGAAAGAATACATTCTTAAGATCTCGAGAATACGAATCTCTCGTCTCAAGGCTATACAGTACTTACAGTATTTAAAGACCTTTAGTACTCTAGAATTATCATCCAATTTTCACCTTTAAACTTCATTCTCCCAGTCGTGCGAGAACTCATTGCTTAAAGACTCGATAGCTGAAGTAATCGCTACTCGAGCCTCGTTAAATATCAACAGGGGTCCTGTTGATTAGCTTTTCCAGTGCGGAATAAGCATAGCGAGACGCTACGTTCTATTCGACTCTACTCTCACACTATCTCCCTCACTACCCGATCGTCGAACCCTTACATAATCTAGCGCTGGACGCTAACACACTCGCGAGGAGCGTGCTACCCGATATCTCCCCGAACCACGTGTCGTCATTGAGGTAGTTCCTCAGAAGTTCCTTGCTCTTCCCTCCTCCTCTGTAGCCCTCGGCTTGAGCCTGGGGCTGCAACCGGATCGCCGCATCGAATATATCACTGATCATCCGAAGAGTCCGCGGCAGCTCGGGGTTCGATTCCCCGTATCCGAATTTTAATTTTTTTGTGATAATTTCTTAACACAATCCAGTGGCACACGAGGATAGATTTGCAAATAGGGAGCCACTTGATGTAGTACAAGCTGTAAGACAGTGATACAGAAACCCTCTCATCCTTTTACAGAGCCATCTACGAAGAGTATCTACTGACTACCCGTAGGTCTGAGAGGCTCGGCGATTGGCTTGGGAATAATATGTGCAGCCAGCTTGAGCATTGGGCCGACGTCGGTTCCGTCTCCCTGGAAAGCAAAAGGAATAAGTCATAAGCACCCAGACCAATCAATCTGACGCAAGTGGCAGGTGGGCACTTACGATCATCCAGTTGGGGAAGCCAGGCTGGAAATCGACGACGCTCTCGAGGAATTTGATTTGCTCGTTGGTCAAGGTAAGGTCCAAAGCCTCCAGGTTCGAGAGCAGGTGCTCGACTTTACGGCCACCGAGAATGGGGAAGACGTATGTTGTCTTTTGCATCACGTACGCAATAGCGACTAAAAAGGTCGGTATATGAGTGAGTAAACATGGTCTTGACTTGGGATGACCGACCTGAAGTAATGTGTTTCGCCCCGACCTCGCCTGCGACCTTCTCAAGAGCTTTGCTGACTTTCTTCTCTTGCTCGGTCCTCTCCCACTCAGGGCCGAATATCGTGCGTCCTTTCTCGCCGGTTTGACGGCGCCTCTCTTCCTCTTCGTCAGTTCGGAATTTTCCTCCCGCAAGTACGTTCCATGGGGCAAGTGCCAGTCCTGACGAATAAGGGCAGTGGTAAGATACCTTGCAGAGATTGCGAAAAGAGGTGTTAGCTACCTTCAGCTCTGGCCATCGGAATGATGTCCCTCTCGAAAGACCGGTCCATGATGTTCCATGCACCTTGGTAGATGACGAAAGGCGTCAGGGCATGGTCTCGCGCGTACTGATTAGCCCTCGACACGACCCATGCCGGAGTATCCGAAACGCCCTAGTATTCGTTTAAGTTAGCTTACAGATCAACGCGATTGTAGGTGCTAGAGCAACTGACCAGGTAAAGGACTTTGCCTTGGAGGACGAAGGTGTGAAGAGCCCTCATGACTTCCTCGATGCTTGTATCCCAGTCCCACCAGTGGACGTAGAGGAGGTCGATATAGGTCGTTCGAAGCTTCTTGAGCGAAGCATCGACGGAAACATGGAGAGATTTTGCGCTGTTGCCGGCATAGAATACCTTTTGAGGAATATCGGTGTTGCGTCTCTTGAAATTCGACGAGTACTAGATAGAGGTTGACAAGTCTATAGACAGAAGGGAAACAGTGGAACGGTGCCGAGCGCACCTTGGTCGCGATGAACAATTGGTCACGAATGCCGCGAGCCTCGGCCCACTCTCCGATAAACTGCTCAGAGGTTTCATCTTGACTGCGAGGGTTGTATGAGCAATTAGAAGCGGCCCGCACAAAACAAATGTTACTTACTAGTCGTTCGCAGTGTCGATGAAGTTGCCTCCATTGTCGTAGTACGCATCGAGGATCTTGAAGCTCGTCTCCTTGTTCATGCTACCCATGCCGATTTCCTCCCACTTGTCGCCGATGTTCCCGGCTCCCAGCTGAACTGGGGAGACATGGACACCAGCAGTGGGGGACAAGAGGCGGTAGAGACCGAGCTTGCTTTTGGGTGCGGGAGGAGGGGTGAAGAAAGACATTTTCAAGTTAAAGCTGGCTGGGTTATGCTGCGAACGAAGTGAGGGAAGACACCTGCTGGAGATTCTCAAGACATAGGGTTTATATATGGCCTCTGGAAATCTTATGAGTATTCGCCGATGACCATTCACCGATGACGAGGCCTCCACGGCAGTGCCGTCGAGCAGACGTCACCTACCTCTGATTTCTAGGAAAGTCAGCAGAGACTGTGCTTAGCTGCCGATCTTTCCAATACACGGCGGATTATCGACCGGCTTCTCTTCAGAGCAGATAAGAATATTGTTCTCTGGGAAAGGTGGGGTGTACCGTTAAGAAGCTCTTCGAGGTGACTCAGTGCATTGAACGATAACCAGTATCTATGAAGTTCTTCATGAGAATTCTCGGCGGCATATCCGCGCTGAGAGTGGGATGACGAGGCAGGACGGGACCCGATGAGTCTCCAAAATTGCAGCATTTGTGGTGGGAGAGATTGAGCGAAATGACATCAGGACATTCGGGAAAAGCTCAGCCTCTGTTTACTGATGGTGCTAAGATGGTGAGGGATTGCAATGGCTTACAATCGCATATATTCAGGTCTCATAAGTTCGTGCCACTACATTCATTGAAAATGGCGTTACTGTGATTGTGAGTGCCAAATATTGCTCTACAGCGGGTACAGTCTTGCGCTGAGATGAGAACTGGAATTGTAACCAAGTGTCAGCATCGACTCTCTCCCACGAGAACACTTGAATTGCGTGGCGTCAATGGGCTTCTCCTTCTTGCCTTCTGCCGGTTTGGGTTGTTCATTTCCGAAGATACGGTGCGATGCGTCAATGAAGGCTTGACGATGCATTTACGCGACGCGTCTCAGTGCGCGGAGCTAACCAACCATATGGCACGCATCTTTGGCTTGAGACCTCAAGGCCTCACCCAGAGCATTATTACACCATGTTCCTACCGTGGGAAATTTCTAAAAAATAGGAAAATTGTTCTTCTATTAATACTATACATGATCTATTTATTTATATGGTACGGAGGGGCTCAGACGCCTTATAAGAGCTTTTCGTGTCCGAGGGCACGAGCCGCACAACGTCCAAGTTCAACGCCGGTAAATGCCGAGCTGATCATCACGACGATGACGACATATCACGCACAGATGCTCCGGCAATCCGCGTCGGCATGCGTCGGCTTTCGAGGGTCAATGGCATCAACCCTCTGGCGACTACCCAAAGCGAAGCCCTGTGCGAGGACCGCTCTACCTCGTTCTACGTAGTCGATGACTCCGCTCTGCACAACGTCGGTGCTGCTTGTCCAACTTCCTCCGAGGAGGTAGGAACCTTCGAATACCTATGTTCGATGTTCTTCCATTGCTCAAGCCGCCGAATCGTCGATTTCCGAGTCTTCTGCCAGTCTCTACTACATTCATCTTATCGCCTGTTTCTGTAAGTGACATGATCTTACTCCGATGCATGCCTTCCTTGACACCTTTCTTTCTTCTAGACTTTTTGGTCTTATTCACATCCGGGTCCCTCTCTCGACGCCAGTCTAACCACCCCTCCGAACAAGCCCAACCCCCAAACGGCCATTGTCCTCCGCACTCCCTTCCAGAACCCATTCCTCTGGTATCTTTACCCACGGTATGGAACTCTTCTCCGGACTCGTCAACACCAACAACACGCGGCTTTGCACGTCTTGAGCCAACAGCTTCCCACCCTCCACTCTCATCAACGACCGAGGCGAGCTCTGGAAGAGAATATTTGCATAGCACCCACGGGGAATCGTCCTTCGGCCACACCCCGCAACACGTTATCATCCGTAAGTCCGCAATTCCATTGTCGCATTCGCATCTGACGCAATCTCCCAGATATGAATGAGCTTCACTCGCATGATATTCTTCTCCCTAATCCCACTCTACAACGACCATCGCCATACTCCTGAACATGAAGATTGTTCTTAAAGCGCGTAATTGAAAGGGCGACGAGCTCGGGTTTTCGATGGGTCGAATCGTTCGAGTGCCGTTGCTAGCGGTAGAGGTTGAGGAGGATCGGAACGCCTGTGCACGCCCTGGCTTACCGCCCTTGTGTCGAGGCGTACGTGACGGACCATCCATGCCATTGGATATCGTCTCAGTATGCGTTCGAAACCATGATGGCACCGCGGACCCTTGAGGGACACGGCCGCCACTTTCGCACTCGGACCCCATGCTGCGCATTCTCTGGACCTCGCCAACTTGCGGACGCGTTCTACCGTGGTACTTCTCACAGCAGCCGGGATACGGCGTGCACCCTGTCTTGTCGAGAAGGATTGGATGGGAGTGACCTAGGATAAGGGGGTAGTCCTTCCTTTTTTGGAGGCGACTGGCGTGTCTCTGAAGACATCGATACTGGTGCATTTTGGCTGTAATTCCCATTCTTTTCATTCTTGAAAGCAGCTCTAACATCTCATCCAGCTGCACCGCAACTTTGAAGCCGTTAATATAATCCAATTTCTCGCAACGCAACTTTGTATGCTGGTCATCGTCCGCCGTCCTGATTTTGATGAGACGTCATTCGATATGCCCCGTCTGAGTGAGTAACGCCCTCCAGCTCTACCCCAACACGCTCGTTGAAGGATATTGGTTGATCTTCTCAGCCTCTTACGATGCGGTGCATGACTGGCGCGAATGAAGGATACCACCCCGCTTGACTCGGCATGCAAGATGTTAGTAAGTCTCTCGTGTTCAGACACTTCTTTCGATACAAACACTTACCACATGTCCTAGGCGTCCCTGCCTGTGGCCCTATCTTGTGGGCAGGTGGGTATTACTGCCTTTCAGCTTCGGTGTCCTTGGTATGTCTAGAGGAGATATTGGCTGTGGTTGCGGAGGAGTTAGTTTGTTGTGTAAATTACTCATCGATATACAGTTCTTTATGTGGTTGTCTTGCATGCATCAAATAGATTTTTAGTCGAAATATGGAAGAGATATGTAATGCTGGAATTCTAGACGAGGAGGAACGCCGTTACCTCTGTCACATGTCATTCTCGGGTGTCACGCATATTCGTTCGTTTCTTGCCACTTGCCACCATCGTCCACCGAGCTTCTGATCGAGATGCCGACTTATCTTTATGACGTCCCCTCCCTAATATCAAAACACCCTGCCCTTGCCGATATCCAGAACACTCTTGGAAACCTTGACCTCAACCGCCACATTGCGAAGGGTAGCGAGATCCAGAGAAATGATGTTATACAAGCTAAGAAGGCTGCCGATGTTGTCCGAGCTCTTCGAGGTAAAGTCAATGCTACCACCAACACCGACTAAATCCTGACGTAGATATGAGGTACCCTCGAAGCTGTGAACGATGAGGCAATCGAAGATGCAAACTCGCGGGCCTTGGTGATCCAATCTGCATGTGAGATCGCAATGCCTTTTCCTCTGTCATGTCTGTTGACCACATACATATCAGACGCTGGAGCCACTTTCAGCTCTCATGTGTTGCAGGATAATCTCGCTAATATCCGTGCAACACTTGATAACATGTCCAATACCCTCACCCGAATTGACATGCGTACTGCAATACTGGATGCCAAGGTCAAGAATGGGCACATTCTCCACCGAAACTCTCGAAAACGTGCAAATGAAACTCTGGAATTCCTCCAGAAAGTGGTATGCACCTTGCTTCTCATCTAATATGTTTAGGTGTGTAAATGTGTCTGTTTGATAGGTACCAGGATCTGGTTATGACAAGGCTTGTGCTGTTGCTGGTGCTGAACGCCAACCCATGGACATCAACCCCCCCGCTGAAGTTGGCGCAACCCCGGAACCCATCAACCGCCTCCTAGAAGGATACACATACAATGATATCCTTCAGTTAATTGTTTTCTACAATGACGACTTCGGAATTCAGGCTGGTGATAACCAGAGCGAGCAGCGCCGCAAAGTCCATGTCTTTCTTACAGAGTAATCACTATGCCACCTTTCCAGTATCATTACCTTCTCAATCAGATTTTTGCGGTGTTGAGCATACTCGAGGCTGCTTTGAGGCAATGACAAGGAGAAAGGAACTTTTCACAAAGTTTCTGTTGGATCAGCTTGATGTCCATACTTTTTTTCAATTGTAAACCTAGACAGCAGAACAGTACTCTTGTAGAATTGTAAGTAGGTAAGATAGGCAATACAAAAGCTGAATTGAGGCGAGCTGTTTCCTTTAATTTGCCTCAGTTTAGTAATCCGGGGCTTTGGTGCATGCGCCACAACTGATAGATGGCCACTCAGTGGCTCACTAGTGCTCACTTCCCTTACCTTTGACCACCGGCCCTAACTAACTTTCCTGCGTAACACATGTCAAGGCCCCTGAATATCAATTTTCGTTTGCTATTTACCTGCAGAGTCTCGAAGGTACAGACGCAATGTAAACACAAAGAACCCAAATATTAGTGAATGAATAGATGCAAGAAAACCAAAAGAAAACGAATAAAGCTATGACAAAACAAGAAAGTCGCATGCGAAGCGACAAGAAGGTCCCAAAACAATAATAATCGACTCTTGAACCCCTCAGGAATCACTGATTTTGCTTCCAGTCTCTCCACGCAGCGTACATCAGCACCACGAAATTCTGGCCTTCTGGACTGCCGGCCGTGTATGGTGTCCTATCACCCCATCCAAGAGGATTCACAGCTGGAGCCACGGTCCCATTTTTGCTGACATACGCTCCCACATCTCGTGCATCTCGCTCACCAAGCAACAAGCGAATGGACTCAGCGAACGCAACATACCGTCTTACGGCGGACTTCGACAGCGCTATCCCAGGTGTCGACACCAAGCGGTACGCGACACTCGCGAGGAGCGTGCTACCCGATATCTCCCCGAACCACGTCTCGTCATCGAGGTAGTTCCTCAGAAGCCCCTTTCTCTTCCCCCCTCCTCCGTAGCCCTCGGCCTGAGCTTGGGCCTGCCACCGGATCGCCGCGTCGAGTATATCACTGATCATCCGGGTCAGATCAGCGATCGCCGAATGTCTCCATGCGGACGAGAGCGCGCTGCCCGCCTTGAACGTCGCCCTCGGCGCCTTGAGCACCGTAGCGAGGACGCGCATCATCCCAGCAGCGGCCCAGGCGTTCCCCGTTGACCACAATCCTGGGTCGGCATTTTCTGGGCCGACGATGTGAACCCACAGACCCCCGGCGCTTGGTGGGTACATCGATGGAGAATTCGCTGAGTACGAGGTGGTGTTGGTGAGTAAGACTTGGTGATACAGATAGCATTGGTCCACGGCGGCTCGGAGTACAGTGGCGTTGGACGTCACTGCACCGTAGTAGGCCATGAATGGGGGAGCCATGTACATGAAATCAGCCCTATGACAGATACAACAGAAATCGAACGTGTCAGCTCAAAGAAAGAGAAACTTTGAGGTAAAGAGAATACACTGACCACAGCTCAGCATATGCTGCACGATGAGATATTGCTTCATTAGACCACCTTGGTGCTCCCTCCAGCAGATACTCGATCTCAGCCTCTACTGCGACCTTGTACTTCTCATCGGATACGCCTAGCAGGAGAGCGGCCACACCCAAACTCGCTGGATCACCCACCGCCCCGTCTCCATCGCTCAGTCCATTCGGTGGCGTCCCAATGACGATTTTCTGTTTGGCGTAATCCAGCGCCGGAGAATAGACAGGAGAGGATGAAGAGGGCGACAGCCGGGGTATCGGAAAGGGTTTCTCGCCATAAACAGAGTACGGTGCGTCGTAAAGCTCCAGCAGGGCTTCAGCAGCCGTGCCGAATTCCCATGAGTGGGAAGGCAGAGAAATCGCTAAGGAAAGAACTGCAGAGATGTCGAATCCCGGTGAGAATGGTATTGCGGAGCTGCCCCATGATGGGGGCGACGCAAAGGACCCGAGGACGAAAAAGAGCGGGACGAGCGAGAGCCACCAGGTCATTGCCCTCGACATTGGACGAGACGAAAGCAAGACCCCAGCTAGCGGCAGGCCCAATTAATATAGGGCTCTGGAATGGCAGGAAGGTAATCGTAATTGCAGCCTGCCTAGCGGCGTCAAAGACGACGGGACTAGGATTCTTTCGTACCACAGTTGACATTGGGTCGTCGCTTCATGCGGCTAATGAACGTCAGCGTCGCCATCCTGGTGGAAATCATGTCAAATATCCTGCATACCCTCAGTGGATAGCGCGGATGATTCGCACCTTCGCGGTAAGAGTAACAGAGCACCTGACAAGGTCAGCCGCCACAATTCGTCATCTAAGACTACACGCAAATTGTAGCCCGAGATAATGACGGTATTAGGGCCCGGGGATGAGAAACGTCCGGGGCACAGCCTGAATTCGACGAAAAGTTGACTGCAGCCATGGCAGTCCGTGGGGAAGAAAGAAAAAAATGGTTGTTGCTTATCAGAGCAGCGCTCATGGCGGTATCATATCAAATCTCTTGTGTAAGGAGAGTGTCCTATGAATATTGATAAGAGTGCAGAGAGAAGCGAGAGTAGTAGTAGGCATTTACAGAGAATATTCTATGCCTCAAAGATATGAGTCAAATGGGTAGGAATATCCAATACATATGTACATAGTTCAGTGTTCAAGAATTCTGGTGGTACACGCGTTGGAACGGCCGGAATTCTCCGGAAAACCAGCCGGGAATTACCGCGGCGGATCCGCGGACTCTTGACACGGACACCGTCCTACACCGTCCCATCTATTGCTTGTATTTTCTTGCTTCTCCCTTCTTTACATTGAATAGGGTCTCCTTGGCGAGCCGCAATACCTGAACATGCGGATTACCCTTGCCCTTTGAGGTACCAGGTGCACCGTTTTGGCGATCTACAAGCGACGTCGTCAGAGATATTGATAACGCTTGCAGGGCCTTTCGGCTTGGGTTTCAAATATATCCAGATTGTCGCCAGCTATTGGCCATCCGTACGCTCTCAGAAAACCTACCGTTGAATTTCTGACTATCCCGGTTAGGGGGATGGATCTCTAAAACTCCTCATATTCGCATGCGGCTTCTTCAGATACCGCAATCCTCTACCAGGAGCGTAAAATACAAAAAGTGATCCCCTGATTCTAACCCGGGTCCTGGTCGTCTGCCGGCTGGCTTCAGCGAAACTATACAACTCCTCGGACAGCGTCTCGCACAAATACTTAGCATGCGCCAAGGACAGGTGGGCGCCATTTTAGAACCTGGAGGCACCCTTAGACCACGATTCGAGCGGGTCCTTGCGCTGAAATCCAACTCCCGGACGGTACGACTGCATACACTGGACGCCGCCCACCATAGGTGACGTCTCCACCGGCTCCTTCTGTTGTATCCTCCTCGACTTTCAAACACAATTACATCCATTTTTGGCGGCAGATATAGAGTGCATTACATACTCAGACATGTTCTGAGACTGGTACAAAAACCGGCTCGAGTTGAGGGTTCTCCAACGAAGTTTCTCTTCCAGTCTCTTCAATCAACCAACAACTAGCACATCATGTCTTACTTCACCCCACCGCCCGCACCCAAGACCAAGCTCGGTCACTACCGTCTCCTGTCGCCCACCGCAGGTGTCCATGTTTCGCCTCTCCAGCTCGGCGCGATGAGCATCGGCGACAAATGGAAAGACCTTGGGATGGGTAGCATGGATAAGGAGTCGAGCTTCAAGTTACTCGACGCGTACTATGACAACGGCGGTAACTTCATTGACACCGCGAACAACTAGTGAGGATCGCTCTCGTCATTGTCGCCGTTTAACTCACCAATCTTAACAGTCAGGACGAGACGTCGGAGGAGTTCATTGGCGAGTGGGCTGAACAGCGTGGCATTCGCGATCAGCTCTTCATCGCGACCAAGGTAGGCCCGACATCCTGTCTCCTCCTCAAAGATACTGATGTGGGGGACAGTTTTCCAGCAACTACAAGATGCGTCAACCCGTCCCCCAACAAATCTTCTACGCAGGCAATAGCAACAAGGCTCTGCATATCTCCGTTGAGGCATCCCTCAAGAAGCTTCGCACCACATACATCGACCTCCTCTATGTGCACTGGTGGGATCATGACACCAGCGTTGAGGAAGTCATGAGATCGCTTCATACCCTTATCACCCAGCGCAAGGTTTTGTACCTGGGTGTCTCGGACACCCCTGCGTGGGTCGTCTCGAAGGCCAACCAATTCGCCCGCGACCATGGATTGACGCCTTTCGTGATCTACCAAGGCGCGTGGAACGTCCTTGACCGCTCGCTCGAACGGGACATTATTCCAATGGCCAAAGCCGAAGGTGAGCTATCATGTTCTCAATTCGGTATCTAGAGTATATCCTAATGTCGATCCTCCATTAGGAATGGCCCTCGCCCCATGGAGCGTCCTTGCCGGTGGCAAGATTCGCACCGATGCTGAAGAGGAGAAACGCCGTCAAACCGGCGAACAAGGCCGAACAATCTTCGAAGGCAGATGGGAGAGGAACGAACAAGAGAGGAAGGTATCCGCCACTCTCGAGAAGATCGCAGGCGAGGTCGGCGCGAAGCAGATCACCTCAAGTCAGTCGTCTCGCTGTTTTGCTTCGCTCTTGCTGAACAGATCGACTAACTTTGTGTTTCTCACTATTTTAGTTGCAATCGCATACTTAATGCAGAAAACACCCTACGTCTTCCCTATCATTGGTGGGCGCAAGGTCGAGCACCTCCTTGGCAACCTCGAGGCACTCGACGTCGCTCTCACCGATGCCCATATCAAGGAGATCGAGAGTGTCGTGGCCTTCGATCCTGGTTTCCCCAACTGGATGATCGTGAGTACTCAATTCCATTCAGAGATTTAATTGTGACTGACTGGTCGCTGTTCTCGACAGGGCGATGGCAATTCGGTCAGTCCCTACCTCGCCCTAGCTGCACACATCGACATGAGGCCGGTGGTTACACCCCTTCGTCCATCTGCGAATTAGAAAGGGAGATTTATTTGTTCGTGTACATTGTACGACATGGTTATCTAGGCTTCGCTTCAACGTGTATCAATCGATTATTGTCCAATAGAGGAAAAAATTACCTCTTTCGTTGTTCCCAACCCAGGCCATCTTATCTTATCTTTACCAGTGTCGGCCTCTGCTGTTGAGTCACATGCCATTACAGTTGACGCGTCGCTTGACTCCAGTTGACTCTCTGCCTCTATGTGGTTGCTTATTACTTATGATCTCATCAACACCAATCGACCTTACGATGAATTGCTCAGGCCCGTCAGTTAGGTCGGACTTTGGCGAGCGGATAGAAGCTGGCGGGAACGGAAATTCGTGGTGAAAGAGGTTGCGTTTCTATGAACACGATGGTGATTCACATTCTTTCATTTTCATCCCCAACATTGCCCATGGATTATCGATATCGGGAGTTCGACATTCACACGAATCGTCAATTCTTGGGTGAGGTCTCAGATCTCAACGCTGATAATTCTCATAATTCTGCAAGGAGAAAGAAAATTCCAGATAAAGAGGAACACACTTTTCGAGTGCATGAGTGCCGAAAACCTAGTAAACCAGGTTCTAGGAACAAAGTCGGTTGCGAGACCTTTGATCCGTAAGAACACGGGAAGGCAGGTTTTTGCAGAGCTGGGCTTGACATTCAAGCAGTTGGTGCGTTCGACATCGCCAAGATAATAGGAGTCCGACGCTGACAACTCTCAACGGCAGGTCGTCTTGGGGCGCAGCGAATGAACGCGGCTCCCAACTGGGCTTCGGAGCGCTCTTTCGAGCGTGATATTCCTATGACTCGAGTTCCAGGCTGGCCTTGAAATATATTTCTGGAGCCTTACACTCTCCTGATAGGGTTGGCCCTTGTGCCATGGAACGTCCTCGTGGGAGACAATATTAGGACCGACGCGGAGGAAAAAAAGACGACTTCAGACCGGTGAAAGCAGCCGCATTACCTTCGACCCTCGTTGGGAACGGAACGAGCAGGAGAAGAAAGCTTGTGCAGCGCTGGAGAAGGTCGCGGCGGAGGTTGGCGCCAAGCATATCACCTCTGGTTAGCCATCCTTTTCATCAATTTCATCTGTCCGGGCGCTTATTCTCTCTCCTTGTTGACAGTGACCATTGCGTATCTACGACCTACGTCTTTACAATAATCGGGGGACGGAAAGTCGAGCGTCTCCTCGCCAATATCCAGGCGCTTTCGATTTGTCTCACTGAAGAGCAGGTTAAATATCTTGAGAGCATCGTCGAGTTCGACTTTGGGTTCCCCCACTCTATGATAGTAAGTAGCCTTGTAAGCTGGCTACGCACATCGAGAAGAAACCAGTGGCACTGAGGGAAGAACAATCACGAATCCAGGAGCGTCGACGCCTCCGTCAAACATCTCATCTTCCAACCCTGACCGACATCATTGACGTTTGATGACAATTCTAACCGGCACAGTCGGACGTTCTGGGGTTCACGCTTAGATCAAAGCTGGCCAAGCCACTTACACCTCTGCGCTTATCCAACAACGGCTCAAGTTGGAGGCCAGGTAAAAGAGAAATTCGTGCCGCTACGGCCTGCCGACTGCATTCTGAGGACAACATACGAACTATCTCGCCACAGTACGTCAAGCCAACAGCCTAAACCGCGCATTCTGGAAACTTTCCACCACATGTCCTCTTGGTGTTGGGAATCACGTTATGAACACGAGGAAAAGTTCCTTCTCTGACGCCTCACCTAAAAGGCCTGAAACTTTGACGTACGTGGGAGAACCGTGTTCTTGCTCTCTCTTGCTGTCATTACCCTTCGCGTTCCTCGTCCGGCTCGACGTCGACCTGTTCCTTCGTAATCTTCGCTCAGCCTGGACTGTAAACGTGAATGGTCGCGCAAAACCCTCTCTTCAGTGGACGATGGACCTGGAAAAAGTTCGGGGCTACTGTGTTGGATGATATTTGGCCCGAGGTCATCGTCTTCACACTGTTTGCGACGAGTGCGTTCTATGCCAATGGCTGAGATCTCCACTGGACTGATCCTGCCTCAGTAATCGTTCTCGTATCTGAGAACACTTCGGCCAATCTTGGTGTCTCAAATCAGCTGTTGACTGTTCTGGGTTTGGTTCTGGGTCTGGTGATATCGTTTAGGACTTCATCTGCCTACGAGAGGTATATATTATTTGATTAGACTGGCAAACCCGGAAACAGACGGGATCCCTCTATAGGTACCAAGACGGACGGAAAATGTGGACAAACATTACAATCGCGTCGAAGAACCTTGCGCAAATGGTAGGCGAAGCGCTCACTCCCCCAACATGTTGCTGACCTTCGCACGCACAAGATCTGGATACACGTTCCCGTTGATCGACCTGTACCAGCTGGTAGCACAGAAAAACCGATGACTCCTCTGGAGGTAATCTTAGAAAAGAAAACGATGGTGAATCTGGTAAGGCGTATTTTGCCTCTCTCTTCGCAAGGCATCTCATTCTGTAGGTCCAAGCGTATTCCGTTGCAGTAAAGCATCTCCTCCGCGGAGAGCAAGGCGTCTACTATGAGGATCTCTACCCGCTAATATCTTTCCTACCTCACTATGCAAACGAATCTTCTGGCAAAACGGACGACGCAGAGTTGCTCCCGCTCTGGCATGCGCGAGACGAACATGATCACTTGCTCGATTCTATCGTTGTAGAAGGCGAGAGAGAGGAAGACGAGAAGAAGTCGAACGAACGGCCCGGGCACATGAGAACAACAACCGAGAAGACAATGGTGGCCAGCTCAAGCAGCTCTGACACTGGTGGTCGTGGACCCATGCCTGGCGGGCCTTACCACCGCCGCACACGCATGGACACATTCGATCCAGAGATGGTGCTCCCAGAGATCGGGAGCGACCAGCCTCTCAAACCGGCACGCAACCCGCCAGACTTGACAATATATGACTACCTCCCCTTCCTCAGGCTCTTTAGGTGGATATGGCGCGTCGTGACCCTTCAGAAGCTTAACTCGGGCGAGACCAAGAAGAAGAGGAGAAAGGCGTACGCGGAGATCGTGGAGAGCCATATTCCGTTGGAGATCACCTTGGTACTGTCTAACTATTCTGCGTGTAAGCAGTGCCCTTCCCGGCCCACATTCAATTCCACGGAGAATTAATATTCCTGATGTTTAGGGCTTATGAAGAAGGGCTTGCTGCAGCCTGCTATCGCAACGGCCGTCACAAACACCCTCTTGGTGTTTCAGGACTCTGTGTCGAATCTGGAGCGAATCTGCAACACGCCTCTGCCATTCGCATACCAGGCGCACCTCCGCATGTCCCTTTGGTGAGTTTAAATTCTAGTTTCCCGCGAAGGCAGATCCTGACCGGGTTCCAAAAGGCTCTATCTCCTCCTGCTGCCAGTACGTTTACTGTTTCGTCTCGTGGGCTATCATTAATTGTAATGACTCCCCGCTTCCACGTTTACAGTTCCAGATCTACTTGGCGTATGGATACATCACGATTCCAGCCACGGCATTTGCCTCCTTCCTACTCCTGGGATTCCTGGAAATTGGACAGGAAATGTACGTTGCCTAATTTCTGGAATGGGACAGTATCTCATCTGTAGTGTTTCAACAGCGAAAACCCGTTCAATTACGACCTTAACGATTTAGATCTTGATTACTTCTGCCTCTCCATTCAGAGAGATCTTCATGAAATCACGGCAGTAAGTCGAGGCTGTTACTTAATCCTTTTGTTCGCAAGCTCACCGCCCTCCTTTGTAAAGCATACGACAACCGACCCGTCCGAATTCCTGTTCACTAGATGGTACATCACGCCCTCTCTACTAAACTCCTGCACTTGGGACTAATAAACTATAGGAACCAACCGCTAGCGCCGTCGGATCGGAGAAATGCCGCTGAGCTTACGAAGGACAAGGACAAGGAATACCGTGCCGCCGATGGGAGCGGTGAGTCCGGGATGGGCAGCCTTAGGAGGACGCTCGTCGTCGGATGGAAGGAAGTGGATTTGTTGACGAGGCAGCGGTGAACTCAGTGCCGAGGAGGCGCTTACGGGGCGCAGATTGGGACCAAATTGGCTAGGTAACTAAGCTCTCTAGAATCCTCTCCGGTTTCTGGAAGGAGAATTGGAAGATATGGCCACGAGAATAGAAACGCTGCTGGGCGGTGGAATATAATTATTTGTCGTCGAAGTTGTCTTGCAATCCCCGTATTTTTGTAGCCCTAGAATTTTCATGCATTGCGTTCATCTATTCATCAGACATCGGAGTATCGGCGAAGGTGGGATCGACGGATGGGCGCTTACAAATAACAGAAAGAGCCACACGATTGAGGAGATAAGATTTGCCGGGTCCACAGGGAACAAGCGCGATAAGATAGCAAAGCGCGATCCCCGAACCTGCAGGGCCGAAGACAAAAGGAGTAGCAAGCTGCGATGAGGCCAAGCTCAAGCACAGCTTTCGACAAAGCGCCGACGAAAGAAATGTTTTATTTCTATTTTCGGGCAACAGTGCAACTCGACAAAACCTTTCGAATGCCATCCTTGCTCAGCTCGAGACAAAGCGAGTGCAAAGCGGCGGAACCTGAGGCCACAAAAATTGCGTCCAAGCACGAGGCCCGGAAATCTATATGAGTAGGCGATGTGGCGAGCAGGAAGACAAACCGAAGACACACGACCTCGAAAAGACAACCCAGCAAGGCCACCGAACGAAACGAACAGTAGCAAGATCGACAACGAATCAGCAAGAAGCGTAGACCAGCAGCACACCCAGCAATACCCCCAACAGAAAACAGGCGATCATGCAGACTCGCAGTCAAGCACGCAAGAGCCCTCCCGAGGTCGTTATGTACGACGGAGACGGGGTCTGCACACGGACCACCCCCTCCGCCACTGGTCAAGGGACCCACACCCGCTGGGAGTACGACGAATCTTTCCCCACCCACACAACCAAATCTAACACCACCACGACTAGAGAGGCCCGGCCCAACCGCCTGACGAACCTCACGATCAACACCAACCGCGCGGCGAGTGTCGAGTCTTTCAGCTCCCTCTTCGATGGTCCTCTCTCGCCCCTCACAGACGACGGCTCTGAGGCGTCTGGAGACTCGTTCAGCTCGCCCCTTGATGGGTCCTCGTCGTCCATCTCTTCTGAGGGCTCTGCCAAGGATTCAGAACCCCCTCGCACCCCGACCCGTAACACTGCTACTGCTCTTCCCTCTGGTCCTGGTCCTATTCGCACCCCTCGTAACAACGTTCGTGCCAGTCCGCAGACTCCTCGACCCCTCCAGCGCACGAACGGCCAGCGCTGGCGCCGCGGTCCCACAGGCGAGCTCGCGCCGGTCTCGGAGGACGACATCGACGACCCCTTCGCGCACCCCGCCGCCAGCGTCTTGGACATCGCTAATAACACCAACGGTGCCAACTCTAACGCTATCCTCGCCGCCGCTGTCAGGCAGCCCGGGTCCGTCGATGTCGACGAGGTCTTCGAGAACCAGCTCGCGCAGATGCAGCGCGCTCGAGATGTGATAATGGAGGACATGATGGCGATCGACATGGACTCGGACGAAGAGCAGGACATGAACATCGATTCGGGCCAGATGCACCCTGGTCAGCAGCAGCAGCGCGGGAACGAGCAGTCGATGGCTCCGGTTGCCTCTGGCTCGGGCGCCAATCAGGCTGTCCAGGCGCCCGCTAGGTTGGGCCCACATGGAACAGAGCTCGTCGAAGAGTCCGACCCAATCCCAGCTCCGCAAGTCAGTGCGGTGTACCCCCAACAGTGGATTAGGAACCAGAGTAGCGGGCTGCGTTCCTTCCCTACTGAGGAGTTCGAGAATTGATTCTTTGCCCTGTTGATGCTGTGAGAGCAGAGAAAGAAAGACCCACCTGCCAGTGCCCTCCATGCCAATATGCCCTTTATGTCAATATGCCCCATATGCCCTATGCTGACCCTCTCCATGCCTATCCTTGTTCCCCGTTCCCCTTTATATCTTCTGTCCTCTCGTTTGCATTAGAACGCCGCAAGCGATTTCTTTTTGGATGTCATCTCCTTGGGATGTGAAATTTAACGTTAGCAGTAGAAAGCCAGCCTACAATTACTAAATATAATGATGTTACACGCAAGTCCTGGCGCCAACGAGTGAGCTCGAGATGGCCCTGCCTACGAACCGAACGTTCTCTCTGTCAGTCAGTCCGCAGTGAAGTCATCTGGTAAAGCAAAAGTCCTGATCCCAATCCGTCGCTTGACCATTCAAGAATGACCCCGTTTCGTTCAGTGGTTCGTTGAATGTTACAGAACAACGCTGCCAGTGGAGTGGTCACCGGGTCGCCGGTCATCGGGGATATCGATGAAAGACGAGACCAGTAAGATGCAAACTGCGCTGAAACGCAAAATTCGATTGGGAAGGACGGACGGAAGTAGACGGAAGTGCCAATGAGAGTTGGCCTTTGCGAAGGAGAGATCATGTAGTCGGGGGTCGGCTTCCCAGTCAAGGCTAAATGCACCGGAGGGAGGAGTAGAACGCTGAAGACGTTGGCGAGAATAGAAACTTGAACGTGTAGCGGGATGACGGCGGCGTGTGGGGGGCGATGAACCCCTTCGATAGGAAATGGAGCGTGTCGGTGGGACTGGCGAGATGTATAGGAATGGTAGCTTTTGGAACGGTGCTGGAGGGATGTGAACGAACGTAGAGCTGAAAGGTCACAGGGTGGGGTTCCTGGATGCACTGGGAGGGACTCCGCATCTGCAGCCCAGTCCAATACTACTGATTGCGGAGACTCGGTACTTTAGATCACCATTGGCAGTAATGGTAGGGTTGTCCCATTATTGGTGCCCCACACAACTGTTCAATCCGGAAGATAACATCGAGTTTGTCATAGTCGTCGCTTTGTTTCTTCTGGATGTAAGCTTTAGCTTTTGGCATGTAGAGTAGGAGGATTGAACGGATCTGACGGTCACTGTTCACGCGCACTTTTTACGGTGGTCTGGATGCTTCTGGTCCACAAGCGTACGAATTTTGGTATATTTAGGGCAAGTATGAGGTACTGCCATCACACTCGACATTCGGTTACAGTGTCCTATTTTGGTGTCATCAAAAACTCATATCTTGAATCACAAGCTTTCCTTTCAAAAATTGGATAGTCTTATTGGTATAAGCACTACGGATTTATAAGAGATTTTCCAGGATGATACAACTAAGGAGTGGAGCCCAAAACCGAAAACGCAAACACCCCGAATCCGCAAACAGCTGGAAAGGGATAGTACGTACACAACGGTGATCTACGAACTAGATGACACGTCCGCGTCACCGCGGACCAGTGAGGCCATCGTTAACCCCGCTGCTCCATCATCACGAGAAGGTCGAAGAGGGGAGGCTACAGGCTTTTTGTTGATATGCGTAAACAATTTGAATACCCTGCCATCGGTGCCATCGCCCTTTTGGCGCCCAAATCAGTTCCGCGTGATGCAGTCAAATGAAAAGGCTTACAATGATGTGATGAGGGTAGCCAGGCTCGAAGTGGACGATGCTCTCCAAGAACTTCACTTGCTCATCGCTTAAGGATATTTCGAGAGCCTCGAGGTTGGCAAGGAGATGCTCGACCTTCCGACCTCCAAGAATGGGGAATACGTAGGTCGTCTTCTGCAACAAGTACGCGATGGCAACTGGAAAAAAAGAAGTGTTTATCAGTAAGAAATGACCACGGACTCGACATGAAGATTTGGCAGGCACTGACTGGAGTTGATATGCTTAGCACCGACCTCAGCTGCGACTTTCTCAAGAGCGGCGCAGACCTTCTTCTCTTGCTCGTTCCTCTCCCAGTTCGGGTCGAGAAGTGTTCGTCCCTTCTCTCCAGTTTTGCGACGTCTTTCCTCCTCAGCGTCAGTTCTGATTTTCCCCCCCGCGAGCACATTCCACGGGGCCAGCGCCATACCTGTCGCAAATGCGTCAGACTCTGGGAGACAGATTCATGCAGGAAATAGCTCGCCTTCATCTCGGGCCATGGGAATAATATCGCGTTCGAACGCACGGTCCATGACGTTCCAAGCGCCTTGATAGACCACGAACGGCGTCAAGGTGTGATCTCGCGCGTACTGGTTAGCCTTCGAGACGACCCACGCGGGAGCATTGGAGACGCCCAAATACAACACCTTCCCTTGGAGAACGAGAGCGTGGAGTGCCTTCATGAGTTCCTGCACGCTCGTAGCATAGTCGTAGAAGTGAATGTAAAGCAAGTCGATGTACGTCGTTCGTAACTTCTTGAGCGATGCTTCGACCGAGATGTGCAGTGCCTTGGCGCTGTTGCCGGTGTAGAACGCCTGCTGCTCGACATCTGCGCGCTGCTTGAAACTGTTCCCATACTTGGTGGCAATGAAGAGCTGGTCGCGGATGCCGCGCTTTTCAGCCCATTCGCCGATGAACCTCTCAGAGCTCTCGTTCTGACTATTTATGATGGTTTCTGTTCAGACCCGGCAGAGAGACGAGCATGAAAGGTTACTCACTAGGAGTTCGCCGTGTCGATAAAATTCCCTCCGTTGTCGTAGTACGCGTCGAGAAGCTTAAAGCTGGACACCTTATCCATGTCCCCCATCCCTAATTGGCCCCATTGGTCACCGATGTTCCCGCCTCCGAGCTGGAGGGGAGAGACGTGAACACCTGCGTTTGGCGACAAGAGACGGTAGATGCCGAGTTTGCTCTTGGGCTTGGGTGGTGGCTGCAAGAGATCCATGGTTGACGCTGCCTTTTATCGATATTCTGAGGAGGCGATGGGAAATCGCTTTGTATGGGAGGGTTCTAGCAGTGTGGTACTTATATACGAGCCGCCAGCCTTAGCACTCGGGTAATCTACTGACGCACCCCCTGCTTGAAGCAGGGCTGGAATAGTACCAAGACGTTCGGATTGCTTGCTCATCCTCGAGACATAACGCCAGCGTAATTATCCGCCTGGCTTGGTAAGCACCGTCAGGGCAGCGTGAAAAACACATCCCAAGACCTTGATTCTCTAGGAAATGTATTGGTTTCTACAGTTGGCGTGAGCAGGTAAAAGCGATAGTGTGGGGCGATGTGAGACGTTTCAGTATCATGATGATGATCTCCCAATTGGTCGATGAGAGTAAGTAAGCGCTCGGGTAAGCCTCATTACGTACATCTACCTCGTTCGATGCCAGTGAGTGGAAAGGTTGGGCACAAATCCCCATCAGGTGCAAACCATGCTGAAGATATGTAATCAGAAAAGTGGAAGAAATGACATGAAAGGCATACCTAAGTGCTCGTCATTGTGCTGGTGTCGAGCGCATAATCAACTTGCAAGCGGTGATCCAGCGAAAACTCGATCTGAACACGCTCTTTTCTCCATCCTTTCTGATTAGGTGAGACGGAGAGCCTTGAAAAATAATTAATAAGCACTGATGGCCTGTACCCGTCATACAGCAGCTAATAAGCACTTGGCTACTGAATGGCGCCACTTGACGCGTCGGCGTGAGGATAAGACGCGATGCGGAGGGACCGGACCGGAACACGTTGGACAAAGATCATGCATGTCGAAATCTCGACGAGTGTAACAACGCGTACAAGCAAGAAAAACACCGTGCTCTATTTCCAGATCGACGAAGAGAGGCGACCACTGCACAGGCCGCATCTGCATAATTCCAATGCTGTCAGGGGACTTGCCATCGCCCTATCGCGGTGACAGGAATCGATCTCCCTCCCAGTCGAGCTGGGAGATCAGCCGACCTTCTTCACCTACCTGACCTCGACATTATATTTATGATCAATTAGCCCAGATGGAGGGGGGAGGGTGTTAAAATAGACGTGTCCGCGTCGTCTACTCGGGTGAGAACAGGGACCCTCGCAATCGCGCGAGGGTTCAATTCCATTTTCCACTACTTAAATACAACGTAGGTAGAATGTAAATACTTGTGGCGCTTGTCCGTAGCACCCGGAAAGAATAAAATGCAAATAATTACTTGCCTGCATTCTCGCGGCGACAGCGCACCGCTCCTGTGATGCGCTCGACACCGCATTGTGAAATGCAGAATTCCAACAGAGGGGAGAGGTTCCCAGACGGGGATGACTTAGAATTGTAGCCTTACCATTTCGATGACTTTGGCAGTGAGACTTCTGCAAAGATTCAACCAAGTCTTAGCGAGTGTAGCTGCGGACACATCGCCTCCGTGGAGTTTCAGACGTCGAGTGGGAAAAGTGAAGAGTGAGCACCTGCACCAGAGGCTAGGGTGCCATCCTTCCAAAAATTCAACGTTAATGTCAAAGCATACTCGTACGAGGACCTGGGTCAGAGAACGGGGTCATGGTGCAAACGTCTTCAATGTTCAAGTCAAAGTGCTAGACTTCTTTGGACGGCTCCGTGTCGACGATTAGACTGAAAGACGGCGTGAAAGAGTCTTCGGTCGACCGCCAAATAGTTCAGAGGAGATCATGAAGTCAGAAGTGTTCCAGTCGTTACGACAGAGATGAGCATCTGACGACGTCATTGACTGGAAAGGGCGAGGAGGGGCCGGAGCGGCGATGTTGAATGAAGTGTGAGTAGGTTCTTCTAGTTTTGGGGTAGCACTAATTTTGGGGTAGCACTAGTTTTGGGGTAGCAGAGATTATCGCCGTTACCGCTGCGCGGGAGGCGGGTGGGGTGCAACCGTTTGAATGCCATGAATATGGGATTATGGTAGGTAGAGAGACAGAAGAAGGCTATCCGCACGTCCATCGGAGTCTTGGGTTATTGGTAGAAGCGCCTGAGCGAAGCTGAGTGGATGCCGGCCAAAAGAACGAGATGCTCGTGCGAGCATGCGGTCTGACGGACAATATTGCATCCACGAGAAAACGAAGCATATGGAGCGACGGTTCGTAGGACGAAGTTTGAAGCCCTAGTCAAGTTCGAGGGTGATTCGAATCGTGCTTTGTTCGGATTCTCGTGAGACGAGGACAGCAGCATGGTGAGTTTAACCAGAACGTGGACAAAGAAAAGATGGTTGGAGGGTAAGGATAGCCTGATCGCTGAGCGGAACGGAGCTTACTGCCGCAGGGGAGGTCGGCGGCGTGAAAAGTTTGAAGGACCTCTGGAATTGGTTGTGTACCCCGGCATTGAAGGATATAGTCATCGGAAAGTTTCGCTCGCCATGCTGCGATCCTGAAAGTTGAATATCTGAATCTTGAACGTTGGTTCAGCCCTCTATTGTTGTCAATTGATCGTTCTGACCGTGCCTTGCGTTCCATCCGCGTCCAAAGGCCGTGGAGATTCAACTGCGAGAATCAAGGGGGATCTTCCCCTAACCACCTCGTGTGTGATGTCGATGGAAGTTGATGCATTTCACCTTCCAGCGAACCTTGGGCTCGAGACTTTATTCCCATAAATCCAAAGAGTCAGGTGATGACAATGTCAGTCCTTCAAAAGTCATACCAGTAGCCAGGAGATCTAGTCGACAAGCAAGAGAGTCATGGATGGAACAAAATAAAACAGGAGCCGGTGTGTAGCTGCAAGGAAAGAAAGCTTATCGCAGTAGACTCCGCGTTAGCCGAGCCTAAAGATATCGTAGACCATCCCGATCAGGCTGCGTGCCTCCTCATTCCCTTCCATCACCACTGGCATGATCAACCACGACCATTCCCGCTGAATCTAGCTCTTATGCGCCTGAGGCATGGGGGGAAGGTAAGGAGGATCTCCAGAAGCGCTTATATCACAAGCTGGGATAGAATCCACGCCTCGCCCTCCTGATCACCGTAAGACACCTTCGGAAACCTTCAGCCCAATATTTGTCCTCAGGTTAATAAGGCGATAAGAGATAGCTAAGTGGTTCCTTCGACTCGGACGTTGTGCCATACTTAGCCCAGATAAGTGGGTTTTCTCGCGAGCGATATTTCAGGACTCAATGGAAGCTGCAAAAAGTCAACATCGACATCAGTTACGCTCGAGGTATCTCCTGATTTTGCCCTCGAGGCTCAGGTCCAATGATTAACGTTAACCTCATTCTGCGCCGCCGCACTGGCATCGCCGCCGTGTCGACGTCACGACTTATCACACGCCGCAGTTTTTCCCACTTCCAAGAGGACCCGTGTTCTCCGCAAGACAGCTTTTCGTCTCCGGCATCACTTTATCGTCATCGCTTTGTTACAGGTCTGAGAATCGTTCTGTCGACGCAAACATGACAGCCTCCTTCCCCTCTGTCGTTCCAGCCCTATTCGGTAACATGCGTCTTGGTTCTGGAGGTGCTAGGACCCTGGTGCTCGGCATTTACGCCCTTCCAGACTTCTTTCTCTACCCAGAGCCGCCTTCCTCCCGAATGTTCCTGCTATTTCCATTTCTCTGTATCACCCGCCCAGGGTTGGGTGGAGCATATTGCGTCGGGCTCGGAACGTGGTTTGATTCGACTATCCTAACGGTGGAACTACGCTTCAGTTGCCAATTTATCTGCGCTTGCCCTGCAGGGAAATCTTGACTTTACAACTCACCTCCCGAAATACGACGTGTGCCCTTATTTGGATCCGTTCACGCTCAGGACGCGGACGACGTTGACGAACATTGTATGCTGTTCACCTCCTTCTATCCCCACTGCCTGAACGTCCAACTTTCTGGAAACTGGAAGCATGAAACTGGAATCCAAATTCTACTTTAAAGGCTGCAGATGTGATCTCAGAACCTTGCGCGACAACGACAAGGATGGAACCTTCAAATGCACATTAAACGTGGAGCGGAACCCACGAACCCGTCATACGGTGAGTCTTTTTCATTAAGATGAGGGCTTCTGGAATGACAATCACTGCACTCCGACGCTGTACGGAGACGAGCCTTTACTTTTCGAGATATGTCATATCATGGATTTGTTCGTATTTTGCGATCAATGCGGTGTTCCAGGAAAAATGTTTACAGCTACAGAGGAAACTTCCGGGGGCCGACTTGGAGAACATCTTGACAAGGGTGGTCTACTTCTGGCTCCCCACTTCGGTCGTGCGACGTGCTCCTGGTTCTCTCTATCAGAAAGAGACGGCATTGACTTGTGATGGTTTCCGTGCGGCAATAGTGCTCCTTAATTAAACGCCCTCCGACTCGTTTGTGCTCTGTTTCTTCGCCGACTACCCTCCGGAGGTGCCTAATATTAGAGTTGGCAGGTCCACAAATGTCCAGTGTGGCTATCAGTTGTGGGAACATATTCTCGTCTGCTAAGATGTGTCCCTCTTTTTTCGCTGCTCGGGAAGTTCGATTCACAATCATTTGTATCTATTACACCTGTCTAGGGCTTTGATAATATCGACGAAAGATCCTGAAATTTATCAGCTAAGGAGCGCACGTCTATTCAATCCAGAAAAGCCCCAGGCCCCTTCCTAATACCAGAGGGGCGAACCGGAGCAGTCACCGGCTTCTTCTCGACATGTGCAGTCAACTTCAGTATGGGGCTGGAATCCGAGCCGTCACCCTATAACAGGCGCACAATCAGTTTCGAGGAAGAGTATCTGCAAAAGAGGCTCACGATCATGGAATGCGGGAAACCGGGGTCAAAATCGACGATGCCATCCAAGAACTTTATCTGCTCGTCGCTGAGCGAGATGTCGAGGGACTCGAGGTTGGCGAGGAGTTGCTCGACTTTGCGGCCACCTATGACAGGGAAGACATAAGTGGTCTTCTGCATCAAGTACGCGATGGCGACTATAAATTTGGGTAAGTGGTTTTGACGGATGCGTTGGACTATGGCAGGGACTGACCAGAGGTGATATGTTTAGCGCCAACCTCGATGGCAACCTTCTCGAGAGCCGCGCTGACTTTCTTCTCGAGGTCGTTCCGCTCCCAAACAGGATCCATGATCACGCGTCCGTTCTCGCCGGTTTTGCGACGCCTTTCCTCTTCGGCATCGGTCCTGAACTTTCCGCCCGCGAGTACATTCCACGGCGCCAGGGCCATTCCTGCACAAAATAATTCAGACCAGCGGGGAAGCACGTCCTGGGGAGGTGTATTACCTTCGGACCGAGCCATTGGAATGATATCACGTTCGAAAGAACGGTCCATGACGTTCCATGCTCCCTGGTAGATAACGAAAGGCGTTAAGCCGTGATCGCGTGCGTACTGGTTCGCTCTTGCTACGACCCAGGCAGGAGTGTCCGAGATGCCCAAGTACAACACCTTGCGCTGAAGGACGAGCGTATGGAGCGACCTCATGACCTCTTCGACGCTGGTATCGTAGTCCCACCAGTGGACGTAGAGCAAGTCGATGTAGGTCGTCCGGAGTTTCTTGAGCGACTCCTCGACGGAGATATGTAATGCCTTGTTGCTGTTCCCAACGTAGAAAATTTGCTGTGGGACGGGTTGACGGCTTTTATAATTGGTGGTGTACTGCCTCCAATGTCAGACGCCAGGAATGTGCGAACGAGTGTGCTTCAAACCTTGGTTGCGATGAAGAGCTGGTCGCGAATTCCACGCTTCTCGGCCCATTCACCAATGAACATCTCAGACGACTCTTCCTGACTATAAAGAAAATTCAGCAGGCGGCACGGTGGAGGCGAAGAGAGTCTCACTCACTAGAGGTTCGCTGTATCGATAAAATTGCCTCCATTGTCGTAGTACGCGTCGAGAAGCTTGAAGCTCGCCTCCTTGTCCATGCTGCCCATTCCCAGTGCCGCCCACTTGTCGCCAATGTTCCCACCACCCAACTGGAGAGGCGAAACATGAACTCCTGCAGTGGGCGACAAGAGACGGTAGTGACCGAGCTTGGTCTTAGGTGCAGGTGGTTTGACCCAGAAAGACATTTCGACGCAATTTGTGAGGGTAGTGCGATAGTTGCCAATAACCTTCGACTCCGCAGGTACTTATACCTGCTCGAGCCTCTGTGGAATCCAACTGCATTCTCTCTTTTCAATAGTGACTGCGCGGTATCCTGAAGAAACCAACGCTTGCTCAGCGCGTTCCCAGTACTGCGCATCGTTTCTCCGATCGAGGTCTTGGTAAGCGATATCATGGAGATGCATTTCTCTTCTAGGAAAACACGGCTCCTAGGATATGCTGTCAACACCACTTCGGCGAGGAAATTTGCGCTTCGAATACCAATTTCAGGAGCTTACAAAGCGTATGGAGAGTTGAATTGGCCCGCTGGATGAAATTCTCCGTTGGCTGTCTTATTAATGAGCAACTCAAGACCCAACTCTGACAAAGCATTCACACAGCACAGTGTATCACTATTGATAATCCCGACGATAGATATGTAGGTTAGGCGCCCAGAAAGGTACTTGAGAAGAGATTGTCGGATCCAGAAAACCAGGGTCGCATTTTTCCGTAGACCGGGAAGAGTCAGCAATCAGGAAAGATAAGATTGTAGATGAATAATCCCCTACTCTACAAGGCTCTCCGGTGCTGGGCGCACAATAAAATTTCTGTCTGAGTACTGAAGGAATTTCGAATAGGCTACCACGGCTATCCAGGAATATCTTGGAGTTGGAGGCTACAGGGGTTGAAAACAAGCGCTCATGAGCGCCTACAACCCTGGACGAATCATGGCTCATCCGCTTCTGGATATCAACTTCAATTATGAAGTCGTAAATTTAATCAATATCCTAGCTGGAACTCACACTCTGCATCTTTCCCCCAAATGTGTGGCGCCGCTCGAGAACCAGAGCCGCCCATCATGCTTTCGAGGCCCACGCGGTACCGTGCGCCACAACATCAGGCGGTGCGTCATGGAAACCGCCGGGCACAGTTGGGCGCTCCACAAGAAGCTGAACTATATTTGGATCATGGTGAGCGGAAGGCCTGAAGGTGGACATAAGCTCAGCCTCAGCAATGGAAGTGACGAAATTTTTAACGGAGAAAGAGAGGGGAGCCGGTCAAGTCCACGGTAGCATTACAATTTTCGGCCTCGTACAGAAGAGGGAATTGATCAAGCGGGACGATTTAAGCAACTTACAAAGTACTCTCGCGGCTTCGGCGACTGCAAATTGTGTGGCGCGAAGGCGGCATACTAAACGTGAACGTCGAATCTCGTTCGGTGCCGAATGCTCCCCTTGCGTTCATCTTCTCCCAATATGTCTTATCCTATTGGATTATCCCTTAGCAAATTAACCATGATACATATTACCGTCTTTTTCCATCGTGTCCGTAATTGTTGTGGGCACCACGCCAAGACTGTAGTGCGGGGTGACGTTCTCCTGCTTCACTACCCGGAAGCTCGCCTGACCAACCTCTCTGATAAATTAGATTACAGCAGATTCAAATTTGAAATAATTTTAGGTCGCCAGATGCACTATCAGATCGAGGATTGCATCAACCCACTGTGGGCCACGGTTTCCTGGTAAAGATCGTCCAGGCTCTAGGATCATATGGGCCCTCGGAGAGCAGTTCTTGACGTGGGATGTGCCTAAAACCCTGCTTGCACTGTTGGACTCGGAAGAGGAAAGGAATCAAGATTATTTTGGATCCAAATGGTTCACACCCACACGATTGGATGACCGTCGATGCTTGCACATGTCATCCTCTACCCGCCAATATTATACTCGAAGGGCCAAGCTGCCAGCATAACCAGGACCCCAGTACTGGGCTACGCATGATCAAATGGCGCACCAGTAGGATCGGAATCGAGTCCTCTTAATCTGAATGGGGGCAGGAAAGGAGGGTCCTATGATCACTCCCACGGGAGCAGTGCATTAATCCTTGAATAAATTGTGCATAATTACAAGCTTTGAAGGGTCCCTCGACTTTCAATTCATCCCACCAAGTTACATTGGTCCTCCCCGACGCTCGCGGGTACTCAAGGAATGGTGCACGACGATCACGATCACATGAGAGGACGTCGACCGAGCGTAAGTAATACTTAAAGTCAATTGAACGTTGAGCTTTGAATACAAACTTTGAACTTCTCTGGTGAATTATATAATAATCCGTGAACAAGTTATAATAGCAAGCTTTGAATTGCCTTGAAGGGTCTCGACCGGCAGTGCATTCTCTATTCATGCGTTCTTCATCTACGGAGATATCCTCACAAGCCTATCTCAAACCCCGCCCCAACGCTCGCGGGTAGGCCGCAAGGAAAGGTGGACAACGATCACAATCACCTTACGATCACAATATGAACTATGAACTTCTTCTGCTTTCAATTTCCTTCTAATCCTTCTAAGTACTTACAAAAGAGCCAAAGAGAAACAAGCCTAAGACGACTGAAAAAAAAGGAAACCGGGGGACAACAAGGACCTCGACGAAGTAATAAATGCGCCGAATTATGTGAGGGAAGACGAAAAAAAAAAAAGGAGCACAAAACGCACAAAACGCAGGCAAAGGAAATTTTTTATAAAAAAAAAAGCAGAAACGAGATCCTATCCATACAAATACTCGAATAGCTTGTTTGTGTGTATCCTACGAATAGAGTAGAGGAATCGCCGAAGGGGGTGGGGATGGGAGATGGGAGAAGTGGTTATGTAGAGTAAACACGTCGGCATGCGGGTAGGGTAATACTACGAGTAGCGATTAGTAGGATGCGGGCCGAAGGTATTATGATGATACACCGAGGGGGGAAGACAACCAGCCATTGATACACGCAGGAGGGAGAGTAAGCACGAGAAATCCGATGACGATGATGTTGGGGATTAGGATTAGTTGATACACCAGAACCAGAACCGACCGAGCCGAATGAGTTGAAGTTGCAGGAATGATAGAATGAGTGTGATGCAGGTTTGGTATGTTTGAATCGAGGGTTGAATGGATGAATGAACGAATGACGGCAGGCGAGAAATTGCGATGAAGGAAACGAGTGTGCAGATGACGATGAGGAATGAGTAAGAGATTCCAGACGGTAGCGGTAATGGTGTGTATGCGACGAAGGAGACCGTCGAGTGCGAGTGCGAATGAGTGTGGCGGCAGCTGCGCGATGCCCTGCTGTGGTTTATTATCTGGGAGGTCCTGCCGTTCCAGAGGGCGCTCGAGTGTCGAGCGTCGAGCAATGCAATGAGTGTGGTTTGTTTGTTTGCTTGCGGGGTCGGGTCGGTATCGGATGAAGGTGTGCGTGCGTGCGTGTATGCGTGCGTAGGGTGTGCGATGTGCGGTGTGGATGATGGGAGGTAGGAGGAAGAGGAAGAGGAGGCGCGGTAGGGTAGGAGGGGGGGTCGGCGAGGGGGATACACGAAGGATGATGAAGGAAGCACGGAAAGAAAATGTGAAAAAAGAAGAGACGAAGCACAAGTAGATATATACACTATAAAGAAAACGAGAAGAAAATAAAAGCAGCAGCGAATACGAAAGACGAGAGCAATCGACAAATGATGATGACAGTCGACGACGACAAGGACGAAAAAACAGAGCCCGAATGACGAATGGAATGGGATGCCGATGGATGGGAATGCTTTTGATGTGCAATGATGGATGGATGGATGCGGTAGGTAGGTTAGAATAGTCTATAATGCGGTAAAGTTCTATGCTTGATGAGGTGTTTGTTTGTTCGATAACTGCTCTTCGACGAGCTTTTCGTTTGTTTTTTTGAGATGCGAATGCGAGTCGAGGCAAGACCGTCCTACTTATAGCGGCTTCTTCTTGGTGTACCACGAGAGCGTGACGCTGCCCGCGCCTTTGATGTACACCTGGGCCTGAAGGCGGCAGACCTATTGCATCAACAAAAAAAGACAGAGTGTATCAGCCGTCTATCACACACGAAGAGACCATCAACGAAACGGAGTAAAGAACACAAACGGCCCCTTCGACGAACCACAACCGCCTCCGACAATCAGCAGAGTGAAGGATAGGAGTAACGGAGCAAATCGTGAGTATGGGTGCGAAGACGACTTCAGGTTCACAGTTTATGCTGTTCCTTCCCAACCACGACGATGTATAAACCACCGGTACGATAACACGACGGCAAGGTGTGCCAGCTCATCAAGAAAGACGACGAAAACCGACAATGAAGCGAAGATGAACGAGAAAAGCAACGAGAACGAAAAACGAAGCAGACAAGGCCGACGGAAAGCCGAAACACGAAACAGAAAAGACACGAAAGAGCAGAAAAACTCACCGTCTCAGCAACGCTCGCCTTCTTAAAATCAACATACAGGCTCCCGTTCGGGGCCCTCGTCATCTCCCTCAGCTCGCCGAACGACTGCACGTTATTCACTCATCAGCGAACTCATCCTCAACCCACCCTCAAAAAATTAAACACATACCTCACACCAGCTCCTAACAGCCTCGTACCCCTCCGCATCACCCTCCCCAACCCCCGTAATCACCAGCTTCCTCTTCGGGGGCTTCTTCACGCCCAGCAAACTTAACCCACTCCCACTTAGACTCCCACTTGCCCCAGGCCCATCGGCGCCGGAGAAGGACATCGAGACGGACGTCGAGGGCGAGTGTGTCGGGCTGGGCGAGGACGAGGTGCGGTAGTGCTCGAGGATGGGCGTGGACGGCATGCGATGGAGCTGCTGCTGGTACCTGCCTGACAATGGCGGAGGGGTGGCCGTCGTCGTCGTCGAGGTGTGACCGTGGTGCACAGGCGGACTCGGATAGGACGGCGACAGAGGACTGAACGGCCCACTGTTCGCCCCAACGCTACCCGCATGCGCCCGCCCCCTCCCACCAATCCTCTCCACCAGGCCTCTAAACCCACTGCTCCTGCCAGTGCCCCCACCGCCAACCCCCGAGCCCGCGCCCGACGTCGTGGACGTGGAAGACATGTTGCCCAGACTCGTCATGCTCCTCAGGCGCTGCCTCTGCTCCTTGCTCACTGCCCTCTCCGCCTCCTTCATCTCCCTCCTTTTCGTCTCAGCAATTTCCTTCGCCTGCGGGCCCAAAACCGGGCCAAGCGCCATCAACATCCCCTCCACCCGCGCGGCCTCCTTGCCCTGGCCCCTTGCGCTGCCATTGGCGCTGCTCACACTCAGCGCGGCACTGCTCACACTCGGGGCGGGGGCAGTGGCGCTGCGGCTCGACGTGCGCGGGGGGCCGTAGCCTATGCTGGGGTAGTACGGGCCGGTGGGGCTGGTCACCCTCTGGGAGGCGGAGAGACTCTGTTGGGAGAGACTTTGGCTGAGGCTCGCAGAAGAGGGCGACGGCGAGCCGGGCGACGGCGACGACGAGGGATGGACTTGGAACTGCTGGTGCTGGTGCTGCTCGCGCGCGCGGAGGATCTGCATCTGCGCAAGGCGGTCGTGGCTCGCCTGGTGGCGGAGCCGTTCGTGGCTGGGGTGGTGTCGGAGGAGGGACTCGCGGCTCTGGTAATGCTGGCCATGGTATTGGAGGTGTTCGCGGCTCGCCTGACGCTGCAAGATCATCGCCTTCTCCCTTCTCCGCCTCTCAACACCAACACCCGCACCCTCCAACGCCTCCTGCAGACCCTCGATCTCCTCTTCCTCCTCATTCTCCTGCTCTTCCTCCGTTCCGTACACCTCAAACCTCCTCCCCCCTACACCTACGTGGTGACCACGCACGCGCTCCTCGCCATAACCATACTCGTCCGTGCTAGCAACCGACGAGGACGGGGTAGGCGGGACGCTCTCCTCCGCCTTGCTCGAAGCGGGTGCAGTCCTCGACGGCGGGTGCGGGTACGCATGTGACTGTGAGCTATGCTGGTGCTGACGCCCCGGCCCCGCCACCCCCAGAACAGACGCACTCGCGCTCTTCACCAGCGCAGGCTTGCGCGCGGTCCACGGGCTGCCCGCTACTGCGTACGTAGCGCTCGCGCTAGCGGGATCCTTGGTTTCCTCGCCCCCCTGCTGGTGCGGGTGCTGGTACGGGTGCTGGTACGGGTGTTGGAAGCGCCCGCGGTACCCATGGCTCATCGTCACAGCCGCGAGGCCCACGCTGTCCCTCTTTCCTGCTCCGCTGTGGTTGTCTCTCGATCCGCTGTTGTTGTCTCTCACACTTTCCCTTCCACTCGCGTTGACAGAGCGGAAGACGAGCAAATCAGCAGCCGAGTTGGCTCGCTGCCTCACTCCTCCTCCTGCCCCTGCTCCCGCTGTAGGTGGCGCCGACTTCGTCGGCCCCTCATCTCGAGGCGTACCGACCAAAGGCTCAGAGAACGACTTCTCCAGCGCGGCGGGCGTGGGCGTGCCCGGGATAGGCGGGAGCGGGGGCAGGCCCGCTGCTCCAACTCCTCCCATCCCACCTACACCAGAGTTGAAACCTAGCGAGGACATCGTCACAGGCACAGGTAGAGAAATAGGCATGGGAAGGAGAGGCGCAGGCCCGGCCGCGAGCGGCGAGCTCGGGACGCTCTTGGACGTTCCACTTCCATTTCCATTCCCAGCTCCAGAAGAGAAAGACGAGGAAGAAGGCGGTTGGTTAGGGGCTTGGGGCGGTTGGGTAAGGGTTTGGGGCTCCCAAGACCCCCGCACGGACCCTGCGATCTTGAGCTTGAGGTTCAGGTTTAGGGTGTGGGGCTTCGCTTTTGCTGAGGATGACGATGGTAGGACTGCCGGAGATGCAGTTGGGGTTGGGGTAGCTGGAGTTGGAGTAGACGCTGGAGCCGGAGTAGTAGCGACAGCTGAAGGAGTCGACGCTGGATCAACAACTGACGGCGACGGCGGAGCGGGAGAATCTAAGGGCACAGGCAAAGGCGGCAAAGGCGGGCTCGCCTTACCCGTACCCTCCGCCTTGCCCTCGCTCTTCGCCTTACCCTCTCTCTCCAGGATCACAGGCGACGGCAGTAACCCCCCTACTTGTCCTTGCCCTTGCGGCCCACTCCCACTCCCACTCTCCTCAGAGGGGCGGAAGAACCCCGCCGAAGATGTTGCACTCGCACTCGGCAACGGAGGACTCAACGGGCCGTTACTCGCAAACCCACTACCACTTGCAAACCCGTTGGCATTGGGCGGTGTGAACACGAACCCCGCACCCCCAGCGAACCCCGTCAACGCAGGCGACGGCGCCGACACGCTCCCCCCGCTCCCCACGCCCGACAAGCGCGAGATGAACGACGCGAGGCGCGAGCGCTTCTTCTCTTTCTCTTTCGTGCCTGCTGGTCCGACGGAGCCGTCTTTGGGAGAGGAAGGCGTCGAGGGCGTAGGCGGGTAAGGCGACGTAGGGTAAGGAGAGCCCGTCGCTGGGTAAGGAGAGGAAGAGGGAGACGTAGGGAACACGGGCGATAACAGGTGCTCCTCGGTCGCGTTGGCGCTCCCGCTCGGCGTCGCTCTCGCTGATGATGTCGCGGAGGTGTTGGTAGAGGTGTTGGCGGAGGTGTTGGTCGAAGTATTGGCCGACGACGAGGTGTTGACGGGGGTGTGCGCGGAGGCGTTGGCGGAGGAGGAATGCGAAGAGGAAGACACGAACGGCACAAAGCTCCTCCTCTGCCCTCTTTCCTTCTTCTTGGATGTAGGCGTCTTATCCTTATCCTTCTTATCCCCCTTCTTCTCCCCCCTCGCCTTCGCCTTGGGCGTCCCATTCACAGCAACACCAAGCGACGAAAGGATGTTAGCCGTCGAGGTAGACGTAGGGGCAGGGACAGGAAGGGCGGACGAGGAAGGCAGGGCAGGGACGTCCATCGTCGACGAAGCGAGGCTCCATCGCGACTGGTTCGCGTCTGCGTTAGCGTTCAGGTTGGCATTCAGGTTGGCGTTCAGGTGTGGGGGCGCTAGCGCCAGCCCTCGCTCTTCTTCCTCTCCCTCTCCTCGCGTGGCCATCGTACCCCCAATCCCAACCCCACTCGCATACCGCCCATACGGGCCCCTTCTGCTCCCACCACCGACGTTTCTTCCACCAAGCGCGCTCATCCGCCGACTCGTCCTTCGCTTCCTCCTCACACCCGGCCCTGCGCTCGCGTTGCCACTGTCCTCTTTCCCTTTCCCTACGGCCTCGTTGTGTCCTCCTACTGGCCCGACTCCTGATCCCGTGGGCGCGCCACCGACACCGACTCCCGCTCCTATAAGACCGGCACCGACTCCTACAACAGCACTCAGCCCCCTCGACACCGCCGCCCCTGCAGCTCCGACGTCGTGGCCGCCGAGGGTGGGGGCAGACAGGTCAAACACCATCCGGTCCTCCACGCCCAGCTCCACGGCGTACGCTGCTCTTTCGTCTTCTTCACTATCCTCTCCGTCCTCTCTAGCGAAGTCTTCATCCAGCATGTCCGCGTCTTCGTCGAAGTGGCTATCGTACTCCTCCTCGTCCCTATATCCGTACCCGTACCCAACTCCAATTTCGTGGTCGTGGTCGAATTCCGCCAACACAGGACTGCGCGCAAAGACCATACCCTCCTGCACACCCACTTGGCCCGCCACACCCACACCCAGCTCGCCAGGTAAGACGACCTCCACGCCATCCACGATCTCGAGCGAGAGGTCGAGCGGGGGCGCAGGCGGGGGGCGGACAGGCTTTTCGCTTCCGAGTCTCTGTGGTTGCAGGCCCACCCGCTTCTCCAAAGTACGCTGCTGCCCAGCGAAGTAATACCCCCCCGAGCTCCCGCTGCTCGACCCGTTCGAATCTTGTTTCGGTACGTGTCCCAGGCCTTGTATACTCCCTAACGCGTACCCAGGTTCCAACGTCGTGCCGAGGTACACCTGCGACGACGACGCGTACGGCGTGCTGTAGTACGCTGTTAGCGGGGTGTTGGGGGGTGGGTGGGTTGTCGCGGGGCGGGAGGAGGGGGGGAAGGTGGATGAGGGGGTCGTGTTCCCAGAAGTGGTTGAGGAGGGGAATGTGGATGAGGTTGAGGTTGAGAGGGGGAAGGTGCTGGAGGTAGACGAGGTAGATGAGGGCAGGGGTTGGAGCAAGGAAGGCGGACGTGTCTGCGTGTCGATCGTGCTGGTGGGCTCTACAGCGGCGGGTGCAGGCAGAGGTTCCGTTGGGCCTTCCACAGCGGTGTCCTCCACGGTCTCTGCCTCCCCTTCTTGTGACTGATCCCTCGCAGCCAACGAAAGCAGTTCGTCCAGCCTCTCCCGAACCTCCTCCGAGTCGATGTATACCGCGTTCCTCTGCCTCCCGCCTGTTGTTGCACCCGTTGCACTTCCAGCACTCGAAATGGCACTAGAAATGCTGGTAGACGGCGTATGCAGCGTCGATCCTTTCCTTGACAGGGCGTGCTGAGCCCCTGGGATCTCTCCTTGCGGGTGTGTATGGGTAGAGGCTAGCAGCGGATGGGAAGACAACGAAGGCTGGCTCAGCACCTGCAACGACGCCCTCGACTGCCTCCGCGTCGGCGGCGAGGAGGGGGGCAGGGGGGATTGTTGGGCTGTTAGGAAGGGCGAGGAAGGGAGCGGAGCGACCGTGGGCAGGGTGCTGGTGCTGGTCAGCAGAGGAGAGAAGGTCGGCAGCGGCGAGAGCCTGGGCGAAAGCGAGATAGAGGAGGAGGACAGTTGGGCGTGCGATTGCGATCGGGGCAACGTAGACGCTTGGTACGTAGACGCCTGGTACGTCGAAGGCGAGGAGATGGCGCTGGACTGACTCCGCCCGCGCGTTGTGGAAGAGGCGTTCGTAGGGCCTGATATGCGCAGGACACGCTCGACTTCCTCTCGGACGCCGTCCACGTCCTCGTCAGTGGGCCCAGGCTCCTCAGCGGGTAGAGCGAGGACGCTCGTCTCGCCCAACAAAGGCAGGGAGGGCTGTTTCAGCAGACTTGGGCGGCGCGATAGCGTACCCCCCATGCTGATGGCAGCACCGAGCGGTAGCACTTGGGAGGCGCGCGAGGCGGTGGAGACGACGATGCTCTGGGGGTGCGAATGCGCGTGAGGGTGCGAGTGCGAGTGAGGGAGCGGATATGCATTTCCTGCTATTCCGTGGCCTGAGTGTGAATGCGAGTACCCGTGCGCGACGCCATGCGTAGAAGCGGAAGCGAGCGAGAGCGTCGATGGCGTCCTGCTATGCCCATATCCATATACAGCGTGTACACTCCCATGCCCATGTTGGAGCGAGTGCCTCGCCGACCCGGGTGTCGATCCATGTCCATGCGCAGACACCGACCCAGAAATAGAGCCAGAGCCGGTGGATGAATGCGAGGGCGTCGGCGAATGGCGCGGTTTATAGCTGAGGTTGAGGTTGGTGCTGGAGGAGTGGGACGCGGAGTGTGCGTGGGCGTATGGGCTTTGCGATGACGAGGGATAAGGATACGGGTGAGAGGGATGTGCGAAGGAGTGGGAGAGGGCGAGCGGGACGGGCTGGGGTTGGTGTTGGGGTTGGTGTGAGAGCCGGGGCGAGGTTGAGGAGGATGGTGTGGATGCAGATGCGGAAGGGGATGCAGCGCTAGAGGATGAGGTGGACGCGGATGCGGATGTTGACGGGGGCGTTAGCGACGAGGATGCCAGACCGGGAGAGGCTGAGGGCGCTGAAGCGCGTTCTTCGTTAGACGCGGCGTTGGCGTTGGCACTCTCACCCGCACGCGGAGACGGAGATGGGGGCAGCGGCTGGTCATATCATCGCAGTCGGAGGGTGCAGTGACGATCGAGAGAGGGAGAGAAGACAACGCAAGAAAGAAAGCAAAGCAATGACGTCAGCCAACCATCCAGAAGATAGCGGGTTGTCTCTCTCACCTTGTGCACGTCCACGTCCTTCCCACTTGCGCTCATACTCCCCGCTGATCCTGATCCCAATCCCAACCCCAACTCCGATCCCGACCCCCCACCCAAGCCGGGGCCGAACCCAGCACCGAGGAGCGGCGAGTCCGCGCGCGCAGCCTCCTGCTCTCCTCCTCCTCCCTTCCCGTTACCCAGCACAGGACTACCCCCGCCCGTCCCCATCCCCTCGCTCTCCATCTCGAACGACGCACCGCCCCCACTACTCCTTGTCGTCGTCGTCGTATCAGTGGTGTTACTCGTCGTCATCGTGCGCGTCGATACCCGGTGCCTCAGCCCTCCCTCCTCTCTTGGTAGGCCGTCCTCTTCCTCTTCCCCTCCTCTCTCCCTACTCCGGCTGGTACCCGCACTCTCCTCCCTCCTCTTCCCTTTCCCCTTATCCTTATGCTCCATCACCCCCATCCCAATAGCCTCCTCCGTCCCAAAGAACCGGCACTGCTGCACCAACCACCGCTCGATCCTGCGGTCCCTCCTCTCCCTTCCCCCTTCCCCCGCTCCTCCTCCTCCTCCTGCTGTCCCTGCTGCACCTGCCCCACTGAACCCCACGTCCCCCTCGTCCACCCCAAAGTCCCCAAGGTCAAACTCGAGGTCCGAGCCGTAGTCGAAGTCGGGGTCGTATGAGGTGGAGGAGCGCGAGATGACTGAGATGCCGTCTTTCGCTGAAATTGACGTAGAGGTCGAGGTGGAGGGAGGGAAGGCGGATGGTGTTGGGTTGTGGGAGGGCGCGTGTGGCGCCGTTGGTGTTGGTGTGGGCGTCGAGGATGACTTCCGGGGTGTTGTTGAGGATGAAGGTGCTTCCGAGGGTGTCGAAGTCGAATGTGCTATCGAGAAACCTGAGGGCGACCACACTGAGGCTGAGGAAAAGGATGAAGACGCTTGTAGTGGACCGGGCGGGGGCGTCGGCGCTGATGTCGTTAGCAATGATGTCGTCTCCTTTCCCTCCATGCCCATGTCCGTGTCCATGCTGGCGTTGGCTTGGATGAATGGAACGCTCGTCGTCCCGTTGCTCTCGCTTGTGTTTATGAACGCCTGACGTAGAAGCTTATCCTATCGTTCAATGCATGCATTAGCGAAAAGTTAACCCTAGCACGAGCAGCACGCCATCCAGCGGGATAGCGTGTTGATAGGCGAACGGAAAGGCGACTTACACTAGAGTAGAGTAGGCGTTTAGCTCGTTAGCCTCCGGCAGGCCTCTGGTGTACGTTTACGATGCTTTGCTTTGCTTGCGATGTGTCGCCCTACGTGCGTCGTGCGTCGCAGTATGTGTTTGAACGCTTGACGGGTCTATAGCATACATCAAGAAAGGATGTCAGCGTCATAGTCAAGAATATTCTTCAGCTCTTCGACGTCACAGTCAAGCTCAAGCCCCGTTCGATCCCCGTTCTTCCATCCCGTCAACTTCAACTTGGGGCCCACCCGTCCGCGTGAGCGCGTCATCGATCGTCGATAGCATAGCTTCGGAATCGGACGCCCCAACCTCAGCTCCGTCTCGCTGAGCTTCCTCCACCCGTCCGTCCGCCCGTCCGTCCGTCAATCCGGCCTGCCCCTGCCCACATCCAGCTCCGCGTGCCAGCATGCACAACCAACGCCGACGTCGACGTCGAAAAACGGAAACGGAAACGAAGAGAGAGACGAAAAAAAATGAGCCTCACCAGTTAAGAAAACAATACGGTCTTCCTTCCTCTTGGAAGAAAAGAAACGGGTCGGTCGGTCGGTCTTGGTCTTGGTCTTGCGCACACGCACGCAAAATGAGTCGGATCTAAGCAAATATGTCAGTCCATCTAGTCCGCGCCTCTTGGGCGAATGAGTGAATAGCGGGTTGGTTGGTAGCACCGTGCCCATCCTCGCGCGTGCACGCCTCTCAGTCCCCATCATTCAAGCTTTGTCCATGTCCGCCTCCGTCCCCGTCCCGCCCAGCCTCCAATTCCCAACTTCCTTCGTGCCCAGGTCCACGCGCGTTCGCATACCCCCACCCGAACGCATCTATCCCGACCCGAGCCCTGTGCCCCGAAGCCATGGACGGGATCTGGGGGTGGGTCTGGGCCTCCACACCCACACCCAACCCGCACCCGCGTCCCGTCCCGAAAAAAGGGACGACAACACAGCATGGAGAACGCCTCACACGTCGGTGGCGCGACATACGAATACGCGCCCCGTCCGGGTGCCGGGCGGGTGGGCACTCGTACGTGGCGCGTCGTACCCATACCCCACGCAAAGCAAAGCAAAGCAAGGAGGGAGAGAGCGAGGGAGGGGCCGACGGCGCGGACGCGGACGCAGGCGGCGGGTGGTGGCCGTGTCCCTCCCACCCATCCCATCCCATGCACACGATGCGGTGTGCCAGAGTACCAGAGCCCCGAACCGGGTACGCATAACCGTCCACATCCACACATCGCGCGAACTGAACGGCGAGCACCACGCCCGCGTCCCGTCACGCGAGGGTGCAACCTCAACCTCAATCACTAACCAACCACCAACCACCAACCACCAACGGACCACCAACCACCAACGGACCACCAAGCGACCACCACACCACCGAGAGAAGAGGAGGAAAGGTAACTCACCAAGTAGTAGCAGAAAATCAACGAGCGAATACGCGCGGGGTGTCGAATTGAATTGAATCGTCGGCGCGTGGGTGGTGGTGGGTGGTGGTGCCGGACGAGAAAGTAAAAAAAAAGAATAGTCTAGTCGGCAAAGTGATGTGTTGGAAGGTTGTCGTACGCGAGTCGTAGGGGCGGTGGTGTAGTGTGCACGTCGCGGTCGGTGATCGGTGAGGGGTGTAACAGCGGCGAGCGCGTCGGTGTCTGCGTCGGTGTCGGTGCGCGTCGTGCGTTGTGTGTGGTCGACCGTCGTGTGTCGGGGCGCGGCGTGCAGAAGAGGACGGGACAAGTCACAAAACCGTGTCGGGTGCGGGTGAAGGGGGTAAATGTGTCGGGTGAAGGGGGAGGGATCTCGACCTCCCCATCCAAGCGGGTCCCCATATAAAAAAAATTATCGCAAATACGCCCCCTTCTCTGCGCTTCCCAACCCTGGCGCTCTCGTCACCTTCTTCCCTCGCTAGTACTTAGTGTGGGAAGATCCGATCGGAGGACGGGATCGAGATCTGCTTACTAATACTACGCGTTATTTAGAAAAAGTAATTAGTTTTATATTCGGATTTAGGGAATAATAGTATTAGATAATAGTGGAATAATGGATGCCGAGATGGAGGGAGCTGCTAAGCGCTCGGAAATAATATTGCTTTTATCTGATCGTTATTATTTTGGTAAAAAATCTTTCCCCCGCCGACTCCTCGGCATTCACCCACGGAGCGGCGCCTCGAGCTCGGCCTCGAGGTGCACTTTTCCCTCTTTGGGCTCCCGGAGTTACCGCAGAACGTTCATCCCTGCATCGGTTCAAGTTCTAGAGTAGCTGCTGTGAGCTCTTCGAAATATTACTTACTTACAGCAACGAAGAAAGGAGAAGTAAAGGAGAACAGTGGGGAATGGGGAACTCGGCATACAACATTATTAACGTTAACACAGAGTAAATACTTACAATGCGTCGTCAGCGCAAACCCTCGAGAACGACGAACGTTAAGTAAACAATGAACGGCGCCGGTGCACTCCGACTTCTAGCGCCTACGTGCAAGCGCCCCGGGGATCGGCGCAGGATCATGATTACGGCGAGGGGGTCCGCTCTCCGACGCGCGAGCCCACTGTGCAACGCCAGAAACGATCCCCACGATGGCATGCAAGCACGGCGCACGGTGCACGGAACGTGGATTCATGCCCACCACTCAGACTCAGAGTTCTCCGTGCGCCTCTTTGTCCGGATCCTCGGTACCTGGGCCGGCACCGACGTCAAGAACTAAATGCACCAACGCGTCGGACCTCCCGCCGGCCGGGTGTACCGTCCTCGAGGCCCATTCAAGAAATCATAAATTACAAATTCCAAGCTCCGAACTCGCCGCGCCGCTCTCCGTCGACGTCGCTATACAAGACCAAAGCGCCGCCCACAGTCGACGTGTCCCCCAAACCGAAATCTTGAAAAAGGACAACGCGCTGGCCATTGTTCATACTCTACTCTACACGGAGCGCCAACTTCCCTCTCTGGCCAGTGGTCCTATCTGTGGGCGCCTCAATCTCCACATTCAATTTTCACCCACCCACGCGCCCATTCATCTCCGTCCTGCGTGCCCGCCACTTCCTTCCCCGGTGCCGCCCTTTCCTTTCCTCGCGCCAACCTACCTAAAATGAAAACCACGCATCACCGCCTCCTCGGAGCCGACCCCCAATCCCGGGCCTCGCGTTCAAGCTGGCGTCCTCGAGGACGCCTTGAGGTACATTTGGCTCTGGAGGGCAGACACATCCTCGAGCCTCGAGGCGGACTCTTCCTTCTGAGCGCTTAGGTTCTCATCCATTCATTGCATATCATCCTCGAGGGCCAAGATAGGTCGACTCGGACGCCCACTCCTTCTCAAATTACGCACGCAGACGACTGGGAAAGGCACTTGTGGGCGCCTCCAGTACCCCAAATCGCGATCGAATTGGAAATACGAGAGGCGGACGCCAGCAAGAAAGCGGGACTAGGCAACAGCTAACAGCGAACAGGACGGTGAATGGAACGTGTATTCATGCCTATTGAAATATTGACCTTTGATGACGACGAAGGACGCCGCCCCATTGTCCACTTTACATTTCCGTGCCAGAGGACAATGGGAGTCGGAGACGCCCATATGTTCGGCGTACTCATGACATGAAGACAGTGCCTGTAAATTGAGGACGAAATTCACGGTTCTCGATTATATATGTCGATTGACGCTGGCGTTCACGTTCAATGCAAGAGAACAATGACCACGGCCTCGATCAGCATTCCAACTCATTCGTCCACATGCCGTACTCAGCAGTCTCCGGGAGTGGACCATCTACATCCGCATCGACGACGGAGATTCAGAACGCAGAGCTGCGTTCAACAAAGAGTTACTTGGTCAAATGATCACCGACAATGTTTACAATCTGTTGGTCCAGGCAACCGCCGATAACTACTATACTATCCATCATTTGATATAATTCACTCGACGCGTCGACGCGTTTAGCCCCTATCCCGTCCTCCTCGCGACGTGCCACCCCATCTTCCTCATCCAGGAATTCAGTGGAAGCAAATACCCAGACTTCCCCCCAATCTTGCAGGACGTGCCTCCCGATCACCACTTCACAACGTCAAATGCAATCGCCAAGCCAGGCAGTTACACAGTCGTGAGCGGGTGAGTGAGGTCATGCGGTGCGCCTGTCGATCCTCAATTTGGCGTCGATCCCTGATCTACGTGGACCCTTCGCCATTTTACCTCTTGTGGTAAAGCCCCTATTCCTCGCAGCCAATTTCGACCAGTCCCTGCAGGTCCAATTTCCAGAGAGGCTCGGTACACACCTGTCCCTTGCGCGAGCGTGCAGCCTGATAAATTGAGTGCTCCCCGGATATCAGCGAATGAGTACAGAGCTAACCCTCCCAATCCCAACTCTCAGGCCCTCTTGACATCTTGTCCCTTGGAGTTCTCTCAAATTGGAGAGACTCTTCGAAAAGTTGAATGTGAACGCTCTATTGGGCAATGGCAGAGGTTGGTTGGGCGCTATCATGATAGCTGCCCGGTGCGTCATGTGCGTCTCCATCGTCATGAATAGTCGTATCGACACCCTTCATTCGGGTCCACTACAGCAATCTTTCCTCTTTCGAATTTCGACGACTTCTTCGACCTAACCACCAAAAGGTCAATTCCTTCAACGCCCTCCTGCTTTGTTTGTTTCCTATACCTCTTCTTAGACTCTCGCTCTCACATCCCATCCACCATCGTCATGTGTCCCAGAAAAAGGGACATAAACCCTCCGTTCAATTGTCGCCCTCTTCTCTCTATTCTCTCGGGTGCATTGACCATGCCATTTGCAATTTTGCATCCTTCGAAAGGCGCTTCTCCCACCTATCAACCTCTTCCCATCCCCTTCTTCGTCAATCCGGACGCCACATATATAGATACCCATTCGGCACGCGGGGTTGTCGGAGTTATTTCCCCGCACTCGTGGGCACTGTCTCCGTCGAAGCCTCGAAAAACGACAAAACAAGCACTCGGACTTTGTCTCCTCTGCACTCGTCTCCATTCGCTCGAGGCTGCACTGCTATTACTAGCCATCATAGTGCTTGAATTTGGCACAGGACTTGGAGATGGATGTATACCTTCCGCTCTCTTCTTTCGGCGCCATTGATCATGAAAATTCGGCGTCCTTCGAAATCTGCCTTCGAACTCGACTTATCAGGTCGTCGGGCTCCTTCTCTGTCGTTTTGGACGTCACGTACGCAGTCGTTCCGAGTCGGAGTGTGGGGTAGTTGAGCCCTTTCTCGGGATGCACTACGGACGCTGTGGTCGGCTCCTGGGACTTGGGCCTGCGTTACTTTTGTTCTGTGCAACTCCTTACATCTATCATCGTGTGTGAGAGTCTTGAGTGTATAAAACGTCCGCTCTATTATTGTCATCCTCCGCTGCAACTTCGCGGGCCTGTTTGGGACTCGTCTTGATTGAAAACGTCAGGTTGTCGATCTCATTTCTCCTCCGTTCACATAACTTCAACATCACTCGTCCAACAATTCTCCCACCCACCGTCGCGGGTCCTCTCTCCTCGTCATGTGCCGCGAGAGCCGACATTGTAAACATCCCGTTGAACTGACGTTCTTCTCCCGGTTTCATTTTCACGCTTCGAATTCGCCTTCCTGCACTTATACGGATGTCGAAACGTTTCGAAATCGCTCACAACCCCACATAGCCGCCCATTTGGTGGCGCGGAACATTTACGAACTTCGAAGTAACATTTTCATCCTGGTAGGCGTTATCAGTCCTTCATCTGACATGTTAAGCAACTCTCGGTTAACCTTCAATTAATTAGCTTTCTCTGGATATTAAAAAATTCTGGATTATGGGTAATATTGTCGCTCTTTTCGAGAAAGCATTTGCTTGCCGAGGCTCAATTACTGTACCTCTGTGGCGACCATATCTCTTTGCAGCTGCAAGTCTTGCTCGGTGA
This sequence comes from Cyclocybe cylindracea, assembly GCA_013376435.1. NCBI lineage: Eukaryota > Fungi > Basidiomycota > Agaricomycetes > Agaricales > Hemipholiotaceae > Cyclocybe > Cyclocybe cylindracea. The sequence continues at coordinate 150,233 of MPNV01002209.1, forward strand.
GCTCTCTAGATTAATACATTTCACTCGTCCGGTTGACTACAAGGTCGTCAGTGGCGTCTTTGCTCATACCTGTACACCCACCGCCTTATCCAATATGTGCTTTCTAATACCAAAGCTTGCCTATCGCGTACGCGCTTTCGACGACTCGCCGTGCGCATCGCCTCACACGACCCGCAAGCTATTGCGAATGACACGGAGACGGCCCGCGGCCCGCGGCACCGTCGTCACACGGGTGCGCATGAGCTTCGGGCGTTCGCGATGATCCATCGTTTTGGAATCTGATTCCTCTCTTGGGCGTTCCAACGAAGCCCAAATCGTGGAGACTTGGACACCGACGAACTGCTTCTAAATCTTGGCGATTTCCTTGGGGCCCCGGATGACCCCCCTCGAGAATCGCACAGCGAAGCTGAACTCCAGAATGGGACTCGTACACTCGTGCATCGCGGATGTATTTTGCTAGTGAATTCCTCAGAATTTGGGAGAGGAAGACGAGAAGAAGATGGGGAGGGAAAATAGGACTAATAGGATGCCGGCGTCCCCGACAGTTTCAGCGTAGGGAAATAAGTTTTTCCTGGAGGCCACACAGTGTGCACCCTGGAATTTTGGTTCGCGTTGAACCGTGGGTAGTGGGGTTGAGGAAATGGTTTCCCATCTCTTATTGAAAACTTAAGCTTCCACCCCCACTCATATGCAGTGTCTCAACCCCGAATCACGTCCATGGACCGGCTGCATCATACTTCACCCTCTCAATTCCCCCGTCGGTGGAGGTCGGCGTCCTTCACCTTCCCGCTTACCCCACGCAAGCTCAGTTGTGCTACAGAATGAAGTAAGTCAAACCTTGGAATATTCCTCAAAATCTGGATCTTTACATACCGCGGCAATCCAGGGAAATCCTCGCCAAGCGACAAGGTTTGGGGCCTCGCTGTCGAAGCCTCAGCGTCATGATCGATCGAGGACTTCGAAGCCGAGTCTGTTCCACGGCGCTGATCCGGAAGGGGTGCCTACTGACCGACGTTCCGAGCCGCCGTCACTAGCTGCGAGTACCGACTCTTCTAGTGACGACGATCAGAAAAAGTGGGTATAAGAGGTAAGGAAATAGCGACCCGTCGCGCTCTTTCTTGATAGAGAACTCGAAGGAGGATTGAGTTGAATCAAAAAGTTGAGAACTTTTGTGGAAGTGGAAGTCAAGCAGCGTGCTAAGTGTACGTTAGTGTTCAGTAAGCAAAATTCGATACTCGGTGTATCGAACCCGAACCACTGAGGGGCGTCGAGAAGGACTGTCCTAGAAGGCGAGGAAGGCGATGCATTGCTAGCAACGCGCGTTGTGGACGATGCCACACTGCCAACTTTTGAATACCGAACCAAATTCCAAGCTTTTCAACGATCCTGGAGGCCCCTTACTTCTTCCCGAGTCTGCACGACGCAGGTGTCCAGCCTTGCGACTCAGGAGTGGAAATGGACCACATACGGTGGTCATGAACACGGATGCTGTGGTGTGCGATGGTGGTGGCGCGGCTCCGTGGTGCTCAGCTTCCTGACGTCCTAGAGCGCAATGCGCTGAGGTACAGGCCCCGTGGCGTGTTTGCCACGCGAGATACACGAGAGCAAGTTTGTAGGAAGCAGTCAGTTTCCTGTTTTATCGTACCTTGTGCGCCACGTAGGTGTAGTTTATACCTTATGTAGAGTTGTACAGGCGCAGGAGTAATTCTGCAATACTCTATATCCGCAAGATTATTCAAGATAAGTTAGCATTGACAGATATCAGAAACCCAGTTATACTCCAGGATAACTACTTACCGGTACCACGGAAATCAGATAACTAGTTATAGCTAATCCTAATTTTGATCTATCACATCGAGACACAAGAATTCCGACCGGCTGTCCTCTCCGTCGTGTAACGTGTGCTACCCAGCACTTAGCACTCCTCCAGGCAACTGGCTGGGTACTTGAGCAATATATCACCACGTTTTTCATCAGATTTTAACCTTTCCACCCATATATGTATCAATAACCTCGAGGTACGCTGCTCGCCTGCATGAAAGATCTGCCTCTCTGAGCGCAACACAACCACTGAGGTCTAGACAAGGCCCGACTTGGCGGGGCGTGGTGTAAGGCGGAATTCGACCTCGAGCAGGAACCTGGGGCGCTCTTCTTGACGTGCCGTGGAATTCTCGAAGTCGGGAAGGAGGCTGACGCGCTGATCCAAGATATTTGGTCGCACATTCGCTTGGGTCTCCAGGTCCCAGGACGGTGGGAATGGGATGGGATATGCGCCACAATAACGTTCGAGCCCGGTGTTAGTGCGACACTGGTATACTGAACCCTCAGCGCTTCGACGCCCTCCTAGGGCTTGGTGGTGTCGGCGCCTAATATTACCGGCCAAGAAAGGAACTAAAATTTAACAGCAAGTCTTCGCGTCGGAATAGCCTGCTCCTCGGACAACAAGTGTCGGTTCGTACGTTTTTCTGCCATAACCTCGATCGTCTTCTCCGGCCGACACACGTAGCTGTAGACTTCCCCGGGTCATGCTGTCGACGTTGATTGAGTATACGTCGCTCATGTCTTGGTCAATCGCATTCTAATCATTTCTAAGCAAAAAGTCGCCATTTTAGAGGCGAAACGCTAATGAGCTTAAGGATATCACGGGGTGGCGGCTACATCCTTCCCGCATCGAGCACACCAAGGCAAGAGCTACGTACTTTACCTCAGCGTCCAGCACTTAACACGTCCCCTTATAGAATTTTAGAATATGAGCGCCGCCATATCGGCTGTCTCGGGGGACCATCGTCCTTCAGCATGCAGCATATGGGTACCCTTACACGGAGTGCGCGATGGAAGGCGATAGTACGGGCACGGAACTGTCCACCACCCGTGTTGGTTCACTCTTAACGTCAACATCCGCGACACGCGCACACGCTCTCCGTCGAACGGGCGGTCGGCGTCCAGCAACCCTTGACCTCCTCGAAACACGTTTTATAAGCTGACAGGCCCCATGCTTGAAGCCAGCGCTCAGAGAAATTATAGAGTCCGCATTGGGGAATGTGTCCATATACTCGTGTACTGTAGATTTTGATATGATGGCCTATCAGGAGTATTACAACGTTGCCCATTCTCGGTCATAAGAGTCCAGTTGATCAATCCAAAGATGATAGCGCATTGATCGTCATCCATTGAGACTGATTCACTGCGCAATCAACGTTTAGATTTCGAGCTTTGATCTTCTCCTTGATAGATTGTGTTAGAATTCGGTTCGGGGTGGGCGGGAACTTCGGTTTCGACAGTAGAAGAGAAGAAGGACATGTTATTTTGAGTACTACGCCACAGTAGACGGAATGCACAGGCATCATCGTCCTTGTCGGTCGGGGTTCTGTGCTCCTCGCCAGCAACTTAGAAAACAACCTCCGAATGGAGGTGCGTTCCGTTCTTTGGGTCAGTGGTTCTCGTCATTTGGGGCTTGTGGAAAGGAAGAGATAAAATAGGATCATCTCCACCTTCTGGGCCGTTGTCTTCGGGCGACTCAAAGATGCCTCAACGAATGAGGAGCGGTTACTCCCACTTTGATTTGCATTGGGTCGCAGAAAAATAATTATGGCCTGAAAAAAATAGGCAATAATACCCCTCGTCTATGTCCTGATTGGTCTTCCAGATGTTCAAATGCCGCACATAGGGGTCGTAGATCAACATCATTGTCCAGGGATGGTACCTGCGCCACACTCGCTTAGCCACTCGTCACTAGCTCTATCTCCTATTTCAAGCCTTCCCGACACCGATAAACGCAACTTCAGCGTTCATTGGCCTTGCTACGTCTTCTTTGAAATCGTCGTCCATGTTACGATCAGCGGCCAAATCGCGGAAGCTGGGCACAAGAGATGAGATCCCTTTTGACTTTGATATCGAGGGGGCTTAGTCTCCTCGAGTGCCGTATCTGATTCTCCTGTCAATTTAGGCTTGGGAATTCGGGCTCCTATGTGGGCAGTTAACCTCAGGCAGCGTCAGGCTTGTCGCCCCTTTATTTCTTTGGTCAGGAAGCTCTCGTTATAATTGGTTGATAAGCGATAATTAATAGTATCAAAGTCCTTCTGTACAATGGTATATGGGGAGTAAATTGGACTTAACTTTGTGCGATTCTTAATAGCGTTCCATTAAATAAGCTACATAGCGCTCTTCATATTCCCACCGTAACCGGCCTGCTAAAATTCAACGCCCGCGTCCCTCGCATTTCGTTACATTTACAGCAGCAAGACCTGTTAGATGAGTTTCTTCTGCTGGGGTAAAACTCTAGAGGATAGCGCAGATGCAGAAGGAAAGGCACTTCGAAGTAACGAAGAACTAAGTACTACATCACCCGGCTCCACGAGCGAGTTCTCTAGGCTATGAAGGAAGGATAAATACGATTATAAGTCCTAGGTACAATTTGCTTGTTGTGGATCGACGAGTGCGATGGCGAGTCTCCAACTCCGCTTAAGCAACATTCTCTGTTTCAGGGCTGATGGGTATTGACATACCCACGTCGGCGGACATCGCGAAGGCCTCGTAGAGGTAGATGACGCCGAACAGGAGGAAGAGAATAGACCCGCCAAAGGTGACTGCGGATTGGGCATACGGGTGACAAGTGGTAAGTTCGGTCCGGTGGGAGGGGATAAAAATAGGAATTGCGTTGAGAGGTGACGTGCAAATGGTAAGTTTGGAATCCACGGCAAGTAGGAAGCAAGACGCACCATGCTTTACAGATATTTTGGTCGACACATAGCGGCCGCCAATGACCGCGAGAGCGGTACAGCATGAGTGTCCGACTACAGTGCCGATGGTCACAAGGTAAACGTTCTACGTGTAGGAAAGATACACCGTTCAGTTGAATAAGTGGAAAGGTCAGTCGGATCGAAAGGAAACCCACATGTGCCGCGCCCAGCGCGATAGTAGCAATCTGACTGCGGTCACCCCATTCGCCGAGGAATGTCAGGACGAACGCCTGCACGAACACCGGGCCTAAGAAAAGACTGCAAAAGTTCCTTGCGCCTTCGCGCCACGATGTCTTGGGGTGAGGTGACTTGGGACTCGAGCCTCGAACACGGCCGCCCTCCTCCATCTCTTCTAGAGGGATGACGTGGCCTTCTGGCGTAGCACTGGGTAGGCCTGTCCCATCGTGCACCGCGTCGTCGTCCTCGATCTCCTCCTCCGCCTCGCGCATCTCCTCCTGAATCTTGTCGTTCCCACCCTTCATCTCTCTTGCCTCCATGAGCATCTTGATTCCAAACACGAGAAACAGAACCGAGGCCGCGAATTGTGTCCAACTCCGTGGTATGAGTGTAGGTAGAAGGTGGCCCATTGCTGCGGATAGGATAGACATGACGACTAGGGACCCGAAGGCGCCCAGGAAGACGGTCATTCGGGGGTGGCGCATAGCAAGTATGGCGGCGATTAGGAATGTCTTGTCTCCAATTTCTGAGAAGATAATCATAGCGAAGGACTGCACCAACGCCTGGATGCTCCCTTCTAGCACATCCCCTGTTTGTGTTGTGGCCATCGTGAGTTGCTGTTTTGGACTCCAGGCCTTGAGAAGGTATTAAAGTATGAACTCGACGTGTTGACGAGCAAAAGGGCCTGGAGAATGAACGACCGGCGTAGAGAGGCGGTGGCTGGGTGGTGGGGTAGGGAAGGTTGGTCAATGACCGCCGTCCATTGGTCGCCAACAAACTCGTCAAGACTGGCTATCACCGGAATTTTCCCATCTGCCAAACTAAGTCTGATAAGATAAGAAGTGAAATACCCGGTACTATCATCGGAAAACCATAAGAACGGTCTGTTCTCGGTCTGCGGAAAAGAAATCCATAGGATGATAATCAATTATGAATTATCTGTTAAGCTTGGGTTTCTTACGACATTCAACAAACGCCCGAGAAATTTATGATACAGTAAGCCACTTGACCATTTCTCGAGGGACATGGGTTGCTAAGAGCAAAAGGATGATAGCCATTCCGTTAACAATCCCCGCAATCGAAGAGTACAGCTGCCCAATCACCGCGATGGGAAACGATTCACCAACGAGATAGAGAGGAATTGACAACTGGACGACGATCACGAACATGTCAAGCTAAGAACAGTTTAACGTACCTCTCGCAAACGTACCTCTCGCAAACTTAGCATTGAGCGGCGAAGAGGCGAAGCAATGACGCACCCGTAGGACGTCGTTTAATTAAGGGGCCGAAGAGGCCACAACAACGTCCGAACATTATGAGAAAACGACACGATAGACCGCTGGGGCTGATAATAAGGACGAGAGTGCCATTCGGGAACCGAGATGAGAAGCGGACGTCGGCGTGAGATTTCTGGGCGTCTGTCAGTAAATAAAAATAAAAAGATGGCAAGGCACAAGCAGGAGAGGTTTCACCCAAATAATCAGACGGAAGGCAGGATCACTTCCGCCCAAGGACCCCAAAAAAAAGGAGCAGGTCCGCTCCCATTGATCCTCCGTCCTGCACGGCTTGGTAAGGGCAAGGTTCACCTTCGGAGTCGAGCGAATGCCATTCCAGAAGCTCTCGGCTTAATGAAAGAGATACAAACATAGCACCACGAACGTAGGAGTTCCGCTCCACGTTGAATGATACATGAGCATTTGAGAGCTCCATCCTTGTCGCACAAGGTTCTGAATTCGGTCGGTTTAGGATCTGCGGCCCTTAATTATGGTTTGGAGTCCCAGCCTGGCGTTTCCAGAAAGTTAGATTTTTGAGCAGCGGGGATAGAAAGAGGAGGACAGTGTTGCTGGTCAGCGTGGAACGTGAAGACTCTCCGGCATGGGGGAGTTAGAAAACCAATAGTAGAGCATTGGGCAGAGCAAGTGTGCCAGAAGAGACTATTGGTCATTGGTGAGTAAGTTCATCCTATGAGGGTAGTCCGACCGGATGACGTTCCGACACAACACGAATGTGCTCATCCCTGTCCTGGGAGGAGCTACGGAGAGCCAATAGCAGTGAGTTTCGGGCCTAGGTAGGACCTGGATATGGTCAGAACATTGACAGGATGTGAACGCCGAGCACCAGGGTCCAAGTCTCTCCGGAACCCAAATGCCAATCAGGCTTGAACAACAACAGAAGGATGGAGACCGTCAAGTTGTGGGTCAACAGCAGGGTGCTTCGAAGGTCGCAGCGTCGATGATACAGTGATGTCGGAGACGAAAACCTGTCTCGCGGAAAGACGGGCAGACCTCTTGGAACTGCGGCGATGTGATAAGTCATGACACGGGGTGATGCCAGTGCGGCGGTGAAGAATGACGTTAACGTTAACGTTGGGCCCGATTCAGAGCGTCGAGGACGGAAATCGGGAGATACCTCTAGCGTAGCGTAAGTTATGTCGATGCTGACTTTTCGCTGTTTCCATCGGGTTCTGACATATGTGTCGCTCACGAAAAAAACCATTTATCTGACCGGGTTAAGTGTAGTAAGTAAACAAACAACGTCCGAGTCGAAATAGCCACTTAGCTATCCCTTATCGCCTCGTTAACCTGGGTAAGAATACTCTGCTCTAGTGAGATTTCCGAAGCAGCCTTGCGGCGATGACTGAGCTTGTGAGATGAGAGCACAATATCTGGGAGGACCCCTTTCACCCCCTCACCCCAAGAGTATAAGAGCTAGATTCGACTTCAAGGGCAGTCGTGATTGATCTCATGAAGGTGGAAGGTAAAGAGGCACGCAGCCTGATCGGGATGACTCTACTATTTAGGGTCGGCCGGCTGACTCGGAGTTCCAAAACCTTTTTTTTTCCACTTCCACCTGCTATCGCTGTTTCACTGTGGACTATAACTCTCTGCTTGTCGATTCTCTTGCGGTATTTCTTTGAATGGTTGGCACGTTCATTCTGAGACGAAGGCCATCAACTTTTATCACGCACGAGGTGGCCAGGCCAGTGGATGATTCTCGCAATCGAATCTGTTTGGCCTTTCAAAGCGGAAGGGGCATAAGGCATGCTAAAGACAATAGAGGGTCTATCCACGCACCTGAAGTTAAAGATGCAAATTTCGAGCGTGGATTCCGCCTTCAACATCTTGTCAATGTCGGACACGATAGCGCCGTGGCGAGCGTAACTTTCTGACAACTATATCCCCTGATTCCTGCATTTCATATCTAATTCCTTCGAGATTTTCCAGCACCGCCAGACCCGCAGGAGTAAACTTCGTTTCGGTCAGTGTTCAGGCGTGCTGGCGGTAGTACTCAGAACGCCGCTGCCCTCATCTTACGAGAACCACAGCGCAGCGCAGACCCGCATTCTGGCTACATGAAGCACAATTTACGACCCTAACACCCACGCTCGCCCAGAGCTTCAAACTTCATCCTACAAACCCTCGCCTGACGGGCTTCGTTTTCTTGTGGAGTGCAATATTGCCGGTCAGACCACAAGGTCGCACGAGCATCCTCTTCTTCTGGCCGGCATTCAGTCTGGGTGCTTACCCCAGACGGTCAACACAAAGACGGTCCACACCGCGCGAACATGCCAGTGCAGCTCGAACCAGCATTGCAAACCCCGACGAACAGAATAATTTCCCTTTTTCAGGCTTCGACTTCGTCCTGCGATCCCTCATTGACATCCAGCAAGCCTTCGTTCTCTTGGAATGCTATCTCGGCTGCCCATCCATGAGCTCGCTCCAGCATCTCTTCTTCTGGTCGGGATTCAGCCGTCTTCTCTAGGGCGCCTCTACCGTAAATCCAGAACTCCGACGGGACCGCCTTGCGGATGACCTTCTTCTGTCTGTCTATCCACTGGGTTCCCGAGTCCATAACACCCAGAAGGCTCCGCTCGCTCCACCCGCCTCTCTCTGAGAGGGAACCCCGATAGTCTCTGGAAGCCCAGAACTTCGGGAGCGAGCGGCAGAAAGCGCTTACCTACACTTCATTCAATAACACCCTTCTGGTTCCTCCTCGCCCATCTCCCGGGACAACAGGCCCTGTCACTCCCTGCAGCCTTCTGAGGCGCCAAATCGCTGTCTTCACTTTTCCTATAATCTATATCTTTCCATCTACCTCGAACCACATTCAAGTGTGTCTCTGGCCGAGAAGTCCTCTCTGCCGTGGTCCTGCGGAGCTAGGTTCACAGGGCGCATCGTGGATGCACGACAGGAAAAGCTTGCTGAAACGCTCAGTGTCGCTTCTGGAGGAGCTATAGCGCATCCAGATGTAACGCATCGTCTTCGATATCATGGTCCCCGAGAATCTTCTTTGAGGGCAAGTCCCTAGAGCCAGTCCCGCTGGTCCTTTGTGCCACATGCACAAGTTGACAAGGAGGAGCTCGCCTCCGAGTTCGCCCAGGCTCGGAGTCGAGGGAGCAAATGACATCGCAGAACCTAAAAGCCGACATATTGAAGGGAAGTATTCCCCGCATTGTGGATCCATGAGCTTGTTGATGTACGCCAGGTTGAATGATGCATCGACCGTGCAGAAAGGGGGTCCCATCGACCATTGTTTCTGGGTTGGGGGATCCGCGCTCTTTTCAAGAATCGTAATTGTTTAGAGGCCCCCAGGTTTCAGTTCCAATTTCTAGAAAGTTAGGTGCCGAGCAATACTTCCTCACCGTCACTGATGCGAGCATGTGGAGAGGGGCATTCTAGGCGCGTAGATTCCGGGAGACTGCGCCATATCCTGGTTGTAATATGGTATGTACGACATGGCTCGTTGCAGGAGGCGATTACGGGTGCCTATCACAGGTTGCCCGCATTGCGATATAGTCCCAGACTGAGTGTCAGGGACAAACCATGGCCACTGTGCCGCATGCCCAATTTTGTAGTAGGGGCAGGGAGGTAGGCTCTTGAAAGGTTGAAGCACAATAGCTGAGCGCCGAGTTGGCGAGGCTGAGGCTTTCAAGTTTGGTCTGCTATTAGGTACCGGCCTTGGGTACAAACTCATGTTCGCACCCAAGTGTTCTCCAGAAAAGGAAACCCACGTCCATCTCGTCATCCCCATCACCTACCTTAACATGCCTTCTGTACGCAAATGCTCCGTCTGTAAGAAAGCCGAAACCACAGAAAAGCCGATTCAGCGTTGTGCACGCTGCCAGGACCGGCTCTACTGCGGTAAGTAGTTTCCTTCGCCTTCTCCGCATACGAAACAGTTTTTCACTTTTCGTTGTTCACCGATAGGAAAGCAATGCCAAAAAGCAGACTGGGAAACGCACAGAGGCTCCTGCCGAGCAAAGATCGGTATTGCCTGGTATGACCGCTACAGGAAGTGCAAAGATGGGAGCCGGCACGAAGGCAAGCTTGAGCTTATCACCTGGCCCTCGCCCAGAGAAGGACTAGGGTGGGGGGCATGTTTTGCGGAGGAATCGGACGACCTCAAGCGGAAGTTCGAAGAGGAATACGGAGGAGACGAAGCGAGGTTTTATAAATACTGGCCGCAAGGGTTCAGGTGGACCTGTTGCGGCACCGATGCGGGGATGAAATGGGGATGCGATCATCATGGAACGGGGTCGAAGCCGTGCACTTGCGATTTTTGCAGGTGCGTTGAGGTTCTTATCTTTCTCTTCTTCGTCTATTGTGAACTCGGCTGAATTGCGTTGTATCTGTTGCGATTGCGATTGTTCCATCAAGGATGGGAAAGGAGCTGCCTGACAGCATCTACAGGAAGGAGAGTGCTTCTCGACATGGTCTCAACCTTCTGCGCGGTCCCGACCCACGCTCGTTCCATCCCTCCCTCGCTCAGGCGGCACTTGCTGGAAGGTCTGTGATGGGTCTGGAGTTGTGAGATGCGTTATGACACCGCCTCAGCAGAAGACATGGATTTCGATAACAGGGAGACGTTAGTTGGAACAGATCTGTCTTTCGTCCTGTTTCTATCTGTCTCGAATTCAAATCTTGAATATGTTTTGGATATGAGTTGGGCGTAGGTCGTCTAACCTTTCTCATTGCCCAATAAGCTTTCACTCATGGTAAACGGACGGGAGATCAAACCAGAAAGATCAACAATGTTCGAACAGGTTATCTACGAATACCACGAGGATGAAGGTTTGCAACCGTGAAACTGAAACTGAAGGGAACGGCGATATACCGAACGAGTTCGACTGAGAAAAACACGATGCAAATTCAAATTACTTTGGGCGCCTAAAGGGTGATGCATTGATGGTTTTCAGGCCAATCGTATCCTCAAACCTACGGCACACATCGAGGAGAAGCCTGAAGAAGCCTATATATAGCGATGCTCATTCGGCACTATGCCAGTCGTTAGGAAAGCGATGACGCTTCGACCTCGGCTAAGTACAATTCGGGGGTTGTATTAGCTTGCTGTCGGATTCAGATGAACCTCTATGCTGCGACCTACAACTGTCAACCAACCCAGTCAGACCAATGGGAGTGAAAGACGATGGGGTTATTCCGCTCGTGCTTTTTGAAGATGTATGTGACGAGAGCGCCCTCCATGATGCCCATTCCGTAAGAACCAATCCATCGGCGAATTCACCCTCACGATAATCACCGCGACAAGGAACACTCCTCGTCGAACATGAATTTGATGGTTTCCCTCTGATTGCGGCGAAAGCCAGTGTACAACTTACGGCTCTAATATTATTAGCGTCTAACCTCCGGTAAGTAGTCGGCCAAGAAGGCGAAGCAGTGATGAACGAGTCGTAGAGCGTTTGATTAAGGGGCGGAGGACATACAGCTCCGGCCCACAGAAACCATCACAGACTGTTGTTACATAGCGGTATTCCGTAGGGTTGATAGAGAGGATAAGTGGTTTGTTGGACTCGAGAATCAAAAGAACAAGTTCGATGCGGTCATCATCAGTTTTGTGCATGACAGCAGAGTTCGAGCATAACAAAAGTCAGTTCAACCTGCTTCACGCTCATGGAGAGGGACTATAATCAGGCGGAGCAGATAATCGTTGCTGTCATGGCCTCCGAGAAGTAATCCAGAAAGAATCCACAACCAAAGTCCCAGTGTCCCACCGGTCCCCCGAGGTCCGTGCGACATAACTTGACAAGCACAATGTCGCCTCCGAGCGAACCCAGCTTCGGAGTCGAGCGAGCGAGCATCATCCCAGAACCCAGAAGCACCCAGCTTAATGCAATGACACACAGCATTACGGTTTCATGAAAGAACGACGACGTCCTCTGCCCTGGCCCTCGGGTCCGGGCCAGGGCCGACCCGGGGCCGGAGGGCCACGAACCGGACCGTAGACAGCCTATGACTGCCACAAGATTGCGAGAGGTGGCGCAGAGATAGAGTCCTGGAGGCCATCCAGCTCATAGGGCTCGCAGGTTAAAACAGTTTAGTGCTGAAAATCGCACAGCTAGATGAGAAATACTAGCTGGCCATCCAGAAGCAGACTCGAGGTAGCTTGTTTGCGGAAAGCCACGCCTTCGGTAATCGACGGCAGTGTTGGCAGATATTATTTTATAATATAATTCAAGATACACATATACACAGCTCCTATGCTTAATATTCTCAACGACGCTTCGTGGAAGCTCATAAATCGAAAGGTAAGCCCAACTGCTCGGGAGATCAAACCCGGATCAGTGATGACTAAGCAACGCCAAAGCCAACGCCAACACCGATGTTCGTTGCCGAACGGACTCTTAGTGCTCGTGAGGAGAGGAATGTGTTACGGCGCCAGAATGATATCTAATACTGGAAACATGGCGACGAGATTGAATTGAGACGCACGTCCAAGGGATGAGTCGGTGGTTCCGACAAGGGCACATCTCCTCGTCGAAACGCCTGTACCAAGTGATTCACCCATCCAGTTTAATGTCAAGACAGAAAAATGACATTTTATTGATGGGCATAATACTGGTATAGAATATTTGTGCAAGTGTGGACCGTCGGCATGATTTTCGTGGATTTATCAGGCTGTGAGCGGTTCAACATGTTCCGTGACTGTGCCTACGAGCGAGAGCGGTAAACAATATTCAGTACTGTCAACAGGGCTCATGAAAGGTTTATCGAAGCCTCACCTTGCCTTATTCCATGAAAGGGGAGAATCAATATGAATCGGAATAGTAGCTTTTGAAGGTGCCCGTATTCAATCCTAAGAAATCAGCTCAGCCACGTCGATCAGATTGAGGGCAGGAAACGCACCGAGCTCTTTCTTCAAGCATCCACGTACTTCTTCCTCCTGGACTCCTGCAATTGGCTTCCGGTCGTTTTCATACACCTCTTCGTACATCTCCGGCCCATCATGAACAAACGGACCACGGATAATTTGCGTTATGACGAGGAAGTCGGCCAGATGAGACTCAGAGCGACGTGGAGCAAAGGAACATCCAAGCGCAATGCCCCTGTCCAGAACTAGTTTCTCCAAGCGAATAGGAATATTGAGATCCTGCCGGTGGTGATCTGGTAGCTCGTAATTATAGAACGCCTTGAACCACCGGTGGCCCTCATCGTGATCGACTAGCAGCCCGCCAACGATACAAGCTCGAGCACGCCTGGGGCCACTTCTGACGTGCTCAGGTGGGAGGTACCATGGAGGAGGTAAAGCTTCTGGCGGATGTGGGTTCTCGTGAATGTTGATTGCGCTCATGGTGGTCTGTGTCAGAGCTACCACTGTGACGCTACTGAATGATTTCACACCATCACATTCCGCATTTGGAAGGCACCACACGACCCACCGCCGATCGATTTGAACCCATCCATTGTCATCCAACATGCAGCCGATCAGCGCGATAAACGTTAACGCTCGCCTAGACGCTCCATTACCACCGGGCCCATTAGTCCGTGAAGATTCGCCAACAGCCTTACAATTGCATGATGCAGTTGACGATGCTATCAAGTATAACCTGTGGCGTCTCATTACGGAGGGGGTTCGATACGAAGAAGGTACCTATGGATATTTCACCTCAGCCTTCGTGAACATATTCCCGCCCAATCGCAGGTTCCAAGTTAGTATTATCATGCACAATATATTTTGTAGTTTCAGGCATGACTCGCTGACTTGAATTGCTCAGGTTAACCCCCAATACCCCACACGTCCCACAGTCCTCGTGGGTGACAGTAGCCATGGACGGAATATATCAATTGGTTCAGCAGGCGGGGTTCATGCTGCACAGGGAAGTGAGTAAGCATTTTGCACTTGCTTCTATCTGGCACTCAGAACTTGTAGCTGGCAGAGAGATTGGATTGAAGAAGCCGGATTTTATTTTCAGCAAGCCACTTCCTCGCGTCCCACCTACTTCGCGGATCAACTGCACCATCGGAATTGTTGAGATCAAGACACTCAAACCCAATGATTTGGATGTCGAGAAAGGTAATGCTAGTGTTATGGATGCAATCCTTCAAACACAGGCATACTCCGAACGCCTCTCGCATTCACCATTCGCACTCCGAGACAATAACTCTCTCAGCATCCCAACTTTCCTGGTTTTTGGGAAGTATTATACTCGTCTATATCGAACCAACACTCCTATAGGACCTCTTTGGGATTTTGACCCATGGCAACATGTTTTTGAGGCAATGGCTTTACCAGAGCGTGCACCGTTTCTCTACAGGTTGTGTGAGGTTGCTGTCCAGCATTGGAACTATGATGGAAATTAGCAGCTTGTATTATGTAGGCAGAATGAGAACGAATAAGGCTTTGGTCAGTAGAAATACAGACCAGCTTTCAAAACATCGGAAGGCTCCTAGCTTTATTTCTCTAATTTTCTTCCTATGTGCTGAACATCGTGGCTTCCCAAGGCATTAATGCCGGTATTTAGGGCACCATCAGATAGCCCTGGTTGAGAGCTTTCGAACGATGTACAGGTCGTAATATCTGAGCTCGCGCTGCTCGAGGCCTCACTCGTTACACGACGTCATCGGGAGGATCCCTTCCACGCTCGCTATCGCTATACGTCCTCGTCGTCGTGTAGCCGCCCGTCTCTCCTCAGCCATGCACATGAACACCGCCACCCATCACCGTGCAGTCCACGTTCAACGACGTCATCGCGCACAACACATCAACGCATCAACGGCTCTCCGCCTTGTTGCATCCCTCCTCCCTCCACGTCCATGCCTTCTCCTTTCCTCCACGCGACAACGCACGGGCCATCCCCTGCTTCCCCTCGCTGCTGCCGTTCCCGCCCCGTTCCCACCCGATCGCGTCATCGTCGGAACACGACCCGCACACAAGCCTGCCTGTCATCGCTCCCTCCACCCAATGATCGATCTCGCTGTGATCGATCAATGCCACCACCCATCACTCACAGCGCCCACGAGTCTCTCCTCGCCGCCTATCCCTACGAGCTACGGGCGTCGCCATGGACCCGCCGTTGCGCGATTAACACGAGACGTCGGAATACAGCGGGAGGGCGGAGGAGGTTCTGAATACCAGTACATTTCTGTTATTCTTTCACCTTCCTTTTGTCATTAGCGTTCGAGAGCGGATATACGCTGTCGAACCGCTGTTATTTTCATCCACGAGGCCTGTCCGCCCAATCTCGTAGGCTTTCCTTCTTGTGCGATTGCTTGCTAACCCACTTCATCTGTCTAGGTTCGTTTCTGTCCCTACTACGCATATATGCGCGAATCTTCCATTGATAGTGAGTACAACGCTTTTCGACCCATACCCCCGAGTTTGCCCACCTCCTTTCGACTTGTGAGCATACGTTCGAGGCGTCCAACTAACTTTGTTTTCTTTTAGATTCATTTCACAGAACCTCAACAAACGACTAGGTTCTACCTCATAGCTCACGCTGCTCATATCGCAGCTAATCTCCACAGTACGTCATACAATTCATAAGTGGATTGAACGATCAATGCTGCAAAGGTCCATACTCCTAGCTTTTTCATGACAGATTGAATCAGGGCCCGCTCGCCAAGAACGTTGCTCGGTCCACAAACAAAGGAGTCCAAAAAGTAAGTCGAGCTTTTTATATGCATTCAGCTGACCGCATTTTCTTATTAGATATCGTTTCCGCTAGGTTGAATGACGCATACATGTGCATTTGGAGGGTTCCATCCTTGTCGTACAACCTTCTGAGTTGGAAAGATCTGCGGCCTTTTCATGAATCATAAGTTGTAACACCTTGATGCTTCCAATCTGCGATTTCCAGCTTCCAGAAGGAAGGATAGGCATTTGGAATTTGGCCTTTGAGCAGCGGGGATAGAAGGAGGTGGACATCGATGTTGTTCGTCAGCTCTCCGGGTATGAACGGATCCAAGCATATGTGCGCGTAGATGTCGTACTCCGCTGTGTACGATTTCGAGATTCGAGGCCCAATTATAACGCCGAAGAATATGGTTATTCCGCAGGGCAGGGCATACGCGATTGCGAAGACAATTGTCAATATGTAATTCGCGCAAAGGTCCACCTAGGTAGCAGATGGTGGAATCGAACCATGTTCCGAGCAGCACACAACGTGTCCCCCCCTGCCACGGGGGCAGGGCTCAGCGCCCATACGAGGAGGCTTCGGGCGAAAGGCGGTGTCACCTGAAATCTAGAGTGGGAGCTTTGGCGGGGAGTAATCGCCGGATACCGTCACGCCAGTGCCTCCGGAGTGCAGTTTACGATAGTGGATTAGGCTTGAGGTTGAACGACGGAGGGCAAGGAAAACGTCGAAGGCCAGAGCATTCGTCAAGACATGACGAAACTCCGTGATGTAAAGCATGTAGTTCTGATGACGCCTCCAACTGCACAGTGATGACGGAGACCAAACGCCATCTGGCACACATACAGCAAGATGGGCAGACCTCTTGGAAGTGAGAACAACTGTCCCAGGGCGGTGATGACACTGCCGGTGGCGCAGAACAAGTTTATGAGAGTAACGTTTGAGCCCGATGCGGAGGGCCGCTCCTGGCACCTCGAGGACCACATTTCGGGAGATTGACGTCCTGACATATCGCTCATGAGAAAACCCAGTTATCTGGCTGGGATAAGTGGGATAAGCACTCTCACACAACGTCCGAGTTGAGAGGACCCACTTAGCTATCCCTTATCACCCCCTTAACTCGGGGACAGGTAATGGGCTGAAGATCCGTCACGGTCCGATCCGTGGGAGGGGCAGGAGGCATGGATTCGATTCCAGCTTGTGATGCGAGCGCTTCTGGCAGATCCTCCCCATTCCCCTGGCCACAGGAGAATAAAATCCAGACTCAGTGGGAGCAATCGTGGCTGATGTATGATGGTGGGAGGTGAGGAAGAGACACGGGGCCTGATCAGGACGACTCAGCAATTTAGGGTCGGCTTCACTTGACTTTTCCTCCACCGTTTTCACTTTGACTCCTGTTTTATTCTGAGCCACTACCCTCGGCTACTTCTTGTCTACACATAACCAATTCTGCGCCTGTGAAGACTTCCAATAGCGCCGGCCCAGGATCTCCGGGTTTACAGGAAATGAACTTCAAGGGCAACTCACGAGGACGGCCCACTTGACTGGAGATCCCTCTTGATTCTCGCGTCTGAATCTCGTGCAATTGTGGCGCGGAGCGCCTCAAGGCACATCAAGAGCATAGAACCACGCGGCAAGCATGAAAGCCCTCTCTTTGAGTATCCTTGATTCAATATCTTACGAGACGGGGGAGACGATAGCACTTACCAGCTTCTAGATTTGTGATTTGCTACTGGCAACGGGTCTGGAGGATTGTACGAAAGGGAGAATGGAACTCTCAAATTATCCCGAAACGCTCTCCCTCTCGGAGCCTACGGTTGGCCAATACCCATGGATCCCGTCTTATCGAAGCTGACCCTCTCCAAGAGCGTTCACGCATCATCACAACTCCAGCAATAACCTCATCCTCTCCGCGATCTGGGTATTTTTCTGGTCAGAGTTTGAATATTCCTGTGCTGCACCAGTCGCTTTCCCGCTCCACGTGTAGGCACCTCAACTCCGCCGCAGCTCTCATCAGGAGTAATCCTGAATCGCAAGAGATTCGGACCATCACCGCAGCGCGAACCTGCTTTCCAACGAAGCACGTTTGGTGTCCCCCGCGGCGAATCCCCTCCGTTTTTTATGACTTCGAGCTTCGCTCTCCGAAGCTCGGTCAACAAAGACTTCGTTTTCTCGTCGAGTGCAATTTTCCGATATTCGAACCGGAAAGAGCGTCCTAACTCCCAGCGTTGAATGCGTAATCCGCTGTGCCCCTGCGGTTTTACGACACCTCGAAATCTGTGACCAGCGAGCTCTCGGGCTCAGCTGCTTCTATACTCCGTCTCCTTTCCGTCTCTCTCTTTTCGTAAGTTCAAAGTGACTTTGGCCAGCGCCGATGGATCGCTTACACCGACTGAAGTATCTCAGTGAGGCAATCCCGACGGCTCTGCGGTCCCGACACTGACAGCGACGGAGAACGCCCGAACGACGGGAAGTACTTCCCCAAAGCCACACTGTTTTAATAGTGCCGTTGCTGTCCAGCTTCCACCATCTACCGAGACAATAAGTCCTGTCAAACTCGTTCTCACAAACCTTCCCGGCCTTCATCCCACTGGCTGGAACCTCTTTCTGTGTTCTTCCTTCGCATGATAGTTCACACATATCGCATCGTGCTGTGGCGGCGTCCTGTTCACGCAACGCCCATGGTTCTGAACAGCATGGGCTAATTTATTCCGGAATAAAGGTATATTTTTGCACCCCGCCGCCTCTTCCGTCACACAAGACGCTGCAGTGACGGAATCATGAATAGCTTCTGCGCTTCTCATGCTGTTGTCCGGCGCTTGGCGTGTCGGCGGTTCGTGTTATTCCGCGTACTAGAATACCAGAAGAACATACCGTCGGGCGCGACATATCCTTCGATGCTGTCCCTCGGTCGCTAGGGCCCTCGACGCTGAGGAGTCAACCAGAAGACGCCCAAGGTGCTAGCATCTCGGCTTAAAGGCTGGACACAGTTGGACGCCGGACGTTTTGCTCCATGATACATGACCCCCTTCATGACCCGCTCTCTGACCTCATCGGTACGTGAGCCTCTCGACATCGACATTCATCTCAGTGACACGCGCGAGCGTAGATCCTCATACTTCCCCTCTTCTCATTAAAGTTCTCGTTCTGGAGCTTCACTGCAAAGCGATGCATCGCTGTTCTTGCTAACCCTTTGGCTAATCCTTTGCAAAGGTTGCAAAGTTCGCATGGTCCTTCTTTCAGAACAAGTGAATGGTTAAGTTATGACAACCTAATGGTACTTAAGTATCCCGGAACCCTCCTTCCCCAACCCTTCTATCCGCATCCCCACTTCGCTCGCACTGGCTAACTCCCTTCTTCTGAGGTTTGAGTTCAGGACTTTTTGTTTACCCGCCTTTGCCGTTTTGTCGCCAAAGCGTGGGTAGCATATACAGAGAGCCTTCATACTCAACAAATCAGAGAAAGGGCACGTACCGGCATTCTTCTTTCTTCGGTATTCAGCCCCTCGCTCCGCGTGGGATCAGTCTCTAAGTCTGAGGATTTAAACCTGTCGATTTGACTCTGAGTCTGAATTCAACGACTTTCAGAAGACATAGCATGCGCGTGGACGTCGACGCCCCTCGAAACTCTGCCGCCGGCCTGGATTCTCAATTCCATCGTCGTGTATGGTGTTTCTTGTAGCGTGTGCGTACGGCAGGCTTTGAAACGGCCCAGTTTTACCCTACCCCAGATCATGGCGATAAGAAGGATCCGGATTCGAAGCTCCCACCTTGGGCATTTCATGTCTTTTGACATAGGCTGGTTACAGCACTCATAAACCGAATATGGGAGTACGCTTCGAATTGTCTTATTTGGAATATTCAACTGGCTTTGAGTGTGGCTGTCGTTCTCGATCAAGGTCTCTTTCGTCCTCATTCAGTGATACTCTACTGCTCTTATAGTAGCACCCTTTACCTGGCCCATTTTTCTTCTTAAACGGCTCATTCATGGCATTCACCCCTAGCCATATTTCCCATTTTCTCAGTGATACGCAAGACAGAATGCTTACCTTTGTTTTCCACTTTGGCCGATCACGGAAACTCCAAAAACGGACAGAAGTGGAATGTGGAAGCGCGACTTCAGATTTTCCGCGCTACGACACGAGAAAATGCATTTCCCTCGCTATTCTGATGGTGAAACGAGACTCGAAAGGAAAAAAAGAAACACATCTCTCTGTCTGGGAGTCGAACCCAGCTTTCGCGCGTTCGATTACATAAGCAATTGACAGGCGCGTGTACTAACCGATACACTAACAGAGATGAATATACACATAATTTTGACCCTGAAATACGGGAAATCTAAACGTTGAGGCCATTGAACATTGACGTGCACCAGAAATGAATGAAGACGAAAGAGAAAAAGTCTTGCAACAGTCGAGCATGCTGTTGAACATGGACTATCCAATCGCGCTGGCGCATGAGCAGCTGCAGATATGTATTTATGTCTTGCGAAAAAAGAGTATGGTTATGCCAGGAGGTATCCGTTATCGAACGGCGACAGTATTCAGCCCTTCAGATATTAAGGAGATACCGTCGATAAGTGATCCAAATTTAGGTGTTTACCTGGAGTCTTTGGGTGTCTTTCGTTATTTTTTTCTTCTTATTTCATAACGGAATTTGATGCCATCTTGTGGCGCATGCCGTGTCGGTCTCGAGAGCGCACTGAAAGACCTGCCTTCTCAGGTAGGCGCCACATGTTCTGCATGGAAACTAGATCTGAACTATTGCGAAGGGTGGGTTCTAGCCGCCTCCAGTGTAGTCCGATTCTCGCCAGGCAAATGTCCAATTCAAAGTTCCTCTAAGCGCCCACGAGCGCTTATCTTCAATCGATTTGAATCCGGCTTCCAGTGCTTGTATTGTCTTCTATATAATTCGGCATTTAAGTGGCTCAGGCCGGTCATGCCGGTACGGAGCCTGCGAGTAGTTGCTTTGCACCGTAATGCCCGCCTAATCTAAGCATCTCATCTGTCCAACCCACCTCAGCTCCATACGTCCAATATATGCGATTCTCGGAGACTCTAGAGAATAATATGATCATGATAGCTAATAATACCCAGATTATTTTCTCGTAAGAAGATTAATGAAACCTTCAGCGGGCACTCTCATGACCCTGGCCAGCTGGTCCATCTTCTGCGCGGCGACGCAACGTATGCACCTGTTTCGATCGGGAGAACGGGCGAGTAATTCGCGACGAAATCGTCTGAATACAGGGAGGCGAGAGAGCCCCCAACCGATCCAGCTAGCAGAACTGACGGGCACCCATTACATCCCATCTGGAAGGAGCCTGACACCTGAATCCCACTACTTCCGACATCCGACTCCCGGCGGGTATACAGCAGACAAGCTCCCGTGCCTAGCGTATGTTTACGAACGGCCCAATGGGGACTTTGCAGGGGACCAGGGTGACTTAATATGTCCGCCCAGAGATAGACAACCTCAATCCAGGAGCAAACATTGGATTAGTGCAGAACAATTTATTGTTCAATGCTACATCCTCAAGTGATGTTCAGTGGGGCAAATTCCTGTCAGCATCGAGAGCCGGCACATAAGTACTGGCAAAAAGCACTGGCAAAAAGCAAAAAAGCAAAACATAGAATCGTTTTTCTGGATATTCGGATACGGGGAATCGAACCCCGAGCTGCCGCGATCTTGAATGAGAGGCGGCAATGTTAGCCGTTACACCATATCCGACTTGTTGAGCATCCTCTGTGAAGACTATCTCTCTTGACCAGCACTTGAATTTATTTTAACCACTAATCATACATACGAATCTCTTGCCACCACAAAACCTGAGACGAAAATCTATATTTCTGACTACGTAAAAGGTGGATTACAACGTTAAGGGCATTTCGTTCGATTCGTTTCGAAATCGTTTTGGCCGTTCGTACTAATGGGAAGGGATGGATTGGAGAAAAGAAAGTGATAGATGAGAGTATGGATGATCGATGCAGGTAGGAGGTACGATGGAATTAAAGTCTAGTTCGCGAAGGATGGAGGGATGGAGAGGGCAATGACGACGAGAAGGGAGTAAGGACAACAGCGACGTGGGAGAAATACAAGGACGAGGAAAGGGCACGAGGAGCGAAGGCGAGTACAGTAGTACAATAGACAATAAAATCAATGCGTGCCTTCCTCCTCAGAGTTTTTCTTCGCCTACTGCATCCTGCCCAATACTCGGGGCTGCGACACGTCCGCCATATTGATGAAGATATCGTCGGCAGGGTGGCGGTACAGCGGTGCGCGCAGTCTCTTCTGGTCAAGGTGGTGTCCGATGAAACCGATGCTGCGACCGAGGACGAACAGGCCGTTGAGCGTGCCTATCTTGATGTACTCGTCCGCCTCCTCGGGTGTGAAGGCGCCAGAGTCGCGCAGGAGGTCGACGAAGCAGACGGCGATGCAGCCGTCAACGTTGAGGATAAGCTATTGGAAAGAAGGGTCAGTCCGCCTTGAGTGGAGAAAAGAGAAAATGATACGTACAGTATCCTTCTTCGCGGTTGTCACCTTCTCAACAGCAAGGGCGTAGTCGAGCAAGCTATGACTCGGGAAGTGCTTGTGCACGTACTCCTTTACGAGCTCAACACGCAGATCAGGGTTGTTCACGCTCTTGATCTTGTGGCCAATACCCGAGACTAGCATCATCTCTCAGCATTGATCTATTACTCCAAACAGAGTCATCACTTACTGAGCTTGTTCGCCTTCCTCGAGTTGTCCACAAACTCTCTGGGCGTAAGACCCGTATCGCGAGCGTTCGAGAACATCGAGGCGGCCTCGTCGAGGGCACCACCAAACCGGCTTCCGATGGTCAAGAGACCGGAGGCCAGAGAGGAGATGAGGTCCTTGCCCGCGCGCGACGCGACGATGGTGTTCATGGCACCAGAGACGGCCGGACCGTGGTCGGCGGTGAGCATCAGCACCATCTCGATGAACTTGGTGGCCCAAGGCGGCAGGCCTGAGTAGCGAAAAAATTTGATGATGATCAATCAAAGAAGAAGAAAAAGAAATGGAAAGAGTACGCACGTCTCTTGAACCAAAGCAGCGACACGACACCTCCAATACCAATATCCTCCTTGAACACCTCCGAGATCCTCATACCGGCATATAGAAGTTCCTGCCCTCGCTCATCCGAGATCGTTGAGATGAACGCCGCCGGTTTCCTAATGAGACCCAACTCCTGTGCCCACTTGTAGTCCATAGGGATAACAGGCGGGTCGACCTCCTTCTTAGGCTTGATCGCACCGACCTTAACGAGGCGCTCGTATGTCTCCTTGAGCACATGAGGCAGCTCCTCGAAGGTATCGGGGACGATGAAGCCCGCCTCACGCATCGCACGGTTCTTCGCATCTGCCGTCTCCATATCGCTGTTCGCCATACTGCCTGCATGCCCGAACTGCACCTCCGTCGCGAACATCTTCGCGCAGGTACCGATAGCCCATGCGACGATTGGCTTGCGGATGATGCCCTTCTTGACGGCATCGATGACACGGTACTCCTCGATACCGCCTACCTCACCGAGCAGGACGAGCATCTTGCAGTCGGGATCCTGCTCGTAGCGCAGGAGGTGGTCGATGAAGGTCGAGCCGGGGTAGCGATCGCCTCCAATGGCGATACCCTCGTAGGTGCCGTTGGTGACGAGCGAGAGGATGTTGTTCAGCTCGTTGGACATGCCTCCAGACTTGGAAACATAGCCTACGGAGCCGGCACGATAGAGCTTCGAGGCAATGATGTTGTCCATCATTCTTAAGACCTAAGTCAGCTTCAATGCATCGAACAAGAAAACAGTACGACGCACCCTCCAGAGTTTCCAATTCTGAAGCAACCAGGCTTGATACCACCAACGGTAGCAGGTCCAATAATCAGGACACCTTTCTCCTTAGCCTTCCACAGGATCTCACGGGCGTGCCTCTCAGGGACACCCTCAGCAATCAGGGCAATCGCCTTGAGCTGGGGGAACTCCAAGCACTCGAGGGTGCTCGAGTACACACTACGCGAGCTAGCAAAGTTAACCACGACGTCGACATCAGGGTGCTTGGCGATCGCCTCCTTGAAGGTGGTGTAGACAGGCAGAAGCGTCTCCTTCGTGCCCCAGTAGAACTTCTGGATATGGTGCCCACCGAAGGGGTAGATCATGGCAGCGACGGAGGGGGTCTGGCGTCCGCACGAGTAGTCAAAGTCGAGCATGCCTTGGATGGCACGGGGTTGGAGACCGTACACGAACGAGCGGGTGTTGGCGTCGAATGGGCGGTAGGGCGGGCGCGAGGTCGTGCCGGCCTTGGTGTCGAAGTGGACAAGGTTGTCCGAGAGTTGGGTGCGCTCGCCATCGGGGTGGATCGAGCCGACGGCATCGCTGGTATCAATGACGGGCGCGACTTGGGCAGGAGGCGTCTCGGGTTGCACAGACTTGAGGCCGTCGACACCAGCGTTGCTCCTCCTCGTCTTGCTGATATCAATGCCAAGAGCCAGAGGAACAATCTCCGTGATGTGGGTGTCGGGACCGAAGACGCGGATGGGGACGCCCAAGCTCTCTCCGAGCAGACGCATGGCCTTAAGGCCTTCCTGGTAATTGGGACCACCGCGACGGACGAAGATCTTGACTTGATGAGCGATCAACTGGTTCTTGAACTCCTTGAGGGCACGTATGATGCCCTTGAAGGTGGATGCGACGTTTGTGAAATTGGCAATACCTCCACCGATAATGAGAACCTTGCCCTTGGGGTTGGGTGTGCCACGTGTGATGAGATCAACTGTATGAACGCGTCAGAATGTAAATCGTCGATCAATATCTAAGATGCGCACTGATAGTCTTTGCGTACTCGTAGGTCTGACCCTCAGAGGGAGCACCCGAGTATTCACCGTAGTTGGCGAGCTCATCAGCATATCCGTGGGCAGCAATGGCGTCGGAGTAGACGACACTAGCACCACCACCTGCAACCATGGTCCAGATGCGACCCTCGGGGTTCAAAACAGTGAGTTTGAGGGAGGCACCGGTGGAAGCATCGAGCTTCTGGATGTAAGCCTCCTCTTTGGTCAAGTCGCGACCGAAAGGAGCGGGCCAGACCTGTAAAACGCGCATATGTTGAGCTCATCAGCTGCAAAATAGAGAAAAGGAATGTACCATGGGAGGTCCACGATCAGCGGAGACCTTTCCACCCTTGGAAGCAGCCGTCTTAGTGGCCGCATCCACGTTAGACTCGTAGACCGACAGATCACGAGCAATCGCCCACTTGGGTCCACAGATGCTCTCTGCGGTCTGATCGAGTTTCGCGGCCATATCCAGGTAGCAAACCTGGGGCTCGCCACCGTTGACTCCGTCAAGAACCACGAGGGGGTTAATCTCGAGATAAGCGAAGTGGAGATCGACGTAGACGCTATAAAGGCGGATGAGGAAGTCAACGAGGGTATCCTTCTTCTCTGCTGGCACGTGCTTGAGGAGGGTGTCGGCGATGGTCTCGCGAGTTGGGAAGGGTTGGGTGACGGGGAGGTTGAGAACGAGGGCTTTTGCGTCGACATCACCAATGTCAACGCCACCTTCGTGGGTGAAGAGGATGGAATCACCCTCGCGTGCCGAGGTAATGCAGACGTAGTATTCGGTGTTGGATGGGTGGGGCAGGAAAGGTTCAACAATGAAGTTGTTCAGAGTTCCTGTAATCGACTCGACCTGCAAGACAGGTAAATATCAGTCACGTGCACTAATTTTGGACGCGCGTTCTGAGACAAGGCTGGGTCCTGGGACGCCTGCACGCCGCCGCGAGGCGAATTCACAGAAGACAGATCCGCATCGCATCGCATCGCGATAGATGGATAGATCGCGGATAAGAGGCATGTTTTGCGGGGTTGGGTCGTGCTCCATGCATTCGACATCGAATGTATGCGCCAAAGTATAGGGCAGAAGAGGACCTACCTTTTGTGGTTTGCCCGCCCGTTGGGCGATCCATTCCTTCGCCTCGTCCCAAGTCTTGTTTAAGGCGAGGAGGCCTGCCTTGCCACGGCGCTTGATAAGCTGGTCAGGCTTTGCGACGAGCTTGGTGTTGAAGACCCAGCCAGGAAGCTGAGTGTCGGGGGTGATAGAGTTGGTCTCTGGGTCCCATGAGATCTGGGCGACCTTGACGGCGGGGTACTGGAATTTTGTTTTGACCTGGGCGTGGGCGGCGACGGGAGGTGCACGCTCGAGCCAGTATGCGAGAAGGAGCTTGGCGTCGTACTCGCGGATGGCTATGAACGCGAGGGTCAGCGCACTACGCGCGGCGGGGATATGGTCAGTGCGCACCTTTGGAGGACATGGTGGAGGAGGAGGAAGGGAGAGTTGGGGCAGAGTTTGAGGAGGTGGGTTGATATAAAAGACAGACCCTGGTCCGATGCGAAAACCCAAAAAAAGACACGAATCTGCGCAAAAAATCTGCAAGGTCGAGCAGACCCTGCCACCCCCAAAATTCACACGCGTCCGCCAATTGCATTCTCGGCCCATTATTTCCACTACCCCGTATGTCGTACCACACACCCTCCCGGAACCCATTATATATTGCTGTACGACACGGGCAGCGAGCACAAAGTTGCCCCCATCGCGCCCTAGGGTCCTGCGGGCCCGGAGCAAATAACCGACACGCTCGCAATTCTTGGCCTAAATACCCTCCGAACCGCATCGGACTCCTCCCCTTAGCCCCGAGTTATTTTACATACATGCAGATAATCGCACCTAAGCGCAGAATACATCAATCCACGCATTCAAAACACGCCCTCCTGCGCGTGCATGCATGCAAGTCGTTACTCCGGCTAGATCTCGCCCATGGTATCATTTGAGCAATGAGCATCCTGAACCGGGCGTACCTGGCCCTCTCGCCTCCGATTGGCTGGGCGGGCTCAAGCCGACGCGTTCGTTGATCCGTTACTCTTTCCCACCACCTCGTCCGTCCAGCGATTGTCCTATCCCACGCCCGAGCGCTTGATTTTCCTACTTAGCAGATCGAGAGGAGACACGAAGTCTCTTCTCCTGCTCTCCTGCTCACACGCAGAATGGTCGCATCCCAACTAAGTGACACCACAATCTGTGGACGTCGGACTCGGGTGGGGACCAGGTTAGAACCATGCTCCATCGAGCACGCTTCTCAATGTACACCGAATGATAACATTTTCTATGTTTCACATTCATTGAATTAACAAGGTCGAACGACCATCATCACAATCAAGGCCTTTTTCATTGGCCCTGCGCGTCTACTCCGGTCACTGCTATAACTTCGGACTTCGGACCTCTCGCCCACGTTATTCAACGGAACGAAATTCGAGGACTACTTAGTAGCCTCATTTCGTTTGATAGCCTATCTCAGAACCGCCTTGAGTCTAAACACGCTCCTCGACTTCCTCGGGCCGATGCATGTGTAAAGTCTTGCGATGACATTTCGAAACACTACCACGGGCTCTGCTTTTGGACGACTGGAAGCCACAACACCAATTGAATTCGAGAGGTGGACGGTCCTGTGGTGGGCGATGAGAAACGAGAGGAGGGTAAGCATCTTCCAGCATCTTCGAGGAAGACAATTGTGCTGGGAGCTGTGGAGAGAACTGAACGAGATGTCTTCATTTGAGTCAGGAGGATGTCGTACAGGTCTTCGAGGGGTAGGTAAAGGGAGGATGGAACTCTCGGCTAAATGGAACCTGGGTTCTTCAGAATTACTGGAACCGGCATGGAGCGAGGTGACCGGTGACCAATGCGAGTTCAGGTATGTATGATTTGTGTATGATCTCCAGCACAGTTTCGAGGCGAACCGACCGAGTCGGTGCTGCAGGTGCACAGCAAAGATCTCGAGATCTCAACTCGCTCCCTAGCCCACCGCCAGGACTGGCTTTTACCGACGAATAACGTCTTGACGTGTTATCTGCATTTATGACCGTCGCCCCTCCCATCGTGAGCTGCATGCCCATCGTCGTCCTGTGAAGGTCCTGCCTATCACCCGCCTGCAGTGCACCTGGACCAGATTCGGGGCCATCCTGACACGGGTCATTTTGCCACCTAACAGCAGCCCAGTGGGGATGATGTTGAGTCCTCGAAGCGTGCCAGCTGTCTAACACGCGTGCGAGATAACACCAAACATTATGGTCGTCGCAGGGAAGGTCCACCATTTTCGCACTAGATGGTGCGATGGAAGAGGGGTGGTGTAAAGGGCCATTGGTAACCGCCGGAGCTGTGCTCGACGTGAACATTTGCTTCGCCAACACACGTGCAGAAGAACCGGGGTGGGGTCGCAGAATGGAGTTGGAGAGCCATCATCGTTTGCTGAAAAATACCCAACGAAGGCCCTCGTACAGCTCGTTGAGAACGGTATCTACCGAAGACGGCTCCTTGATCGCAACAAGCTGGTTTCGCTTCTTCTGCTGCGCGAGACGGCGTGCAACTAACAAGGACATATGATTAGATCCAGCGTTCGACAGGCACATACAGGCATAGGTTCGACTAACTTCGGGCTTCCTCTGCCTCTTTCTCCTTCCTCTTCAACTCTAGCTTCCGTTCCATCTCTTCAAACGCGCTTAGAACAGCACCCTTCGCCTGTTGTGGGATGGGAGATGAGGAGGCGCCTTTCGGGCGAATCTGGAGGGGCCATTCGGACTTGAGTACGTTCAAGGAGGTGAGAGATGTCCGTAAGGCAGCGACGGCTTCGTTGTACGCTTCGATGGCTTCTTCGTGGAGGTCGTAGACGCACACGGCACATCCAGACATGCAGCACTCTATGACGGGATATCAGAAGATGGATGATGAATGAAGAGAACAGTAAACGTACCATCATCCGCTGGTGGCTTTGGCTCCTCCGGAACGATGAACCCATGAAAGATATTCGCAGTCTTCGCTAGCTTCCTTGGTTGCAGTACCACAGGCACAGCGGTGTTGGCTTCCACCAGGTCATTCAGCTCCTTCGAAAACATCTCCTTGCCCCGTAGCGACTTTTCTAGCCGTACATATCGGTCTGAGAGGTTCTGACCGCCTCTAACTGGTCTTCTTTGAGGCCTGGATAGCTTGTCACCAGAGGATATGGCGCCGTGGTGGTAGGATCCGGCTGCAGGAGTGGTTATGGAGCGACGTCCAATGACGCGAAAAAGTCGGGTAGCTGGTGATAGTAGCATAGAAACATGGTACTTGTAGGATATAGGATATGGATATAGGTTCAGCTCAGCGGCTGTCGTGGGTCATGGAGGTCGGTGAAAACGAAAAGTGGAAGATCCGTATAGTGTCGTTGCGCTTTCGTCATCGCTTTGTCAGCGAGACGGCCCGGTGGCCTCCGTGCATCCCCAGTGAAGGAGAAGAAAAAGGGCAAAGGTGCGCAAGCCGGTGATAGGACTTGAATAAATCTCAGACAATGATATATCCAGCTAACGGAAAATTTGTCTGGTCTCATTTGCTCTCTCGTAACACCTTTAGCGCCCACGACTCGACGAGACAATAGCATGTGTGAACGATTCTTTTCTAGATACATAACAGTATAAATACAAGCAACGGGGATGAAAAACGAAGCGCAGAAAAATATATGAATAAATAGAGTAGTATGGTGCAGTCAAATCGGTATCGAGAAGATCCTGATTTACTGGGTCTTACTCTCCATTGAACCTTCTTGGTGTTACCCCAATAATGCGCATGAAATTGTCGAAGGTTAAGATACCATTGCAGGTCTCGAAGTCGTAGTCCTCATCGTCGTCCCCTTCTCCGGGCATCGAAGCAAACGCCGCCCGAAAGAGTCTTCTCAACGGACGGACCCACGTTGTGTATAGCTCGTCGCAATCGCTCTTCACCAAGTCGCTAATTTTGTCAGCGTGACCGTAGAAGCTGTTGATGAATTCAATCTTGCTTCGGGACGAAAATTCCTTGGAGGACCATTCTCGTAGCAGGCCGTGTGGGTCCACAGCGTCTCGGTGTTTGTCGTTTAGGCTGTAATGGATGCACGCCCAGACGAGGACGTAGAAGAACGACTCGAGGTCGTGTCGATAGTAATGCATCCTCGCCGTGCCGAAAACTTGTATGTCGAGAGCAAGCTCCGCCGCGATAAAGGTGAAAGGACCCGAACCGTGTCCGACTTCCGTGGGATGCTCTGCGTCGTCATCCTGTCGTGGTTGCGGGCCGATTTCCCAATCAGTTAGGACACCTAGAGGGCGTCTGCGCCGGCCGTCAGCTGCTAAGCGATTGTGCACTTTCAGACTCCTCTCGCTAATGGCACCATGAAGATGCTCAGCATCCCTGAAGGCATGGTAGTGGCCTGTACACCTTTGTATGAGCACAAATGCGGAGAAAGAAACGAAGGAAGACCTCACACTCCAGACACTGAATAAAAACTCGCTTGAAGTCCTTGACACTGCCCGCCTCCCAGAGCGGTTGGTACTCTGGATAAACCGACACGTGAAGAGAAGGAGAGTCGACATCTTCTAATTCCCGTGGTAGCCTTATATCCATCTTCGTCCATGGAAATTGCAGATCTTCAACAGAATACGCAGCCGCGAAAGCGACGTCCACTGGAAGATGGGCAAGCCACTCATATGGGAGGCGCGCCATGATGTGGCCCAGGGTGACTTGCTCGTGATCCTCGTCTTGCGGCCTCCAAGTCATCTTCAGCGTCTGGCTGTCGTACGAAACCCTGCCGCCAAGTACACCTGTCCGTACACTGTGGGTTGTTGTCCCAGGAGCAATGAACCGGTACGCCGCATCCACCCAGTCGTCGATCACGAAAAAACGTATCTGCTTTTCTCCTTTCCGGAGCGGAAAAACATAACAATTGTTATCCACCACCTTCGCCGGATTATCTATCGGCGTCCATGCCACACGATCCCCAGACGACAGACCATGAAGGCGCTGAAACAACGGGTTGAACGCCGCGCCTTGCATATCACACTTAGCCATGGCGAACAAAATGAGCGCCAGGTAGCGGAGCCCCAGACGCGAGCTGAAGTTGAAAGACAGGGTGTGCATCGCGAGGTGGTGGTCGAAGTACCACAGCGAGCCTTTGAAACCATCTACGAGGAGCGCGGTTGCGTACGCCCGGTCTGCGTACACCGTGAAGCACTCCTTGGCGTAGAGCGCTATCCGGAGCGCGTCGTCCGTGATGTCATTGGTGGTTGGCATCGTTTGGAAAGTACGAGGTTGGTCGAAGGGATGGAGAAGCCTGACATTGCGAGGTGGATCGAAGACGTGTTCCGGGTCTTCCAATAATTCGTCCGCTTGGTGGCTACGCGTAGGATCGATGGCAGCGAAGTTAATGAAAGTCTTGACCGACTCCCAGTCGGGGAGGACATCTTCTCGATCGCTCTTCCAGACGCGTACAAAATCCGGATCGCCATCGAGATACGCGTTTTCGAGGCAAGGCCGCCCTCTTGAATCCAAAAATTCATCCTCCATATCCCTCGCTCGCATCCCGAACGCCTCATGCACGTCGTTCAAAAGTCGCGAGCAGATGACGCGAAATGCGGTGGATTGGTTTCCCCTTCCTTCTAGTGCAGCTCGATACCTGTCCAAATGATTCCGACAGATGGGCCAGTCTTGCTCCATGATGACCTGCAACTTGTCAAGCGGAAGCCTCCAGACGTGGTGGACGAAGTCCTCGATGGAGACGCCTTCGCAAAGCCTTTCTTTGACCGCTGTCCTCAGCTCCTCGTTGCATCGTGAGCGATCGTTGCCGCGTCCTTCTAAAACGCTAATCATGGAGGGTGCTATGTGGTTCAATAGTCAGCCAAATAAATAGCGAGAAAATGGTACACTCAACAGTAGGTCTCCGAATAGGAAAAGTTCCGGGGTGGAGGTGAAGACTCAAAAATCTGGGCAGGCATAGCGGACGATAGTGGTTAGAACCAAGAAATAAATCAAAGCAGCCACCCTCGTTTTAACGACCTGGTTTATCTAGAGGGCCACAGCCGCTTTTGGACGCGGTTTGATGATCTGCGAGGTTCGTTAAGGGTCGCAGACGCGTCGTCGCAAGTTCTTTGTCTCGTCTCCGCTAAAAGAGGCAATTGTGGCTTATTGCTTCCGGCCCAAGCGAGGTGAACAATGGACAAGCTCTTCCCTCGTTATGCAGCAGACGGCATAACGGACAATGGACCAAATGGCAGCTGCCATGAAGGTGAAGATGAGCATTCATCGCCCTCTGCCTGGAAACAGAACGGGTTTAGTCTGTCTTTGAAGCATTCTCGACACTCGGAAGGTTGGCCGTGGAGAGATTTCTGTAAGATTGGAGAAATTGTCAGAAAAGATTCGACCAAGTAAGCAGGAATTAGACAAAGTGAAGACTATACCTGAAGTGGCACCCGCGACTAGAGCCAACCAAGACTTGCCTGCGCCTATGGGCCCAGAGTATAGTGCTGATAAAATTCGTTGAACGCGAAACACGGTTTAGGCTGCATGGTACTACAGGTCATCGTTGAAATGTTGACCTCCTATCTAATTTTCCAGTTCGGGATAATATTTGCAGTCGGACGCACTTTCAACATGTCGCCTCCATACAACGAGACGTTTGCAGGATCTGTCATAGAAACCCCTGCAGACACAAATCCAGGGAAAACATAAGATACGACGGCTCTCGTCATTCCGCCTGGGAACCATTTGCATCCTGACAGATCTCACTGGGCAAAGGCAAGTCAAATCAACTCGAGCGAGGGCGCGGCGCATAAGCATAGCATATTTTCATGAAATCGACATGAGGCTACATCCGTAGAATAGACAAGCATACCATTATGCCCCGCGTCTTGTCTCCCAATCACAGGCTTAGAAAGTAACAGGGCGGTTGGCGACGAAGGTCGAGCGTGACTTGGCGACGCGGTGAGGGAGAGGGAACTTGAGACCAGGGGTAAGGAGCTGCTTGATGTAGGGGCGGCGAACATCCTCGGTCTTCTGAATCTCAACCACACGGAGGATCTACGAGACAATGAGCTTGAGAGGACTGGCTCCAAGGATGCAATGGCGTACGTGGATGGACCGGAAGCGAGCACGATGCCTGGCAGCCATGTCTTGGTACAAGCTCTTGACGGCATCCGCACGGGTAAGGTCACGGAATTCCTTGTACATGTTGTGCGTTCCTGATCGCGAGTCGTAGCGGAGCCAGATACCAAAGTTCTTGACCTTAAGGGGCTTCTTCTCGTGGATCTGGTGGAGGGAAGAGCAGACGCGAACAAAGAATTGAATCGCAAGTGCCTTGTAGTCAGTAATCCCGCTCCGCCTGCCTCTTGAGGGCTGCAAGGGACATCAAATAATACATACGACGTTGACACCAATGATTTCACCACTGGCCTTCTTGACCTTTTTCAGTTGCCTATAGAGTAATTCATAACGGTTCTCGGCGAAAAATGGTGCGGTGTACCTCAGGAAATACCAGAAGCGGGACTTCGCGACGACCTCGTTGGGCGCAAAGATGCGCATGCGGTAAATTTTGGGAGTCGGGTCCGACTCGGTGGGCAAGTGGCGGCCGACGACTTGATATTCTTGGAGAGGCATTCTGGATGAAGGAACGAATACTCGTCAGCGTCTCAATCTGAAGTTTGGCAACATCCCAGGTTCCGTCATCCAATCCATCCACCATCCATCCACCCGGTTGTGAGCGGTTTTTCAGTACAAAAGGATCAAATAACAGGCGGTCGGCATTTCTGTACAGAGGGACGACGTTGGGAGGTACTCACGTTGTCGATGAAGGATGTCTTGAGGATATCGACGACGATGGCAAGATTTCTGTGGACGATGGGAGCTTTGTTTGTCAGTGTTGATGGAAACCTCCGGCATGTCGGCAGAACTTTCCCACACTATCATCTTCGAGAATGTCGGAAACTCCAGATTACATGATCACTGATGGTCCCTGATCACGCGTCACAATCAGATCATGGTTTGCGAAATGGGTGTTCCAGCACACCTGAGCTCAAAATTTTGGTATCCATTTACTAGAGACAAATTATAGCATCGTATGTAGTTCTGGGATGGGAAGAGATGGGGTTTGTGAGAGGGGGAGATGATTATGCTGTGTTCTTGGCAGTGACCAGTCTCGGCCGGTCACAAAATGCCTTGTCGCATTAGCAGCCTGATCAGGCATGATCAGAGGAAGCTTGGAGCCCAGGCTGTCTTCTATTGCGCGGCGGCGTTCTGCTTCGCAACGGAGAAAAGGCGACGATGAGTGACTAACTCCGAATGCCGAGACAGCTTTCCCCTGTCACAATACCGCCACGTGTGGACCTCCCTCTGAACCGTTCGCATCATTTTCGTATACGCAAGGTACATTCTTTGCTGAGTGTTATGCGCGCGCAACCACCAGAATAAGAAACTTCAATGAGAGAGTACAGAGAGCCAATGAAGTTAGAAGAAGAAGGGATCAGGATCTTTCTGTCATACTTGAACAATCGATGCCATCTGACAAATACTGTGTCGCTCTCTCTGACCTATTGCCGCCCGATGATCATTGTTTAATATATCCTAACTTGTTTCTTGTCCTTTCGTTCTTTCCACCCTCGCTCGGCGGGCGCGGGTTGCGACATAATTGTTGCTGTTTATTGTGTGTTTGGTAGGGCCTCGAGTCGAACTTGTGTGCACTTGTGTGTATGTATGATCGCTTACTTAATGTTTAGTTATTAAGATCGTTTCAACTGTCGTCGGGTNAAGGGAGCTGGCGAAGGTGTGAAACGCGCCATCGCCGATGGACTGTCAAGCGCGAGGACCTGTGATCGTCTCCAAGCTTGAACACCTTCCACGAGAAGGAACGCGTCGAACCATCGTGCGCCAACGCTTGAGTGGTGGGGCATTGAGTACGTTCAGCCCCGTCTATCGTGAACAGCTCACAATATCCTTTCGCGCTACTTCGACGTCTTTACATCCATTCCCCGTAGCTCTCCAATACGTCGACCCCAAGGACAGCTACCCGTCAGGCTGGACGAACCTCGAGGGCAAGCGTCGAGAGCAAGGCCACCATCCAGAGACCTGCAGCTCTGGAAAACCTGGTGACATTGGGTCGTCAAGTCCATCGTTTCCAACTTCCAAGGGCTTTGATCATCGATCTCCCTCCGCTCGCATCCGCCCTGCCATCCTCAAGTCGAGACCACCCGTACTCGGTCCAACGGCACTATCAGTACGCAATCTGAGGCATCACGTACCGCTTACTTCTTCGTGCGTACATTTTCCCTTGCCGCAATAGGCTAACGTGCCATGACATCATCCAGCTTCGGTCCCCAATCCTTCATCGAGCTCGAGGACAAGGCGAAGGATAACCACCTCTCTTCAACACCGTCGTCACTGCCATCGCCGAAGCACGGCACACTGGCCAGGTCTTCGCTGGGTACCCAACAAGCCTTGCCATCCCCCAGAGACCGAATCATCGGTGTGGAACTTGGTACGGTCCTTCGACTCTGAGGAGGTATCAGGCGATAACGTCTGAACAAGACATCGCTCAACCCTCCTGTACCCGGCTCTCACATCTTCGCTTAGAAAACTGTCGTTCTGAGCTGATCATGAAGTTTTGCGGGTATTGGATACGCAGGCTTAAGTTAATCATTGCCGTATCAATAAAGGAATAACCCGTTGAGTTTCGGCAACCTGCGCTCGGCGACAGGTACAAGAGGATAATCTGCATCAGTTTCTCCACGCTTGCAATTTTCGGAGAACGCGGTGAATGGTGTCGATGCATCGCTCGATCGACTGCGCAATATTGCCATATCGGACTCGGGGGAGATTGCAGATAGGACATGTTCATCGATGTCACCGTGAGCTGGGCGTTAGTTGTGGATTCCTGTCCAGATGATTATATCGAACGCAGGGTGTTGCGTTCGGGATCCGTTGTAGGAGAAATATCATTCAGAGGATCGGTTGGGGCCCAATGGGCATTTTCGTGTTCAGTGCTCACATGACAGTCACTGTGTCTGTGACACCAACAAAAATCGTCTGACCTCACCATGAATTCAACACGGTATGTGCTTATTGAATACTTCCTAGGATAGGCCTCGGCTGGTCCTGAATGAGTTCCTATGCGCCTTCCCACTTAACTCTCTCCAGGTCAACCGCCAGCTGCCTAACATTTCTTCCACTCGCCGCTTCGTTCTTCCCTCTCCAATCCTATCATACTCGTTCCGCGCGCGTACCAGCGTCTCATACGCGAGCTTGAGCCTCTGGGGCCGACGGAGGGGACAGGAGGCTTGATATGCATGCCCAGCGGTTGGGACTGAGGACCAGGCAAAGTCTGCAGGAGCGGCTCGTCGCGCGAGGCAGCTTGCCAGCTCAGCGTATGCGATGCCACGCACTGGATGACCTCGACGAGCGATGTGAGGACCGTATGGAGCGTCGCAGCGCGATGGCGTCGTCAAGTGCTTCTTGAACCTCCTTCGGTGACTGCCTGCGACTCCCTGGAGGGCCTCCTGGATTGGTGATCGTATTTCCTCAGTGTCGGATCCTGGATGGGAGGTGTGATGAGAGCGATGTGTTCAGGCGGCAGAGGCGAGCAATGGATGCGCGGCAGGGACGAGCCCTGCTGATTCAAGATCGGGATAAGCTCGTGGTCAGTTGGATAGACTTCTGAGGATCTGGATTGAGTAAATAAAAGGCATATCGACACGCGAGGTGAAAACACACTTGAGAATTGCAGTTCTGCCTTATCTAGCGCCTCTTGCCCAACACGGATGGCATCCAGCCTGCGTCTGTATCCTTGACTGGGCTTTTGCACTTCGTACAACGTGTCAAGCTGTTCTCTGAGGACAACATCAATACAACATCACAATATAACGACATCAATACCTTCAGTTGTATAGGACACATTCCACCGCTTCTTGGGACAAAACATGGCTCGCGCAGGTCAAGCGGACTGTCCGGTGGAGGAGCACATAGTTGCAGCGACACGTGAATGATACGTTCACGAAGCATCTTCTGTCTGCCGTCTCGAGGAAGATTGTGTCGACATATGCGGTAAGATCTAGAACGAGGGTGAGTAAAAGGACATGAGTGTTCGAAGATTGCTTGCCTTTGATCAGGCTCAATGGGTTAACGCAATGACGTGCATCAACGGTTCCTGGTCTTTGCTGCGACGCGAGGAAAGACCACGACGGCATTAGGATCGCAGGAATGGTTAATCAACGCGACGAGGGCGAACCACGCCCCAGAGGCGTCAAGGTGGGGTTGAATCGTGAACTATTGGTTGTGAACTTGAGATATTTTCAGCCATAATCGATGAACCAATCGGACGACGCACCCGAGACAACATCCACAAGAGCCGCTGCACGTCTATCCCATATTCTGCAGTTCTGAGGGAGTTCAGTCCAATGAAGCGTACGATGGCATGCGCGATTGCGTGTATACTTGCTTGGGTGTATTGGTCCTTATGAGCGAGGTTCGGTCTGTGTAGATCGATTAGTTGCACTTCATGACAGAAGTCGTAGCGACTGCGAGACTCCATCGCGTCATTTCCGCGCCTGACAGAGACTTGAGTTGAAAATGAACCGAAAAATGGGGATTCATACCCATATGCTTTCACGTCGCGTTTTGCTCTTCCAGAGATCCTTCCAAGACACCGATGGCGTCCCAGGTATGAGCCCGGATTGGACTGACCATCTCTGAGTCGCGGCGCATTCTTGCTGTGCAGAGACCAGTCAGCACTTTGGCAGCCTATGCAGTACGTCACATGATATCTGTGAGGCAGAAATGATGACATACCGAATCGCAGTAGTGCACAATCTTGCAAGCTGTGCATCGTGCAGAGGCCACTTCCAGGACCAAAGCAGTTCGAACAATATCCTTCTAGATGGTCATTGAGCAACGCCGCAACGTGTGGTCTAATGGAAAACAGAACTTCGCCTATTCTTCCCCCAACATGAGAACACATCAACGAAGACAAGCTTCCAGCTACACGGCTTGCGATAAGGCTAGTGTAGATTCCCGTCCGCTCCCATTTGCTTCTTTGCTGACTCGAACGTGTAGTGACGTGGAAGT
The DNA here is from genome assembly GCA_013376435.1 of Cyclocybe cylindracea. Taxonomy (NCBI): domain Eukaryota; kingdom Fungi; phylum Basidiomycota; class Agaricomycetes; order Agaricales; family Hemipholiotaceae; genus Cyclocybe; species Cyclocybe cylindracea. The sequence continues at coordinate 187,958 of MPNV01002209.1, forward strand.
GAGGGATACAGTCACTGGTCGGCAGAGGAAAGATGTCTTTGTCTCCTCCAGGATTATTTGAAGTGGGTGAACATCTAGTTTAACGCGCCGATTTGCAAGCGAGCGAGCATCTTTAGCCATCCGTTCTGCTTTAGTTCGGAAAATCGGCCTGCCCTCACGATGGTTGCAGCGTAGTTTTTCTTAAATGAAAAAAGTCTGGTGGGTTGGAGAAGTGAGAGGCTGAGTTCAAGGTTGTCAAGTCCAACCGTTAGAAACGTGACTATCGTGACTATCGTAACTGTCGTGCCCATCGGGAACTGAACAGCAATTTTGAACATGGAACTCTGGGGTGTTGAAGTGATCGTCTTCCCTATTAACTTGCCTCGATTCGCATGAACGTCATGAATTCGTACAGCAGGGTACAGCGCATGCGTACTTTTGGCGGCGTCATTATCGATGGCAGACATGGTTGGTCTCCTTCCAATGGCCTTTCAACTCGCGATCGCTCTTCGAGTTCCCTCGACCTTACGCGACATTTTCCAGCCCTCTTCTTTGTCCCTCATGAGCGTGAGCCCACATATACCCTGTTTCGACTTTGATGACTGAAATTCCCCTGAAGGGCCAAGTGTCGGGATCAACTCCAAAGTTGTGCTTGAACTGCGTCGATCCTCTAATTCATTTGTAGTGTGGACCCTGTCGATCTTCCGGCTTGCAGATCATGTCTTCGGGTGCTCAGAGTGGATGTTTTGTTTTTAGTCAAGGCCCGAGGTGCGCCATAGCGACACGACACCGCCTCGAGATCGTGCCCGACACCAGAAGTTGCTGGCACAGCTCCCACCCCTCTACCAGTCTCGTGAAAGTTCGAGGCACGGAGAAGACCGTGAAACAAGGCAACAGAACGCGAACGTCGGTCGCAGAACGTATTTAAGGAGGGCTGCTGGACCCTCTACCTCATATCGCAAAATGCCTTTCGGTTGTTGCCGGAATCTCCCTTCCCAGTCTTTCCTCGGGCTCGCTCATCTCTACCCAACTCCTTTCTCATGACGACCCGGCCTACTCACACACCTTTGAGACGAAGATTGGCGACGACCTTCAAAGCGCTTTCACCGAGCTCGCAGCTGCTCTGCCAGAAAAACCCGTCCAATTAACCCTGTCTCTCCCTTCCAATCTCAGCGAAGACGAGAAGAACTCAGCCGCTTCCAAGGCCAAAGCCACTGGGCTCCAGGTGTCCCGGACGTTTGACAACATCCACACAGCACAGAGTGGTCTCGTACGGGAGGCCCATGCACCGAGGAACGAGTTGATTCTAGAGCTCGGCCCTTCGTTCGCTACTGCGCGCCTAGTATCGACCGAGGTCGAAGACGACGTCCGGATGTCGGACACGGCAAAGGAGATCCACCTTCAAGGAGCAGCCACGGATCCCATCTCTCAACTCGTCGACCCCATCCTCGCTCACCTCAAGGAAATACCCACCGACTCGGGCTCAGAGCTCTCTCGCATTGTCCTCATTGGCGCCTTTCTTCCCCAACTCCCATCAAAGCTCCCCTCCGTCGAGGTCATCCACGTCGACACTCCTCTCGCACGCTCGGCGGCTGAGCGGTCGCTCTACTATTACCGTGACTCGATTGCTGACAAGCTCGTCTTCAACGTCGCGCCCCTCCGCGTCGGCATCGCTAAGGCAGACGGCTTCGTCCTCACGGTCATTCCTCGCTCCAACACTCTCCCTCAACACAAGTCCGCCCTCCTCACGACCTCGAAAGATGACCAGACGAAGGTGGTGATGAAGGTCGTCGTTGGCATCTCACCACGCGTCCCGGATAACACGACGATCGCCGAGCTCGTACTTGACGGCCTTGCGCCCCGACCGAAGGGCGTCGCACGCGTCAAGGTCACTGTTGACGTGGAGCAGGAGGGCAAGACGCGGATCGTCGCCGAGGACGTCAACGGTACTGCGTCGACTGCGGTCGAGTTGAAGGATATCACCGGTGATTCGCTTACCTGGGAGAGCGTGGAAGCTATCCTTGCTGGATTGCCCAACCTGGTGAGAGACGATGTAGCTCAGCAAGCTGAGGATGAGTGGGTAGGCGAGGAGGCTCAGGGTGCTCTGCCTGAGTAAATACGAATCAGCTAGCAAAAAGGAAGGATATAGGATTAGGAAGCCTCACATTTTGTATTGCACTGTATCATAGAGTAAATGCTCAACACAATTGCCTGATTTCGCTTCGAGGACGCGACCACATGTTCAAACAAAGAGTAAACAAACTCTTCCTGACCAACGTTTTCTGTATCCTTCTCATCTATTCTACGCCGTTCTGGTATTTCTCGCATCTTCGTGGCACTTATGCTACATGGTTTGCTCAATTCGGAAGCGTATAAAGATCCCTCTCACTCTTCTATTGGCCAATCCCGTTTACATCCACCAACTCGACAACTATGCCACTCTTTGCAGGAATTGCCCTGTCCAGTCTTGACGAAGGATCTTATATCCCAATTGTGATCCTCGCTCATGAGGACGACGAATACGTGAAGACATTCGATACTAGAATGGGACCAAACTTAGACGACACATTCCAGGAAATTGTTTCAGCATTGCCAGAAAGTCCTCCCTATGCAACGCTTTCCTTACCGTCTTTCCTAAGCAACGAAGAAAAGAAGATGGTCGTGGCTTCGGCAAGGTCCGCAGGACTTGAGATTTCGCCCAGAGATTACCAGAGGGATAACATTCACAGCGTGCAAGCAAGATTGGTAGAACGTGGACCATACGACCCAAGGAATGACTTATTAGTGGAAATTGGGCCCTCGGCTCTGGGGGCACGACTGGTTTGCACAACCGTCGAAGAGGGTATTCTCGACTTCGTGGAAAAGGAGAGAGATATCTTTACTCAGGAAGCTCTCACTTCACCGACGGACGTCATTTTACTCCTCGTCGATCCCCTGCTTTCGAATCTACGAGAACATCCCACTAGCGCAGGTAGCGACATCAAGGGCATCATCATAATTGAACCATCTCCAACTGCCCTCATCGACCTTCTGGCGGATCAGCTGAAGACCAAATTCGCCAACCAACCGATCGAAATCATTAAATCCTCGCCCAACTCCCTGGCTCGTTACGCAGCTGAAATTTCACTCAAGCGGCACCGCTCCGCAATCAATGCAAGACAGTATGGGTGTATCTTCAATGTCGCTGTCCTGCGCGTAGGAATAGCTAAGAGCGACGGGTTCGTCGTCTCCATAATTCCTCGCAACCATACCCTTCCAGCAATCGCTAAAACCGCACATTTTACAACATCAGAGGACGGTCAAACCACTGCGACCGTTAAGATTGTTTTCGGCGCTTCGCCGAAGGCCCAAGACAATCTCACTATCGCACAACTCCAGCTCAAGGGGCTCCCGCCCCGCCCAAAAGGTATCCCGCGCATCAAAGTAACGGTCGACGTTGAGCATATGGGAAAGACGCGTATCGTGGTCGAAGACGTTACCGAACAAGATGCTCCCACCATTTCAGTATCTACTGAGCTGGAAGACATCAATGCAGCAGTGAACTCGATCACGGACGAATACACAGGTGAAACCGAACCCAAGTATCTCGAAGCCGACACCAGTGGTATCGAAGGATTCACAGAAGCGGAAAACCGCTGGGTAGGCCAAGAGGTTCAAGGCGATTTGCCACCGTAGATATTGATTGACTCTTGAACATGTATGCCTCCGAACAGCCTTTGTATCGCTTTGCTCCTTACCAGATCTTCAGTCGAGCGTAAATTGTTTCAAGGATGTCTGCATGTTGGTCCTCAGTTGCCTTCCTCCTAATATTCCCTTTTTCCTACGAATGAAGGATCAAGACTGAAACTACAAAGAAATTGAAATTTATGTGTTTACCATTGTACGAGGAAGGGTACCTCTGGGTACAACGACGATTTGGAAAGCATGCTTGATTCTCTCGTGATCGAAAAGCCTGCTGTTGAACGGGTCGTTGCGTTGGAGGATCTTGACTTTGAGGCCCGAAACTGCACTGTCGTCGGCTGGGTCAACCGTAGTTGGCTCAACGAGGAGCACCACGCCAGGTTTGTAATGGCCTACTACCACGCAATTTTGGATGAGGTCAGCACAAACGACGAGTATGTTGTCTTCAATGGACCTAAAAAGATGTTTGTGGGTGAGTCGGTGCAAGAGATAGTGATGACGTGCTTGGTGTCACAGAAAGAGAGTGTTTTGCCTGTTCGAATCCAGTCATCATTCCTTCCACCTAGAATTTCATCAGGGCCGGTTATGCGTTGTATTCTATTGCTGGACCCACGGAATGCATAAAGGCCAGGCGCGGTCTCCTCGAAAATATCTCCAGTGATGTGCCCATCAGGCCGGTTGCGGATCGACGGGTGAGGACAATTATCCGCGTCCGCCGGAATGAAGCAGTCGTACAGCTGCCCTCCGCGGGCTCGATTCTCCGAGTCACCGTCAAGCTCGACCTTGTTCACGCCACTGGTTGGCAAGAGTTTGCACTTGATGCCCTCGATAATATGCATTGATGGCAGGGCTTTGACGTCTGAGATATCGGATACGAAGCATCCACCTAGGTTGCACAAGACACATGGATCAACTTTATGATCTTCGAGCACGTCATGATCTAGAATGGTATAGGAGAACAGACCTGCTTCAGTGGTGGCATAGATAACGGTGGCAGGAATGCCGTTCTCGATCAGCCATTGCTCATCTTCCGGGTTCAGCGCAGCTCCGGTATAGGTGACCTGTCGCATGCCGCGGAGTGCGTCGTAGACCTTCTTGTCTGTCCGGGCAACGCTGACGAGTTTTGATAGCCACGGAGCGTAGAGCATAACAAAGTTCAAGCCGTCGGAGACCATCGCTAGGAACTCGTGTGCGTCGATATCGGGTTTTGAAGTTTGGACGAGACAGTGCCCTGACCATCCGAGGTAGCTGATTGCTGCGGCAATTACATAGGTCAGAGGTACACTTCCAACGAGGGGATGAGTTTTCGTACTCGTCGCAGAGCCGACGTTCGCAAATGAACCGAGGTTGTTAACGACGGCTTGTTCGCTGCCTCCTTGCCAAATCGCTACCCACTGAATCTGGGCTTGACACCGCAGCCATTTGTGAGTCTCGGGGACAGGCTTGGGTTTTCCAGACGTAGTCCCGCTCGTATGGAAGATGATGCCAATTTCGTCATCAGTGACATTGGGAATGTCTGGCAGCGTCCGCGAAAGAGGGCCAACTGAAGAGAGGTCCGTTATGAGGGGTATGGAAATGGCGATGTCGGTCACGAAGTCGCTGAAAAAAGGGTCGTATAGAACAGCTTTTCCGTGTGTTGCCGCTAGCATGTCCTTTATGACAGGGTTGCCTTGAACAGCCATCGATTTGTTCAGCATTTGCGGAATGTAGCCCAACCTAGCGAGGGCATAAAGATACACAAGGTCGATATACTCTCCGCCCGTAATCCTGATGGTTGACCAACAGTCAAGCATGTGGCTTTGAAAAAATATTCGGCGTGCTCACCATACGCCAACGACATCCTTTTGCTTCAACCCAACGTCTGCAAGACGATCGATCAAAAAACCAGCCAATCTTTCTATATCGTCCAGGAATTGCTGATAGGTGATTGATTTCCAGGAAGGGGCATCCTGAGTGCCGGTGAAGAGCTTTATCAGCGTTCTGTCGGAATATTTCTTCAGGGCTGGAAGAACGTAGTCGAGAAAGTGAGGCATTTGAATATTTCGCAGGGTTGAAGATTGCTCAACCGTTCCAATAAGTATCAGCTGCGGCTTCATAATCCGATGATTCCCTCATCACAATGCGCCAATCTGAGAAGCTATCCAGGGTTGGTGAGTCAAACGAAGGGTAAAAATAGGACGTTTGCCCTTTAGAAAAGGGTTGGCCATGGTGGGCCGAAGTGATGATCAACTTGAACTGTCACATCCAACGTGACATGTTGTTCACATCTCTCGGTCCTTTTTCTTGGCAGTATTGTGGGCGCTTATTTAATAGTTGCCAATGGAAATGCCCGTGCACTTGTAAAAAAGCTGGGAGATTCCAGGGCATTTCTCCCTCTTTTTAGGAGTTTTTTTATCTTGGACCAGGAGCCCAAGACGGCTGAAACTTACCTCCCCCCTCCCCGTCGGATGCAGTTATCGGACTGCTCTCACAAGAAGCCGAGCAGTCCATCATTTATCACGCATCAGCCTAGTCCGTATTCTTATCAAGATTCTTTTTCCTTGCTGCCGATGCACATGGCACACCCTATTTTTATCGCCTACCTCTCACCGCCTTACCTTCCCCGAGTTAACTACAGGCTAGGCCTGTGGATATAACTTTTCACCATCGTCTTGTCGCTGCCCACAACTACCCCTACCGACTCCATGGCCGACCCTTTCCCTATCACTGAGGCACAATTGACGGGCCTGTTCGTGGAGTCGATACTATTCGGCGTTCATATGGTCAGCCTCGGCTACTGCTTGCAAGCGCTTATGTCGACCAAGACACGTTGGCGAAGATCCAGTGAGGTAAACTGGCCCATGGTAGCCATTTCGTGCACTCTGTTCGCAAATGCGGCGTTCGATGTCTCACTGGGGTTTTACCACAACATGAAAGCCTTCGTATTCTACACTGGCCCCGGCGGAGCTGCTGCAAGGTTCACGGACATCTCTAACTGGGTGAATGTCTTGAAGGTATGTGGGTGGCCTTGGCTTGCATTCCTGTCTTGCTGAACTGAACATCAAGTCCCTGACGGTCGTCGTTCAAACCATGATTGGGGACGCAATGCTGGTACGTCAATTGCCGTTTGAGTCGCAAAATCTATTAATGGCCCCAGATATACCGATGCTGGGTGGTTTACCACCAATCCTTCCTCGTCGTGTCAATCTCGATCGTACTTTGGCTCGGATGTTTAGCCACGACGATTTGGGTCATCTATCTCGAAGCCACCCTTCACTCCCATGTACTCGTGAGTGCGAGTCAACTGCTACCAGCCGGCACAACGTTCTGGGCGCTAACTATCGTCCTTAACTTCATTACAACCGGTATGCCCTCTGATGTGTATCAAAGAGTACAAAAGCTAAGCGTTCCAAAGGAATGTTGCTATGGAGGATTCATTCCGTCGAATCTTCCAACAGGAAATACCAAATCCACAGCATCACAGACCCGGACCGTCGCCGGAGCACACTGAAGAGAGTCATGCTGAGCATCATTGAGTCGGGAATCTTGTACAGCATTGCCTCGCTGACAACGTTCATTACTTTCGTCGTCGGAAGCAACGCCGTGTATGTGACAACGGACGCAGTACGCCTCTCCCCCTCCTCTTACCGACCGAGACTCATCGAAAAATAGGAAATACAAATCGTGGGCATCGCGTTCAACCTCATCATCATCCGTGCATCAAGCATCGCGGGGCTTGGGGACGGCTCGACGATGGCGTCAGCGCAGACAAGTGGGACACAAAGCGTCCCGCTGCAGATCGTCCACGGCTCGCGAATGACAAGCGATCAGAAGACGGAAGTGCACGTGCTGGTAACCCAGGACTCGAAGCAGGATTATGAAAATATGAAGGATAATTGAAGTGCAGCAGCCCCGACCATATGACTGATCTAGTATTTTGGTGTTTTTCTCTTTCGAACTCTCGGACTTTCGGAGCTTCGCATGTACAAGTGCCCCATGCAAGCGAGTCATAGAAAACACCCTTTTTATACCAGCCGTATAATTATCTTGTATCATACTGTTATAGTCTATACTCGTACGAGGCGGTGACACCGGCCTGCTGCAGCCAGAGCACTCGTGGCCCGGGTTCATTTTAGAAAACTATGCGCCTCATCATTAGTATCTGGGTTGGCGATAGCATTTATAACTTTTGTATGAAACCTATGCGGCCGATATGTCCCTTCACTTGTTCACCGTGATATCCGTCTGCGTTTTCCCTAGGATAACCCGCTTCCTTTCCGTCAACGCAAGTCATGGTGATGTGTCAAGGTAGTGCCAAAAACACCTCACTCTTCTCTCGGTTTTTCTCTCGCCTCTAAACCGTCAACAGCCAATACACCAAGTAGGAACATTCACAAATAGGCGAACCTTCACTATCACGATGACGCCGACGCGCCTAACTCCGCCTTTGGCGAAGACTTTGCTTTGCGCTCGCGATCAATCCCCATTTCCCATCGACGTTTTCTCTCAGCGGTAGGTCTTCATTACAAAGAACGTCGCATTCCCAACACCACCACATATCTCGAACGCGATCCATACGTGCTTCAAACTCTGTAGGAAAGCACTCTTGGACCTGACCCTCAATGGTTGGGGCATCGTCGGATGAGCGGAATGATGGCGTAGGCCAGCTGGTCAGCGCTGGAGAGGTGGTCCTCTATGATGATGGAAGAAGGGATGCGAGTTTGAGGGCGTTTTGTAGGATCGTGCCTCCTATGGCGACACCCCATGCCTGTGAGAATTGTCGGAAAATGTGAGGAACGGACGGCAGGTCCGTTGACGGACAACGGAAGAGGGGCGAGCACAGCGAACTACTTAATTAGCAAAAATTCAACCCTTGTATCGACCCAACTCACTGTCGTAGAATATAGCAACCCGAATCCAACACCATGAGTAACTGGTAGAGAACTACAACCAATCGACGTATGCGCGTTCAACGTGATCAAGAGCCAGTCCCGAGGAGCAGTAAGATCCAGCCCACGAATTCTGTTGGGACTGCATGAGACGAATGATGAGTGCGAAGCGAATTGTGAAACAAGCAAACCACAGTCCGATAATGCCAGTTCTGGCGATCACATGCCTGTACGATGAAGCAACGGCGATACAGAAGCTGAGAGTGGGAGCAGATAAAGCCCCGAGAGAATCGGGCTTGCGCCTTTACAGACTGGAACCATGTAGTCAGGCGATTTAAGGGTTAAAAAAGGCACTTCGAAGGACTGAACATGAACGACAAATAGACTGGAAATAATGGTAATTAGCGGATTAGATTGTACAATTGTTCCAATAGTTGTCGAGTACTCACATCCCATCGCGAGCGTCATCATTCCTTGGACGAAAGTACAATAAATCTGACGAGAATCTGAGTGAGTCAAATAAAGACGAATGGCATTTTACCCAGCGACCGTTGTGCGATTCGATAGGACAACAAACGGAATCTGTTCTCGTCTTTGTCAGTGGGACTTTTTTCGTGGGTTCGGAGGATAGTCACTGACCATAGGATTCACCGCCCAAAGTGCTTCGTAGACCCAGAGTAGCACACAGTCCGAGACCTGCCCTGCTATCAAGAGGGCCGCAAAATTTCCTGAAGACCACCGGGAAAGCGTATACCTCCCCAGTCAAGGCCGAGAATCACGACAGGTCGACGCGATTATCAGACGTTGCCACTGGGCCTGGTCATCAGACTAAAAGAATAAAGGACAGAAAAAGGTAACTTGACATCCAGTCATATTTGGTAACTTCTCCGGGATCTCAGCCCCTCTGGCACTTTTTGAGGCGAAGGAATATAGGCGACGAACCAGAAAAAGGCAAGGCCAGATAAGGAAGTTAAGGTCTTATTTATGAGTCCGGTCAGAACGGGCA
>MPNV01002209.1:202945-354506 GCA_013376435.1 Cyclocybe cylindracea
TTCTCTCTTGAGAGGTTCACGCACCGGGGAAAAGTGCGGGGGTTGTTCTGTCTGAAGTTGTGAAATACCCAGAGACTTCTTCGGCTTTATTGCAAGCATGCGGAAGGAGGACATGCAGATTTCTGAAACAAAGAACGACACGGTTACGGATCGTTAATACATCAGGGGAGCGACTGACCTTGTGGAGGACCTTCGGTGGACGACAATCTGCAGGAGACGTGGGACCCGGCTCGGGCTAAGGACCATTCGGGAATCCATGGTCAGGTGGGACCTGGAGTGAAAGGCCGTGATGCGTGACGGATTTCGCAGTACATGGCCCTCAGAGGCACGAATGGAAGAGGGGCCGATCTGGAAGCGAGATGCGGGTGTAAATATAGCAGACCGATGCGTGGGGCTGGTGACGAAACTGTAGTTAGATCGTGGGTTGTACATAGACGCGCAGGTCGTTGTCGGGGAGTGCTGATCGTCGAAGACCTTGCGATGATTACTTCTTCACGACGTTCGAGACAACACGGGCCCTGGGGTGATATATGCGCACTGTTTTCCGCGAAAGACGCAGACTGGTCTACAAAACTCGCAAGAGAGGTAATATTGAGTTCCGACGTGCGTCTGGAATTTTGGAAGTCCTCGGTTTCTGGCTCGAAATTCGGAGTCGGAAAGGTAGTGGGTCTTTTGCGAGCCTGGATAAACTCAGCTCGCCGAGTTCACCGGATTAGAAGCGAGCCGCCGCAGGTGGTACGTCCCGGCGCTTATCCTCGTCGAGACCGGAAGGTGCCCTAGGAAGCCGACCTTTGTAAGCCGTGCATGATGCTTCAGGTTGTGCTTCCCTGGAGCCTTTCTCGCGACGTCGCGGCGGAGCGCCCGGCGACATGGTGGTTTGCGATATGTGGCATTGATTTTGGCAATGCTGAAGGATTTGCTTGTAAACGGCTGCGCTTGTCGTCTGGGATAGATCTATTTTCCAAGAATTTGCTATGAAGGCTCTGTCGAAACTTGAGCGGCAGCGGTTCATCGCAGTCAAGAGTCGGAGTCGTATAAGCATAATTTGTCTGAAATTGAAGACCAGTCGCAATCGCGTTAGGAGCCGGCGTTTGGAGCATCATCTAGAAAGAAAAGCAAGAGATAAAGAGTGTTCCGAACCAATGGCCCACAGTCGGGCACTCCGCACCCTCCAGTTACCTAATCAGTGGAATACTCGCCGGTCTACGGTGGATCGCTACATTAGGGCCAATGTATGAGGAAATCCAAGTTTGCTCCTGCGAACCCTCATCGATCCCAGACGGCCATATGGCAGGGTTCACTGGACTCAATAGAATGAATCATTGGAACAATTTAACATCAGGCGAAGTTATTCGAGTGAAGGCTCTTCTGGTCATAAATGGAACAAAGTCGTCTTTCCGCATCAAAGAATTATTGCTTACGTAGCACATACGCTTGTTTGTTTAGACTCACACCTTGGTCGAGTCTGGAGTACTCAATAGGTAGTCATTGGATGGCAGCCATCGTAGAATGGACTATCGTTCCATGGATGACGCTTGGTTGGACATTGAGTTGATGGCATCAAGTACACTCTATAGAAATAACTTCTAATAGCCACTAAACACCACAACAAAATTGATAACGGAAGGGCTTGAATCCATCACCAAACAGCCAAACAGCCAAACGACACGGTATGGCATCAACCCCCTAATAGCGCATTCAGGACTTGTTATGGCGTGGCCTTAAGGCACACTTTGAAGGCCAGCCGCTGGCTGAAGAAAAAAGGAGTTAGATCGCGGGACCATATCAATGCAGGAGAAAGCTGTCTGCTTACCAAAGTGTACACCGGAGATACTCTCCACAGGTCATCCGGAACCTTTTTCATCGACGTACGCCAATCTTGAACGTAGAAATGATGGTGCGATAATTAGTACAGGGACGTGGCGAGTGTTCCCCAGGGCATACACTTAAGCCTCTTCAGCTCCGTGGACTCAGGTCTGACAAGAACGCTCACGCGAGACCGAAGCGAAAATCACATCGATGAGGTCACGAACGGATGCGTCTAGACGGTCCGTTCTTTCAAGAAGCGCTCGGGATTGAAACATCCCTGGGTCTGAATATTCGTTATTCATTGTTGAGAATGGCCTAAAATGCACATCTAGTTACCTGGTTGGCGCAGTATGAAATACGTGGAGTTACCATACATGTGCTTATAACGACTGATTGAGCAGGAATGAAATATCTGTTGTAGACGTCATCTTTCTCGCAGGACGTGCGGCAATCTAAGGGGATGTGAGAATTTATTTGAAACTGGGATCGATCTGTGAGTACAACCAGTGGATCGACGGCTCTCAACTAGAGCATCGCATGAGGATCGACTAACTGATAAGGGGGCGAAGAGGCGTGCGTACGAATGACTTCTTAACAATGCACTGAGATACGGCAAATGGGTCGTCATCGAGCTAGGAAGGCGGTCTGTCCAACGACTCGATCAAGCTCCTCCTGTGTTGCTTGGGTGTCCGAGGAGAGAGTCATAGCAAGAAAGAAGGTATGCAGAACTGAACCCATTGTGCCAGAGCCACCTTTCCACAGAGAATGAGACGTCAGGAAATATCGTTCGGAGATGATACGCCAATGAAAATGAACCCGCAACATCTTTGATGATCCTATGCTGCTCTTCATTGTTCACTGGCAGACAGTTGGTCCAGCGCAGCGGAGACAAAGAGGGCAAGGCCAAACCTTCTGTCTTGATCAAAGCGAGAAAGATCAATTTTCTTCCTTCCGATATGGAAGTTCTAAAAGTAATAAGCGCCTACCCCATTTCTTGTACATCACGGAAAGGAACGTCTCGAAATCTCGAAACGAGAGCTTCCCATTCTTGGTTCGACTCCTGAAACACGTCGCGCGAGTAGTGGCGAGAGAATGCGGGCGAGAGAAGGAACAGCATCGAGTAGCATTGTTCCAGGGACTCCCCATCTGACAAACATTGGCCAACTTCTTCGCGGAGGCCAAGGAGAGTTCTCCCGATTGTCTCGCGCTATTCCATAAGTCATAGAAAGCAACCACCGCCGATGGTGCTAAACAGTAAATGGGATGAAGACGTCGAGAAATGAAACTCACTGGGGCTTCGTTATCTGATGACTTTTACAAGGTAGCGGATTAAGACTGATTAATCCAGCTGAATACATTTGACCATGGTACCTACGTATGCTCTGCTCTATAACGGATTAAACGGATGCATGAATTAACGGATGAACGGTTAAACAGTTAAATTGTAATGGATTAAACGGATTAAATCTGTAATGGATTAAACGGATTAAATCTGTAATGGATTAAACGGATTAAATCTGCAACGGATTAAATCTGCAACGGATTAAACGGATTAAATCATCTGTAACAGATTAAACGGATTAAGCCTCAAGTCTCATTTCGCATCGCCAGAAAGCGCTTAACCATGAGCACTGTCTCATGCCCAAGAAGCATTACCACTTAAAATGTGAGATATACCCATCTCCGAGAGTTCACGCTCACGGTCGCACTGGATGAGGGATGCCAGAGGGATGCCCTTGTCCATAGCACTAAGGCGATCTTGATAACCTGCTTCCACAAATCGTTGCCGAGCCCTATGCTCCAGCCTTGCAAATCTGGCAGCCGTTTTCTTGGCGTAAGCAACTCGGCCTGGGCTACCTGCATTCTTCACCGCTAGCTCACCCCAAGTATGCGACAGGCCAGCAAAGGATCGTATGCATCGCATGAACTGTGCTTGCTTGATTTCGTGTTCTTCAAGCCAGCGTTGCATTTCTGCCTCGGCCCGGAAGAACTGGATGCGGTCAGCTGCCAGGGGTTTAGCCATTTCGCAGGATAGAGTTGCCTGAAGACATACCTTCTTCTGACCATTCTTGTAGGTCTTCCGTCGACAACTTGCCAATAGATCCAAGTTGCCAAATCCAGCCATCACGTGGGCGGTTTTCGTTTGTGTTATTAGAATCTATGTACCGGCGTACCGCATTAATAGCATTAGGTAGGCCACAATTTGAATTTAACATTGCCATACCTCTTGTGTCGGAGGTGGAGGTTGTGACCTCAGTTATCCCAGTCCGTCGCTTTGTTCCCCTCTTATCCTTGACAGCTTTCACATCACTTCCTGAATTGCTTGTCAGCATATGCTGAATAAATCCACAATGACCATTACTTACTTCCTTTGGCCTTTGTGCCTTTTGTTGAGACATCAGCAACCATGGCTGTCATAGGAGACAATGTGCCAATGGCAGGTTGCAAGGAGGTGAGTTGCTTCACTCGAGCACCTCCGGTTACCCCTGTGTTCCAAATTCGGCCTTCCGTTCGTCGAGAGTCGCCAATACCACGACGCTTGTGGGTACTCTTTCGGACGGTATCCTTCTCAGTAAGAAGTGGGAAGAGAGACTCATATGAGGAGCCGCCCAGAAGGATCATTCCACTGCGGCAGGCATTGTACTCCTCGATTTGCAAATTTCTTCGCAAGATGGCATCGTCAATCTTGCCAATTGCACGCGTAACGCTGGTGTGGCCGCGTGTGTTCTGGACACGATCGTCCCGTAGACCGTCAATCAGTTTAACAATCGTTTGAGTGGTACGGATGGCATCAAATGCACGTCCCTCGCGGAGTTTCATCTCACAAGACGCAAACTCTTGCAGCTTATGGGTTGTGCGTTGCTCCTCGGTGAACATGGATGGTAGACAGAGAGTTTTGCACTCTGGTCTATCCTCCGCAGCACGTTCTACTGACTGAGCTGATGTGGTTGAGGTCGGAGTTGAGTCATGGGAGGTTGGTGCCACAATAGCACTCCTTGAGTCTTCATAGAGGGCGTCGTATGAGATGCAGGTTGTTTCCTGATAAAAAACCTTCCACTTGTTGACGCGTGCACGCAATTTCCGTCGCCGTAGATCAATCTCTTTCAGAAGCGAGTCCAGTGGTGTTTTGAGTGAGATTTGAACCTTAGCACGAAGTGTCCTCCTGAATGTGATACATCCATGAGACTTGCACGTCAACGTTCAAGTCATAATCACGCACTGAAGTCGCTCAATTTCTAAGCCCTCGTTGATGCACCTGACCAGCTGGCATCCGGGCGAGTTGACTGTCCCATTTGAATCCTTTGATTTCTCAATATTGATGAGCGCGTCGTAGATCTTTGCGCGAGATGGGACTATATCCTTGAAATTAACAGAATGAAATTAAGCAAGAAATCGTTAGGCTGACCTTTTGTTTGATTGTGCCGATAGACACATTCCACCTCCTTGTTTTTGTTCAGTGTTCGCTTTGTCCGATCCTCCTTGTTCCATAATGGAACACGGTCGGCATGAAGGAGAGTCAAACCGATGAAGTGGTCTCGTTTCTGTGCATATAACTTTCGTGCGTTGATAATATCGTTGTATAATGCTGACGCTGCACAATTGTCAGAGGCCATGAAGGTTAGAGAAGGGTTATTAGGCGTACGCATATTTGCAAGCTTCTTGAAATTCCAGTCGCTGTGGTGGTCAATTATGGCATCTTGACGGTGGCCGTTGTTCATCTGACGTATCTGAGCTGCCAATTGATTCAGCTCCACCCATTCGTGCTCTGCCGTCTCTCTGTGAAAGTGCCCAGTGTTATAGATGTATGAAGCTGCATATTTGTAAGTGCAATTCTCTTTGTGGTTGTGGACGTGGACAAGCGGTATGAGGAAGCGAAACTGCTTTACAGCTGGGACGAGGTCGGGGAAATTCTTCTCAAAGCGGTCGACAACATTCACGAGGTAGGCGCAGGAGATGTCATAAGAAAAGAGGAAGTCACAACCCTTGAGCAGGTTTTTGGCGTCTTGTGCGTTATGTAGTTGTCTTGTCTGACGAAGAGCAGTCGCAAGCGCGTAATCGGTGTTGGCAAAACTAGAGTAGACCAATAAGACGTTGTCATTTAATTTAGTACTGGAATAGGTGACATACCGTTCGCCTCGTTGAAGGTCAACGCACGACTTAACACATCCGTGGGGGCATTGGATGTTTATAACACCTGTCTGTGACAAGATACCATTCTCTTCGTCTTTCTTTGTGGCAGCTTTGACTGTGAAGCATTCAACTTTCTGAATAGAGTCACATGAGATACGTCAAGAATTATAGAATCACCAATACTCACCTCATTGGGGTCTTTTTTGGGTATTGTCTTCAGATACGCCTGAAAGTCTGCCTCTGAAGGATAATAGGCAAGGCCATCAAAGAGCGAATAATCGTCAGGCCCGCTGTTCTTTGCATAGCGGTTGGCGTGAAAGTTCCCATCTGCAGTAAGCTGGGTCTGGTGGAGGTGCCTATAATGATAGTCAGTCACAAGAAGCACGCTCAAAAGCTGTCAAAAACCTACTTGAGCTCGTCAGGCGTCTCTTGCCAGCTCTCCTCCATGTTCAGGCCTGGCTCTGGACACGATGGACAGAAGACAATGAGATTGCCTTTCGGTCGATGTGGCAGACACTCATCGATGCCATGCGCCTGGCCTAAGCGCTTCTGCGCAATGAGAACACGCCAGAACCGCATCACTGATAAAAATTGTGGGTACGGATCCTGGAAATTGGGATTAGACTCGGGTGACTTTATGAAACAAAAACTATGAACAGCTCACTGAAGTCTCACTTGCAAAGACGTTATCTGTGAGTCGGCGCAGACTTCCAACGAAGTCATATGCGGATTCTTTGGCTTCGAGATGATGGATATGAAATTGATGGAGGACGTTCAACGTAAATGCCATTGTGGGCTGCTTCATCGTTGCTGGGAAGAGACCGAATTGCATGAGCTGCGCTACCCGGTCGGGGAGCCCTCTGCAGGTACAGAAGCGTATCTTTGTGTTATGGACACCGTTATGGTCAACAATGTGAAAGAAAACGCTGTCATCCTCCTGCTGCTGTCCGGGGCAAGGTAGACCGCCATGCCCCAGCGGAATGGCGTACCCTTTTGGCCGCAGGGTTGAGATGTCTCGGCGAACGAAGAACCCGCCATCTTCAAGCCAGACGTTAGCCCAGTGAGTCGGCATGGTGGCATGGTTGTCGATGAAGCACTCTGAACACGTCGTGTTGTGCCCTAGGCATCCGTCGCAAGAGACCAGTCGAGATGCTCGGCCACATGAGCATGGAGTCCCAATGAGGGGGTGTTGTTCATGCTCAAAGAGGTAATCGAGCAAAGTCGCCTTTGCGTCGCAGAATTCTTGGAGCTTTTCAGACAGCTAGCGTTCGAGTGAGAATGGAAACAATGCGAGACAAAAACAACCCACAGCACTACGTTTCTCTGGTGATACGTTTAGCGATGACAGATTTTCGACGGGTGTGGTGGAGTTGGAATTGACTGGGGAGAGCACAGAGTTTGGCGGCCTGGAGTTCGTGCCCAAGACTGTTGTCGGGGTGCTGACGGTTGTGGTAGTACGAGTGGTGTGATGGGCAACATGAGCTTGAGTGCCTCGCCGAATCTTTTTGCTTTGGGTAGGATCTTCAGACTGCGCCTCAGCGCGTCGCTTGAGGAGTTCTTTCGCACTTAACATGGCAGTATGAGGGATGGAAAATTGCGGTGGTGGCCGCCTTGTATTAACGGAGCCACAGGCCAGAGGAGGCCACTTGGCCAGGTGCTTGTCTCCACTCATGTGCCCTATAGTTACAAACCCACTTCAGTTGCACTCGTTGCGGGCGACGTCCCCTCATCTGCATTGCATTGCTGCTACCTCCCTCCACTCGCCCTCCTCTCCGAAACTCCATCGCGGTTTCACGGTGTTCTCACGGGCGGGGCGCAGTCATCTCCCGCTCGTTTCCTTGCCGCGAGCGTCATTCTGTCAGGTCGTAGTCGTAATGAATGGCAAGGAGAGGGTGCTTGTAGGTCTGATGGGGTTGAGGAGGGATGGCCAGGTGTGGAAGTGGGAGAGCAGGCACTTGGGTGAGGTGAAACGGCAGATGCGAACCGACCGTGGGCTGGCGCATCCAGCGCACGATCTCGACGAGCGCCCACGTTCGTGGGGGTCTTACAAAGGAAACGCGGCACCTATAGGCCTTGGCGTGCTTCGAAGTCGGTGGGAGGTGGACCGAGCCCAAACGAGGCGGGTACGGTTTCTTCGAACTGCGTAGAGAGTAGAGGCGGTGAATCGAGGTGGTAGGTGGAAGACGAGCGCGGTTCGTCACAGAACCTTGGGGATAGAAATCAGCGTGCACGAACGATAGGCACGAAATAAGAGGTGTACCGTGTGGGTCTCGCGCTCCATGCGTCTCCCCTCGCTTCTCCCCCTTAAATCCATCGTTTGCAGCCAGGAAAGGGCTCACATCCCCGCTGAGAGGGGAAGGGGCACGAGAGACAGAGATAAACTAACAATAAGGACGTGTTTGTTAGTAAAAGGAGGGCTGGTATTTATAAGATTTGGAATACATACCTGCTTGAAACATCTTGCACCTGTTTGAAGGTAGACGAGTAAGACGATGGCGAGGGAATGCAGGTTGAGTACAGAGATCAACTGTGACGAGCACGGGACGTACTGACTTTGGCACAGCCACTGCAAGTCAGCAGACCCTTGAGATTTCGTCACGGAAGCACGCCCATGTCTTTTTCTCCCCTGCTATTCCTCATCGCCGTCGCTCTGCACTCCTCCGTCCCCGTCTCCAGCGCTACCACTACCTACCCACCGCTACCGTCTGCAGATAGCAATCACGGTTCGACGACTTCTTCAACCGCGACGACGACCGGCACACCAACAGCTCCTCACCGTTCAAACCCAATCCATCAACTGAGAAGCCTAAGCCGTACGACTATGGCATCCTTGGGTAGCAGCACACCAACCCCGTCGGGCTCTCTCCGCCCAACTCGCCCCCAGCCAACCATGCCACCTTCGGGACGAACGACGTTGGGTACCAACCGTTGGGCCGGGGCTACGACGTCGGGTACCAGCCCATAGGCCGCAGCGATGTAGGATACGAGCCATCCCACCCGCCGTCGCCGCGGCCGCAACCCCTCGCTCACGCCGCTGCGGGTGGCGCGGTGGCGGGTGCGGCGGCAGGTGCAGTTGTTGCGGGCTCTTCAAGACCTTCTACGACCTCGAGTTCGCGTAATGGCTTGGGCCCGGTTGTAACCCACGCCAGTACGGGCGCAGGGCATGGGCATGGGTACCCACCGCAGGGGTGGAACGGGCAGGCGCAAGGCCAAGGACAGGTGCAGATGCAAGGTCAAGGGCGGCAGACACTCACGCATAATATGAGCGTCGTGAGCACCCTGACACCCAGCTCGCAGCCATCGGTGTACAGCACCGCGTCGTGGGGCGCCGGGCCGTCGTCGAATGGCGGCGGCGCGGGGCCGAGCTCAGGTTCGCCGCGCGGCGAGGGCGTCGGGTGGGGCAGGGTACCACCTGGTGAGTCAGGCTGTGTGGAGAGGGAGGTTGGGAGGTTGGCTGGAGAGAGTAAGGGGAACGAGGGGAAGCCGAGCAGAGGGAAGGTCTGGACATGAAGTAAGAGCCTGAATTATCTATCTAGTCGTATCCTGTACAGCGGTAGTGTAGTCTTGATAAATAAAACATGTTTTGTGACAAAAAAACGAGTGAAATTCACGACAGAAGACCGAAGCAAAGACCCGGAGACATGTACCTTACCCGTCAAAGACATGTCGTCCTTTGCGTCTTTCCAAACACCCCAAAGACGCCCAAAGATGGCCGCGCCGTTTTCCTGATGCACCCACATTCCACCCACGGCACGGGTCACAGTCACGTCAATTTTTTTCAAGAGCAGAACCGCCATCACCTAGGCAAACCCCCAGCAGCAACCGAGCAGCAACCGAGTATCTGTGGGGCACACACTCCCTCGTCGTCCTCCTGTGCTGGAAGCCTGCCCCCTCGGAGACTCGGAGCCCTGGGACTTCTCAGGGGGCAGCCTTAGCAACTCCATTTAGCTGGAGGCCCCTGTTCAAACGTTCACCAACTACAGATTACCTGGGAGTCGGGAATACGGGAAAGGTGAGCCTCTGGTTATGCCAGAGAACTCGTCCCCACGCTGCCTGTGTTGGTGTTCTGAGACTCGGAGCCCTGGGACTTGGAACACTGGCGCGCCGCAGCTGCCCCCTCGTTGCCCTCTCTCACGCGTACTGATCCCTTTACATTGCCAGGGATGGAAGAAGCCTGTGCCAGGGCAATTGCGCCACACTTCGCCTACGATTTCGCAGACGCCCTCAAGCGAAGCGCCCGCGAATGCCTCGCGCAGGAGTATGCTGGGCATCTGCCCTTGATTGGCGCTGCTCTCGACAGCTTGGGAGCGTTGTTTAGCGACTCTCCCCTCACAAGCCCAGAGGCGAGTCGTGGCAGCTCCCGCAGCACAACGCCAGTGCCCACATCGACTTACGGTACTCTTCCCGCTGCAACCACCTCTCCCATTGCTCCCGAAGCAGCCCCAGCCCCACTCACAGGCAAAAAGGCGCGCAAAAAGCGCCAAGGCCACGGCCGACGCAACAAGCAACGCAGGATAGAGCGCGAGGAGTCCCAAAAAGTGCCGACCAAAGCAGAGCCTCGACAGTCGGCGCTCGTCAAGTACGTCAAGCCCGCTGTTCCCACTCAGACAGCCTACGACGTCGGCAGCATCCCCTCCGCATCGACGGGGTTCATTTGCTTGCCGGATGCTAGTGAACGCCGCCCTGTCATGCGCTTGAAGGAGTTGGTCAATAAGGAGTTGCTCGTCTTACGCCGCTGGGATGGCAGGTACGTGCGCCGAGTTCGCGAGAGAGCCCTCAGCTGACCCTCTTCTCTAGATCGGTATCACCCATCGTCAGCCGCAATAACCAGGTCATTGGAGTCATTGCTGGCCGCCCAGCGGCGTCCGACTGGGATGAGGTCTGCCAAGAGGCCTATGAAGCCCTCTGTCGAGCACGCGACGCCTGCAACTTCACGCCGTCCGCTGCTGATCACCGGCGCGGCGACTTCCTCGTCAAGAACGTTGGAGTTGGGGCCGGATACGGGCGCAAGAAACCCGCGAACATGGTCCACACAGAGCACAATGCACGCCAGCTGGAAGCCCTCCTCCAGAACCCCGCGATCCAGCGCATCTCCGGCTTCGCCAACAGTAAGCCATCCCCACGTCCTGTTGATTCATCCTCCTCATGGGCTTTGACTTAGACGTCTTTGCCACCTGGTTCCCAAAGGTTTACAAGCACTACAACGAAAACCTCAACGCTCTGCTTAAAAGGGACCCGGACTTGTGCCGGAATTTCACAAATAGTGTGTGGGCTAGCACTGCGTTCAACTTTGGGCCCCAAACCGTCTGCCGTGCCCACAGAGACTTCATGAACCTACCGTTCGGCCTGTGCTCTGTGACCGCTTTAGGTGACTTTAACCCAGAGGTCAGCGCCTGCTTCGTATTCTACGACCTTGGCATCGTCGTTCAATTTCCTCCCGGCTCCACCCTCATCCTCCCATCTGCCGCCATTGCGCATGCGAACTCATCCATGAGCCCAGGTGAGACCCGGTGCTCAATCACCCAATATTCCCCTGGCGGCCTCTTTCGCTGGGCTGAGCACGGGTTCCAGCTCGATAGCAAGTACTACGGCAAACTCACACCCCAGGCCTGGGAAAAGGAGGTACAAATCATGGAGGAGAGGTGCAAGAAGGGCCTCTCGCTCTTCAGCACCCTCGCTGAGCTCAAGGCCGCAGCAGCAGCTGGACCAAAGTGGAAAAAAAGGAGGGGTCGCCGCAGCTAGCAGTTACTTTGTTTTTGTTGTAGAATTTCCACATCGCAAGCTGTAAACGTGTTTGAAATGCACGTATTTGGAATGGGCACTCATGTGTGTTAAATGATGCTAAATTATGCCACATGAGCAACAAAGGGTGTTAGTGACCTTTCTTGGTATGTGGCCCACCTTGCCAGCGTCAAACTGTACACTGATATTTCACAATTGTTCCCTACGCCCGTGGCCATCGGTTTTGCCATGCCTAAGCGTATAGGGCCACAGCGTGGCTGGTGCGTATTTAATCCCTCACGTTGAGTATAGCACGCATTCCTCCCTCTCATCTGCTTCCTCCAATCTAAGTACCTCATGCCACGCACTGCCACCGAGTACAGATTTAGCCCTGCGCAGGCTGCACGTATTCAGCATTTTCTCCCTGAGTTTCAGGAACTAGTCCTGAAGTTCGATCCTACATTCAAAGGAAATTGCAAGCCGCTTAGCGACTGGAAGACGGCCACCGTTGCCCAGCTGTTCTCAGAGGACATCTTTCAAGACCTGGATACAAAGAAACACTCTCTGAAGAAATGGGGTGAAGTGCGTCGATATCTTCTACTGATTTACAATCCTTGTCACTGACCTTTGATGAACGCCAGGCAATTAAGCGCATCTATTCAAACCATTTTGGCTATCAGATGAAGGTCAACGGGACCGGACTCGATGGGACGCCACAGACAACTGTCGCACCAGTGAATGTCCAGCCTGCAAAGTCTAGCGACAAGATCCGCTCGTTCCTTTTTTTCTCCGGCGACATCTCTCCTCGTGAACTTTTTGCGGCCGAGAATCACAATGAACTTGAGGCCGCCTACAAGAGAATTTGTCGAGACACTGGCCTCCCTGGTGGTCCTGCTCGCCAAGCTGCGTTGAAAGAGCTTTGGGCCAAGGCCGATCAAAAAGAGTGGGAAGAAAGAGCAAAAACTTATTTGAACGACACCAAAGCGTGAGTGTGGCTTTTGCAAGCACTGCGAAGTAAGCTTATCCCTACTCTTCCAGGAATCAAGAGGAGTTTAGCCGTTTAGCGCTCTCATCTCTGGAGGCCATGCTCAGTCGAGGTGTCCTAGGATCTTCCATGATCTCCATGATGTATGCCTATCGCGGATTGAATGATTGCGTCTGCACCGAAATGTACGTTCTTTCTATTCCTTTCTGCCTCAATTACGACTCTTATTATTTCCCTTTGAAGATTATCAACGGGGTTCAATAGCAGGACTGGCGCCTTTATTGAATATCAGATTGACGACCAGGATTTGACGGAAACGTGGACCAAGATGGCCGATCGTCACTTGCCTCGTTCCAAGTCCCTCACTCCGCTTGCCTATAATGAAGACGGCATTCCTCTGTTCCCCTCCATTGATCCGCGCTCACTCAATCTTAATGAGATGATCAAAGTCCTTGAGGATTATTTTAACCAATTATGGGGTAAGTGTGTGGATGGGATCTGCGGGTGTCGATAAGCTGACAGATCCCTTCCACTCTGTAGCACACATTCGCAGTGGGTCAGCCATTCCATGGGATGACATTGCCGCAAATCCTGAGGAGTTTTATGACACCTGGCTCTACGAAGTGCCCTGCACGTTGAAGCCACCCCCCGCTCTTGAAGACGACGATGTTCTTCGTCTCACAAAGTTTTTGATCCGCCAAACGAGCAAAGATACCCCTTTCCTGTTTCGTCCTAAGGCAATAATATCTCACAAAGTCGATGTGCAAGCTACTAAGGACCTATTGGCCGCCAAATCTTCCAACGATGCACGTACGTCTCCGGCACCAACCACTCAAGAAACTGCGCAACCCAGTGCCAACAACACCTTTCCCCCTACATCCACCACCGTGGAGCCCTCTTTTCCATCACCTGCCATTACTGCGTCAATGCCATCCACTAACGCCACCCCCACCAAATCTTCCAATGGCCCGCATACGCCTCCAGCGCCAGCTCCTCGAGAGCCCACGCAAACCGGCACCAATAGCACCATTCATTCCACCTCCACCACCTCTCTGCCATCACCCACCATTGCTATGTCGACGCCGTCTGCCAACGCAGCCCCGTTGGCCACCGCTGCCTCTCCCTTAAAACAGATTCAAGGGAAGGAGCCCGAGTCTCTTGAAGTGGGCCATCCAGTGGAGATTCCACCAGCCATCAAGGCTCCTCATCATCATGCTGTGCCCTCTGCAACTCCTTCAACAGTTCCAGCCCAACCTACTGGCGGTAAGAAAGGAAAGAAGCCTGGAAAGACGAAACCTCGCCCCGTCGCACTACCCAACGCAGATGTGACCGCTTCAACTGTCGACGTCGCGCAAGCTGGCAGTGAGAACGCTGTGTGCGCCGTTAATCCCAACGGCGGCCAGCTCCGACGTGGCTCTCGTAAGCGCAAGACGATAGATCACAGTGGTCCACAGCCAATTGTTGATCCTACTTCTGGCCCACCTCCGGGTAAGAAGGTGAAGTAAGTGTTCATGTGTATTTGAATTCGACTGTATCTTGAGCCATTTAATAGGCCCTCCTGGGATTGGGTGCCGGTGATACCCAAGGACTCGACTTCTTCGCATGCTTGATGACCTGACGTACCGTGTACGTCCTTTCATTTTTATCATTCCTCGCAGTAACTCAAACAAGATTATTAGTTTAATCGTCTCCAACGCTGAATCCGATTAATCCGATTAATCGGACATTCTCTTGTGGTTCAGCGCGCTTAATCGGGTAGGTTGTGTTCAAGGGGCTTAATCTGCTTAAACGGATTAATCGTGTTCAAGGGGCTTAATCAGTTCAATCTAATTAATCCGTTTAATTCACTTCATTTCATCCGTTTAATCCAACTTTTTTCTTTTTAATCTGTCATATAAATACTAAATATGCATTATAAAAATGTTTTTGTCTTTCAACGGGATTAATCGGATTAAGGGACCTTAAGCGAATCATCTTCCTCAAAGGCTGAGGATTAAGCGAAAGCTAGGGGGTTACGGTCGAGAAGGTATTTTAGGAAGAGGCTTACTGGTTCAGGTGCTGTAAGTAACGTTCTGGATCTTCCCAGAGGAAACAGAAGAAAGTCTTCCCGCATATACGATCACGAACGAATTTATGTGGAGCTGTCGTTTATGGATGGAAGTGCCGAAGGATTCGCCCGCTCTTTCCATAGTGGTCCATATGGCATGAAAGGAGAAGCAGGAGACCTCATGCTGCGAAACGGAATCACACTGTTTGCGAAACACCTTCATCATGCATACATACACTTTATTGAAGGCACAGTGAATTTAGTGTGCTGTATTCTTTCAGCAAAATCAAAGAAGTCGACGAGATGCAAGCAAAAAGGAGCTTACCGATTGAATAATTGGTATATCGCTTCTCGAGGAGGTCGGTGGCTGCTTTTCAATCGAGTCGAGGATGATTGAAGATGTGCCCAGGAACACTGGAGTGATTATCTTTATTCTGCCAGACATTTGGGAAATTCAGCGTGTTCGAAGTTGGCGGAAAAGGCTGACCATACGCTTGGCCTCAAACGATGGAATACTCCCATTCCGAAACTCGACGGCATGTCAAAGAGATTACGAACCATAGGAATTTGGCGGCCCTGGAGGGAGGGGGTACCCAGGTAGCCGTGCGGACCTGATTCAAGAAATAGAAACAATAAATCCCGGAAGCATAGCAGAGGTGCGTGTAGGCGAAAGCAACCCAAAGTTAGCATGTTTGATTGGCAAGAAGGCGGCAAAAGAGTTTCAAGAGACGCAGGCTTATAGTTCCCAGACGGCTGATTTCTTCGCTCAAACGCTTCCACGTTTGGTCCGAAGCGAACCTGGCGAAAAGAACCTCTTAGGACTAGTGGAGAAGACCCAGAAGAACGAAAAACGACTTGAGCGTCCATATCGCCTTCAAACTCTGATCAGGATGTCTATGTCAATCTGTCGAGAGCCACCAATGAAATAGCATTTACATAACTAACATGAAGTTTTTTTTCTTCGCCTTGGAGGCATCGGACGCATATTACCCGTAGCGCTGATCAGAGAGTAAAAATAGAGAGCTTCTGAGTAGCAGTGACATGGGACAATGGTAAAGCCTCAAGACCCATCATGGTGTGAAGTTAATTAGCTTCTTGAACGGACTTCGGAGAGCATTTGAAATTGTTGGGGTCATTGACTGCACACTCCGTGGAGGCAAGAAGAAAAGATATCTGCCGGCAACGGTGGCATCGGTCCACGATCCCGGAAATGGCATTGGTTTTATTTGCCCCGATGTCATTTGCCAAACAGACGCGAGGATTGCCGCCTTGCTGACTGTATGCTCCCTACGCGCCAATTCTTCTCCACAATGTCGGGCAGCAATATCGCCCTCGGATCCTTCTCTCTGATGAACATATATCACTGAAATCTTCCACAAGATGAGATCTACCGATTCGACGCAGAGGCGAACAAGAGATCAATGAGAGAGCGCCATGGGCAAAAGAGTGCGCATTTGCTTTGAGAACATCGCTTTCGGGCCATTCATCACGATCTGTGTAGTCCTCACTACTTCAAGTCGTGCAAAATTTCCGCCATTGCTCTGATCAAGATGGTACGGCTATTTCTTCAAAGAAAGGCGTGTCACACCTGACTTCCCTGCATTGTGTTTAGGTGATCCATCGCGGTCAGGAGTGCCATACGAAATTATGGGTCTCATGCAAGGGAAGGTGGTGGGGAACTCGCTGGTAATCATGGATTCTTTCGCACTACCAGTGCAGGGAACGGAGACGCGTGTTAATGCTGCGAATGAGGCGAACGAGTACATGGTGGAGTACATCAGCAAGAGCGAGAAGGTGAGTCGCTATGGCTCAAGGGAAGAACCTTGATCTGAACGGCTTCAATCCCCTAGGCTGGCGGCAGGCTGGAGAACGCGATCGGATGGTATCACTCGCACCCGGTTATGGATGTTGGCTATCGGGAATCGATGTAAACACGCAAATCAACAACCAAAAGTTCCAAGATCCATTCGTTGCGGTTGTCGTGCGTTCAGGCCACCTCGTTATCTCGTTGCTGCTCACTCAACTTCCCACCAGATTGACCCAATCGCACCATCTCGCCGGCAAGGTCGACATTGGCGCTTCCGGACGTATCCTGAAAACTACACTCCTCCGAATATTTCTCCAAGTCAGAGTACCAGTCAATACCGCTGAACAAGATTGAAGATTTTGGTGGTGCACGCGAACCAGTACTATCAGCTAGATGTCGAGATTTTCAAGTCCGGTCTGGACAACGACCTCCTCGCGATGCTATGGAACAAATATTGGGTGAACACGCTAAGTCAAAGCCCTCTTCGTTTCGGTACGTCCTCCCTTTCGCCGTGTATTAATTGCGCTTGCTAATCGTTCACAGAATCGAGCATATGCGGTTATCACAACTATCAGACTTGCATCAGAAATTGTCGAGGCCCAAAGCTCTGTTGCGCAAACGAGGGCGTCTGCACCAACATGGAGAGAACAAAAGAGGGCGCGGCTGGCAAGGTACTTCGCGTCGGTTTGCATCTCTGTTATCTACCCTAACTGTGCTCTACAGCAAAAGAAAGGAAGAGAAGAAGAAAGAGGACAACCAGTTGACGAAGAGCGTGAAAGACAGGTGAATAATCAGTCCTAATCTACCAAATCCTTGCTCAACCACCCGTCCTCTAGCACGAAGATCGCGGTGGAGCACAACACGGCCTCATAGCTCAGGTCATCAGGACGTTATTTCTCGATGCGTCTGAACACGGCGACTCTGCGGCAGCGCAAGTGGAAGAGGTCACGGACATGGCTATGGCTAATCCTGCCATTGCTGTGTATCTTACTGTATCTTTTCTAGCTCTTCTTCATGCTGCTTTGTGTCGCTAACATGTAATATACTCAATCCCTCTGCAAGTGTCATTGCCGTCCTTTTTCGCATTTCGTTTGGTCGTTTATCATTATCTTATCTTCTTACATGCGCCAACTCGGCAGGTCCTCGTCAACAACAAATACTTATGAGACAACCAGACGAACAAGACAACAATCTACTTAGCAAGGCGCAGCCTAAGGCCTCTCCCGTTTTGCGTCTTTGGCCCTAAGTGTCGAGGGGAAGCTGTCCGAATTCGATGTCTTATCAGCGGAGCCTAGGCTGTGCTGTTTGGTGAGCACTGATTCAAATTGAGCGCCTGGCTTCCTCTGAGCCTCATCATACCCTAGCACCGTTCGCCATTAGCTCTGCGCCGCCCTCACTCAGTTGAACGTGCCACTAGTTTTCAGCTGCGAACTTGCCTATTCGCGAACTTCGTCCCGCAGCCGAGACCGTGACTGCGCAGCACATCATCCAATATAAAACACTCCATCGAGCATCTCCCTCCAATTGTCCACCATGATCATTGTCCCAGAAATGAACTACCCAAGAAGTTAGAGGCGGAGAGCTCGACAGCTGTTGTCGCCTCAACGTCGGCGGCCAGAGACTTCTACAGTACGTCTTCCCTCCTTACATGGAGCGCAACCGTTGTTCATCTCACGACATGAAAGCATGATCCGCCACCTTCATACACCCCCTTCCGATTCTTCCGAATCATCACAATCTGGGCCCGTTCCCGCTTCCTCGAGATGTGAAACCGAGCAACTTCACGAGCCTCTCGATTGCCAACTCTGCGATCAAAGGAACGTGGGTCGTCGACCCGACATTAGTCATACCCAAGGGATTCCTGGCACCGCTGGCGAAAGATGAGACGGGAGGAGATCGGAAGAACCTCCTGCTCGAGTCGAAGAATGGCGCTGTAGACGTGAACATTTCGTCATGCCGATGAGAGGCAGACGCCCTTTCTGTGATGAAGGACCGGAAACGAGTCATCACGCACTGCGCATCGCGTAATGGGAGTGTTACGGCCCAAGATTGTGAGTCCATCTTACTCACACACTCGACCAGCTTGTTTTCCAACATCCATGAACTGTAGCACGACGTTCAATTGCCTTCACACCCCAACGACCTACGACCACCTCTAAAAGCGTCTTTTCACTCCCTGAACGGTGCTATAAACCTCTACCTGCCGCGCTCCTTCCGTGGACCGCTGCGCATTCGGACATTCAACGGCGGTATCCGGTTCTCCGACGCAGTCCAATCCACCCTGACGCAGTTCTCCGAAGTCGACCGCGTGAGGCGCAGCTTCCTTGGCCACTTTGACCCGTCCGAGTTTGACCCAAGCGTCCAATGGGCCGGAGACGAGCTCGATGCGGAGACGATGAATGGCGCTGTCAGGATTTACTTTGATGATGAAGCGAGTCCACCTGGAGCGCAGAAGTCTAAGTCTCCGGGGTTCTTGGAGAGGCTGTTTCGGTTCTAACCGCCAGGTTTGAATGTCTTTTTCTCTTTCATTGTCTTTCGGTGTCTCCGTGCAAGTGTATCTTAGCATGCCATATGTTCCATTACACATCCTTCAATGTCATTCACAAAGCCACAACTTTCTTTTATTCCTCATTGAGAATACGTTTGTGGGCCCGACTAATCCCCGTCTGTGTAGCAGTTGGAATTGCACGTCTAAATGGATGTACCGATAACGTTGACACCCTCTCCGGCCCTACCTCGTCTCTCTTCCCTCTTTCAGGCCAAATTTGAATGGCCTGCTATGTACAGTCACTGCTGAGCTATTCAGAGACGCCCCAAACCCGAAGCGACGGTATATATGGCCATCCAGTCCCACCCAATTCCACGCGACTTTCTTCGTCTTCTCCGAATTCGTACGTCCGACGCTCACGCTCCTCTCACATGGGCAAATCACCACTGGTGGTTTAGTCAACCATCGTTGTGATATGCCTACTGTTTCACTCTTGCCCCCATCGTCGCCAAAGACCTCAGCACAATGGAATCAATCGTCAAAGCCGCAGAGAAAGCTCAGGAGCATGGGATCGACCTGTCGAAGCTGCCTCAGAACATGAACATGACGACGGAGTCGATCACGGCGAATGTTCTTGCTATGAACGCGAACTGTGAGTAGCTTCAGAGGTCATTGAAGGAGCGTCGCTGAAGTATCGAGTAGGCCCAGATGAACGGATGAAATTCATCTTCCAGAGCCTTGTGCGTTCCCCCTGATAGTGCTTCTGAACGACGCTGAATCGCTGACGCCCGCCAGATCACCCACCTCCACGATTTTGTACGGGAAACGTCTCTCACATCGGAGGAGTGGATGTACGAAGGCGGTCCATGACCCCGATGACTAGGCTCATGTTGAGACACAGGACGGCCATTAACTTCCTGACGGAGACAGGGAAGATGTGCACAGACATTCGGCAAGGTGTGTACTAGCCCCTAATCACGCCCCTTGTGCACCATCATTGACATTTGTACTCGTAGAGTTCATCCTCTTATCGGACACTCTCGGCGTGTCGACACTTGTCGACTCTATCAACAACGCAAAGCCTCCTGGGGCTACTGAACCCAGCGTCCTGGGTCCTTTCTTCACTGAAGATGCTCATGACGGTGTGACCGCTCTGAACTCCCTCACCTTTCCAGCCTCTCTGATCTTCCGAAATTGCTTAGTCGCGAATGGCGAGTCGATTGCCTCAGAAGGAAAGGGCGACTACATGTACGTCGAAGGTCGCGTCCTGAATATGGAAGGCCAGCCTATCGCCAACGCGATCTTGGATACTTGGGAAACGGATGGACATGGTCATTATGATACGCAGGTGAGCCAGCTTCTAATTCCCCACGCGATTCGGAAGATGACAGGATTTTTGGGCGTGGAAAGTACGATAATCGGACAGAACCTGACTGTCGAGGACGGCTTCGAACAGGGGATGACGGCTCTTTCGCGTATAGGGCTGTTGTGCCGGTTTCGTATCCAATTCCTAGCGATGGTACGGTCGGGAAGATGGTTACGAAGCTAGGACGACACGTCTTCCGTCCTGCTCATTTGCATATTCAGGTTCAGGTGCGCGGTTTACGCTCCAATCGTCAGACTCCTTTGCTCAACCCATTTCTGTTGTTGCCTCTGGTAGGCGCCGGGTTACGAGAAATTGACTACTTCACTCTACTTCAAAGGGGACCCATATCTCACCTCGGACGCCGTATTTGGTGTCAAGACGTCGTTAATCATGGTGCGTTTCCTGCTGTGGAATCTGTTAATAAATATGACTAACGGTGGGACATAGGATCCCGAAATCGTCACCGACGTTTCGCTCTCCAAAGCTCGCGGGTTCAAAGATGCGAAACCTCACGCTTATTTGAAGAGGGACTTTATTCTTGTCACCCCAGAACAAGGTGCGGAGGCGCGACGCGTCTTAGCGGATCGTGCTCGTGTGGCCATTTAATCGCTCTTATTCCTGCAAGCGATGAGAGCGTTTGTTGTTTTGTTATGATTAGTGTACAATATGATACAATACCAGGCTCCCGATTACGAATGTAGAAAATATCGCGAGAAAACGAGTGGATGCGTCCCGTGGAATCCACGGCCGAATTCGGGGATCTACGACGGAACTTCTAAATATTTGAAGATGGCCCGTTCCCTTCATGTGAAGCAAGTCCCCAGACTGCCAAGCTATGAGTCAACCGACGATCTTCGGGGGCGCCTCGCCGTCGTCTCGATATCCGAATAGGCGCTCAGATGGGTAGCATGCAACCCAGTCATATCGTAGTTCGATGTGTAGTCGACGTTCGTGTCTGTCGCGTGCGTCGAGAATATGCCATCCTCGGCGGTTTCGTGGAGGTTGAGCATTAGCCGCATGATCATCGTCACCGAGGTGCTAATAGCGGCGGTGGATAAGGGACATAAGGCGATGCAGAAACGGGGTTTTGCTCACCAGCTCGCGAATGTCGAAAGGCTACCTCGGAGAAATGGCTAAAGGGCTTATCAGATTGTGAGCCTGGTCGCTGGAAATGAGGACGTACGCCCCAGAACTAGAGATGATGGAAATAAGGACAGGAACGTCAAGGGGAAGAGGGGCTCACATAGAAGGTCAGGATATTAGCGAAATTACATAGGGCCATAACACTATGATCCCCTCTATCAGATTTATGCAACGACAAAAGGAGCAGAAGCATACGCGAAATAGATGGCACCTGGTCGGTTGTTTGTGAATGGTGCGCAACAGCTACAGAGCTTTTACAACGTACCGTCTCTGAGGATGAGGGAAATTAGGGGAATGCTGATGCCGGTAATGGCATGATCTCGTCTAGCTTTCCACGTCTTGAAAAGAGTGAGCCCGAAAATGATTGAATCGTATACAAAGAGCGCCTCCCAAGCCCCGGCCAACCCTGGAAACAGAAGGAGGTCAAGCAAGGGAGGAAAGGCGAAAAATTGAGACCGTACTGATTGCACTACAGGCGGCGAAGGGTCCACCAGAGAATGTGAGTCGCGATCGAGCTGAGAGTGCGGCAAACGCAACGGGGAGGCTTTACGTACGTCACTTTCGTGAGGCCAATATGACAACCGCTTGCTTTCTCTGATGGCGCGCTTTTCTGACCGAACAAAGCCCACTGTTTTGGGGTAGATTCGTAGTCAGTGAGGAAGGAGAAGAGGGATGGGGAGACGCACACATGAAATACTGGCCAAGACAATTCCGCTCCCAATCATATATGCCATAATGCGACGTGAGCAGCCATACAATGCATATATTCGCAGTGTCAAGAGAACTGGGGCACGTATGAGTAATGATCGACTTGAACCATGGCAGCAAGCGTACTGCAAACCAAGACTTGGTTCACAATAAGCATGAGTTGGCGAAACAGGTTGTATCGTCGACAGCTTGGAGGGTAGTCTTGTCAGATTTCATACTTCGAGGAGGTTCGTTGGGGGGATCGTCAAGTACCTCTGCAAATCAAGGCTCAGCATCTGTTCAGTAAATACCACGATTCAAAGATGGATTTACGCGCCTGCGTCGTCAGATTCGAGAATCCTAGTATGGTCACTGCTATGTTCCCGAAGAACGTGAAGTACCGGCAGATGAAGAACCAATACGAGCTATGTTTCTTCGACCTCTTCCACAGATAGTCGATCTCTTGTCCTACCGATTCCCCGGGTACCGGTCGGTCGGTCAAAGTTCAAGCAACTAGAAGAGAGACGCACTGGAAGTAATGAGGTGGTCATAATAAAGAAAAGCTGCAATTCGAACCCCGTTCGTCAGAGCTATTTCAACTCCCATTCACTTACAGAGCCTCACTGACAGATCGCGAACACATGGAGATAGTTGTGCACCAGTCTGGGTGGTAGTCAATCAGCGGAAGAAGGCCATCGGAGCGCTCAAGAGAGGACCCACATATCTCGTGCTGTGTCGGGACTGTCGTGGTCGAAGATGGCCGTCATCGTGGGCGGAAGCAAGGAGTGGCGGCTCGGGTGGGTGTAGGCCGTGGTAGACTCGGCCACCGCAAGAATTTGGTGATATAAAGGTATAAATTAAGCATGTTCCTGACGACAGGTGGGGGTTTGTCGGAGCCAGTCAGAGAACAAGGAGCGATCATTTGTCGAACCCCATTAAGTTATCATCCTTTTTCCTGGAAAGTGGCGGGGCGGTCACAAGCTTGAAGGTGGGCTTCGATTCATAAAGAAAATCTGTCCAGAGAGATAATTTACGACGAGGACAAGAAACCGTCGGATCAGTCGCGAAAATTGAAAGGTTCTCGACCTCCTGTGAAGGTGCTACCTCCATGAGGCAGTGAGCGGGAATAATGGGACCGAAGCTGGCTTGGTGTTTCCCGCCAAGATTGGCTATATTCTCAAAGGAAAACATCCGTCCAAAGCTTGTTACATAAGGCAAGGCGGACGGACGTTCTAGCTTGCTGAGGCATGTGGCAGTAGAAAGAGCACATTTAAGTTTAAGGACGACGAGATTCAAAGACAATTAGTGGCTCTATGATGAACAATCTAGATGCAGGCCAACGTAGCTGTGGGCACGGTAGCAGTGGATTCCCGAAACATAATCGCAAGCTCATGTTCCTCTTGTGTAACGCCAGTGAGTGTTTCTGAATAGACTTTGCGGATATTGATCATCATTCGTCCAGCCATGACGCACGGAACCGCGATGGCTAGCCCAGTCGTGGCGTCCAGAGAATCAGCCTACGAGATGATCACAACGTCAATTGAGTGGGTGCGGTGTAGACGAAGTGCTATCCACTGACGAGGTTTTGCAGCCAGTTCACAAGACAGTATATGTAAATTGCGGCGCTCCTAGACATTGATTTGTGAATCCCGTTGTGAGGCCAGAAAATATAGGCTCACAGAAGGGAGTAGAGTAACGAATCTCTGAGAAGAACGTAGCGTAAACGTTCTCGACGAACGCATGAGGTATGTAGATAATGTCCGATGGCTTTAACCAGGGTTAAACAGCATAAAATCGCCTCGAGGCTAGAGGGATTTAGGTGAAAGGATATCATTCGCAAACAGGCACTGCTCACCATAACAGGGAGATCCAGTAGCCGGTCATAAAGTTCGGGATAGCTGTGATCTTGCATCGTCTCAGATATCCCATTCGTTCAACCTCCACTAGCAGGTAAAATGAATGAGCAAGATAACCCAGAGCTAAATTGAATGCGAATTCACCACGGGAATCTCTCGCACCGAGTCCACAAAACACTGATACCACCGTCACTTGCACCAGAGAGCAAGTAATAAGGAATATTCCGATTATACGTGAATGATTGTAAAGTGCCCAGATCCGCAGCTGGAGGATGACTGCGAAGTGATGAGAAGCCAAGGTTCTGGATGTAAAATGGAGATTGCCTACAGGAGATGGACCAGAGAATACTAAGAACAGACCAACCCTCCATGACGAGCCAGACATAACCTGCGGACTTTGCTTTGAGGAACGACTGGAAATCGGTTGTCAACGAGATGATTATTCACATCTATTTTCAGGGCGGCAGTTAGAAGAGCAGCCTCCACATGAGGATCAGGCAGGGAAAACGAACAGCTGCAAGCACGGCAAGCGATGAGTAAATTCTGGGACCAACGCATGGATAAATGTGCGCACCTTGTCAGTCATGTCCGGCATTGATGTCACTAAGAATAGGTGTAAATTGCCTGATGTCTTCGACACGAGGGACACATGCGGCCGCACCAATGTAACCAAAACTGCATGCCAATGACAGGATGAGAATCGAAAGAAGCCTTGAGAAACATGATTCTGGCTCACGTGTTTAGAAACATTGGGCTGTAGCGACTCTAGGTGCCATTATATAGTCATCGCGATAGAAAGGTCCAGAGTCGAGAAATATGAATACCCAGAAGAAGAGGTATGTCGGCCATGAGTGACGGTTCTTCTAGTTCGCACTTTAGAGCCGCTCAAGAAACGACGAGGGTTTTGTTCCATACCCAAAAAAACTTTCTCTGGAAGATCACGGCGTTTAGAGACAGCGTAGGAGACATCTGAATATCAGTACCTCATCTTCATGAGTGAGCACTGGATGAGCGATTGAGGCGACCGAAGACGGTTCAGGTGATCAGCCTAATGAAAAGACAAACTCTCATAAACGTACGCGTGTCCCAAACGACCAGCGTAAGTCCTGCGACTGGAGGAAGAGGTCAGCCTGTCGAACGAAACCAGCAGACTCTCCACATACCACGATTATATTGCCCGGTAGTGGCGATACGCCAGCTGTCAATCAGTGCTTTGTCCATTCCATCCTCTCTAGTATGCACACAAAACGAGTTGTCTCAAGATTCGAAAGGCAGCAATGTAGTGCGAGTGGGAGGGGCGATGAGAGGACTAAGCCTGTGGCGCCTGGGACGGCGGCAGCTTTATGAAACTGGTCGCAACCAGCAACGTTGCGGAAAGGAAAACTCCCTCGAGACCCCGTACACGACGAACGTCATCCAACACCCGAAAGGGTCGCTTGAAGAACCGGCGAGGCTTATTACGGTTAGGGCATCCCTGACAAAGGCCTTGGCCAAGGAGCAGTAGGCGTTTACGTTCCCGGGGTCATTCCTCTCAAGGTTTGTTCTTCCGAGCTGGCCGGGGTCGAAAGCTGACGAGTAACTTCCGTTTGCCTTGGAGGAACTAGAGTTGGGGGCCTTTATCCCGGGACTATGCCCTCGAGTTGAAGCAATCGTCTTGCAGGCCGTACGTTATCCCAATGCCGGCAGAGCGATGGCATCAGTCGAGAAATTCTAGGCCCGCCCGTCTGGTGCGTAGTGGTCGTCGGAACTTGGGAAAGCTTAACTGGACACTAAGGGGTTTGGAGGGATCATTTCATTCACCCTGTCTTTCTTAGCCATTGAGGAAAATGGATGGCGTGAATTTACGGGGGAACGAGGTAAACAAATCAATATTGGCCCGAGCAAGGTACTTAAAGAATGATGAACATACCAAACTACGGCACTGAGAGAGGTCGTCGTGAAAGAGGCTGGCCCTGTCCTCACGTTCTTATGCCTTGTGGTTACGCGTCTTCCAGCGGCCGAATATCAGACATCGGACGGGAAGCCCAACAAAATCTGATATCCATTGCACTGAACGGAGCTCCTATCGCACTGGCACCTTTCGGAAAGCATATCTCGAGACCCCATCGGCCTGGAGAACCCATTCGCGCTCTAGCATGTATCCACCCCTCCGTGGACGCCATACGCTCCATACGTACCAGTAAGCCACCCCGAACATCGAAACGGCGAAGCCACCGACAGAATGCGACTGAGTGTTGGATACCAGTAAGTCAATTCAGAGAGAAATAAAGAAGGACTGACCCAGTACGGTAAGTTGTCGTAGGACCTCGACCCAGGTATCGGTGGGAAGAATGGAACAATAAGGAGGAACATGTTCGAGAGGAAGAAAATCAGGATAATGTTCTTAGGTGCACGGAACGGCGGGCTCCACTCCCAGACACGGTAGGAGGGAGAGTATAGAAGGAGCAGGCCGAAGGAAACGATAGCATTGATCAGCGTGAGCGAGTAAGAAGACACTGAGGAATCAAGGTGAGTCGAGTCATGTTATGTTCCCTTGACGGCAGCGACGTACGGCTGATCATAAATAAATATGCGTCTCCAGGTGGCACGGCGAGGAGGAAGGTGCATGAAACGAGGTACTGCGTAAATAGGCCTGCGAGTGGTGCATTGAAGGGCTTGTTGCTCGCGAAGATGGGCGAATAGGGTAGAATGCCCTCACGTCCTAGTTCCTGGATGACTTAATCGTGCGTCGATAAGCCAACTAAGTGAGAGCAAGGGAGAAAGTATGATACCTCGGCCTTGAGAGAATTGGCCGGCTAGCAGGTTTCCTAGTGTGGACAACGCTATGAAAGAGCTCAGGGCCTGTGGCATCGCCTGATCAGCGAGCTTCCGTTTTTGACAGATGCAAACCAGCCTTTTCCGTCACTGGACCGAAGAGATTCCTGAAATACAACGCCCTGGGAGCCGAACATC
The DNA here is from genome assembly GCA_013376435.1 of Cyclocybe cylindracea. Lineage (NCBI taxonomy): Eukaryota > Fungi > Basidiomycota > Agaricomycetes > Agaricales > Hemipholiotaceae > Cyclocybe > Cyclocybe cylindracea. Next base: position 229,938 of record MPNV01002209.1, read on the forward strand.
GAAGTAACGGATAAAAAGATGGTTCTTCAGAGACTTACGCAACAATCCGTTTGCTGTCCAGGATATCGGTCTTCGAGACCACAGCAAAATATGCTACGTTGATAAGGAGGTACAACAGAGTGACACAGAGCATCGCCAGAGGTGCTGCGCGCTTGATAGTACGCACTGGATCGCGTACCTCCGAAAGAGCGTAGTTTGCGTTGGAGTAACCGATAAAGGACCTAGCTCAGCGTATGAGAATGGTATTCATGTTTCATCCAACGATAACGGGTTGCACACCAGATGACGTTGTAAAGCCCACTCACAAACGCGTTCGCCCCAGTCCCTCCCCCCTCCCAGAGCTTCTCCCACCTCAGATTGTCTGGCTTTTCATATTCTTCGCGGACCTCGAAACCCGGAACGCCCACGAGGGCGAAGAGACCCGAGAAGGCAACTAGACCCAGAACGACGAGCTTGAAGAGCCCGAGGGTATTCTGCAGACGCAGACCCCATGTCAACAGGCTGCCGTGAATAAGACAGATAAAGGTCAGGCAGGACAACGCGACCAGACGTGTGTGGAACCATGTTGGCTCGATCGAGAGGGCGTGCAGAAGGTCTGTTTGGTTCCATCAAGGAAAGATAAGAAAAAAGCGCGGCACGATCTTACATTCGCTGAATACCACACTGTTGGCTGTGGCAGTTCCCTTGAAAAAGAAACAATTTAAATAGACAGAGGGTACGATGATGAGGAAGGACGTACCATTATCAGTGTATACACTGTGAAAGCACACGTCACCACGAATTTTGGTCTTCTATAGATGAATTCTAGATAGTTTTTCTCCCCACCGCTGCGTGGAAGGCCCTCGAAAGAAGGAAATCAGGCGGCGAGAAGCACAACACGCTTTCATGGGCTTACCGTTCCAAGTTCAATGTACACCGCCGTCCCACAAGCCGCGATAAGGGCCCCCACGAGCCACATAAACAGGGACACTCCGACGCTGCCTGACGACCGAAGAATGTTGCTCGGGGTGGCATAAATCCTGAAACATTTCCACTGCATATAAACGCAAATTTCTTGCTTCTCGAGATTTCACTGACCCGGTCCCGATAACACGATTAAAGATGAGGAAAGCAGCGCTGAAAAGCCCTTGGAAAGGTCGGGATTAGCTTCAACCCAGGCCATAGGGACATCATGGTCAAAATCACTAATGATAAGCGGACCCGCCGAGACTAAGTAGGCTCGCATTTCTGGTCCTTGCGCCGCCACTTTTACGGATTACCTCTCAATAGCGGCCAATCCCACTTCGTTTGAATGCTTGTGCCGCTAGTCATCTCACACTAAGCGTTGATGAGAACATAACATTTACAGCCAAAAAAGCCCTTTCGATTTCCCGACGAGTTCCCACTGAAGTGTCGAAATTCCTGCTTTGTGACACCGTATACCTACACACCGAAAGCAGCCCTCCCATAGCTTGCCATACGGTCGCCGTCAACCGTCAATGTACGTTTCTAAACAAACTACACACAAACCACCCATTTATCTCGTTTCTTCCGCTTATCCATGACGCTGAGGGACCCGCGCATCCGTCGTGTCTATCTCACACTAGCTGCATTGGGACACACACCACGATGGAGCAGACCATATCAGTCATTGAGCTAAGCAGACGGACCATCCCTCCCAACAAAAAGGGCTGGGGGACCGGAAAACAAAGCAACACTCTTGGTTGGCGAGACTGCTGTCCGTTTGTAGACAACCTACCAGGCTTCTGATTTGCCACCGAGTTTTTGGCCACCCCTAAATAAAATTTGAGCATCCCGCGGTGCGGACCGACGTACAACCCTGTCAAATTCCCCATAGACATCAGGCATATGATACCATGTGATTAGAACGTAGACCTTGTCATGCCCTCGCCATCATACAGATACAAAGAGCAATAAAAAAGAAAATGTGGGTTCATGCGCTTAGAGAGAAACAAGAAATGCCGAACACTCTTGTGAAGAGCAAAGAGACCTTGTTCGCTGGGACAGCCGGGCGTGCCAACGCCTAAATGCATCTCCGTCCTACCCACCATGCCCTCGTCCCCCTGAGTAGAAACACAGAATCCAACGAGGTACGGACTCATCCGAAATGGTTTTATAAGTCCCGACACACAAGTGCAACCACGAGAGGCGTGTCGAATTATAAACAGAGGAGGGGTGCTCCTGCGCGATCCCCCCGAGGCAGATTGATTAGAAGAAGCCGCCCTCCAGTGGAATCCGCGCCAGGAGGAGCGCATTCTTGCCACGCAACTAGCGGTCGAACTGGTGAGACCATCATCGACGACGAGCAGTTTCAGCAATGTCAAGAGAGTCGCATTGTCTGCCCGAGATGGCCAAGCCAGTCTAACGGGTTACTCTGTGCGCGCACAACCAACCGCACAACACTTCCTCAGGCTCCGAAAAAGCCAAGGTAAAATCACCCTGGATATCCGTAAAAATTTTCTGTTTTGAGAGAACTGCCAAACTAGGATGGCGCAGGGAGCCCCCGCTTCGCAGCGTTACTTAATAACGACTTTTGAGCCACAATTACCTCTGTTGCCTTGTGGTGTATGTACGACCCCCTAGTTCGCGAGCCGGGCCGGCAATGCCACTCGAAACACGAAAGTCTTTTCACCACGGTTTTGTTTTCGCCCTCTTCCTCTTCCCCAGTATGTAGGCTCTTCAATGCTAGGGTCTGCTTCCCATATCTCACACCGCCGTAAAGCTAGTGAGCGGGGCCGAAGGCCGTTTCCTCTGGTTGTCTTCCTTCCTTCTCCACCTCATTTGCCAGGTGACTTTTGCTCCGTAGAGTCGCGTACGGTAGACTGGTGGCCATCCCCGGCAGAGAAATGCGCAACTTTTGACATTTCTGAAACTGTCCCGTCGATGGATGGAATTATAATACGACCCGCTTTGAGTGGAAGAATGGCAACCTCCACTGAGGCGGCTTCATTCTAATCCACATCCCCATCGCATTCCGGGTAGCAGGCCAACCACCTCCCTTCAGCTCCCCCAACGCCATCTCTTTGGCCTGATGCTGCTTTAACCATTGCTGCTGACCAACCCCACTGCGTCTTCCTCCCCAGACAATGGCTAGACGCGAATCGCATGGCGCACCGCCGCTGTACGCGGTCTGCTTGCTNTAAAGCGACACCTAGATGTCAGCTCTTCGCCCTTTGGAACACTTATCGTACGCCCTCCGCATCGGTGTACTGTCATTTTACCATCTCGACAGACGTACGCTGCTATCATGGGAAAATAGTCCCAACAAGGGCTGACCCGAATCGTCTCTCTTATAGAAGTTCCTCTTGCTGTCTTCAAGGACCGCATATATGCTCTTGTATCGCATGAAGCAGGGTCTCTTAACCCAAGGTTCATACTCTGATGTCTGATATTGAACGTTGGCATCGGCGCGGATGCTAATTTTTGGCTGGCAGGTGGCACGAGTGTTTACATGTTGGAGGCACGTCCGTCCGCTTGCCTTTGAGGGCTCTCTGGGATGAATGGGCTGGCTGGCCCCCCTGCAGCGTACAGAGGTATGCCTAGATGGTTGGCTGCTTTGGTAATGTAGGTTTCATGCTCGGCTTCAGCGTCGGCGAACTCGAAAGGCTGATGCTGTCGTGCTAACATGAAATAGGATCAGCTGTAAGCCCCTTCGAGGTCGGAGAAGTGCGATGCATGTACGATATCGTTGGCGCAGGACCAAGGTCTCGGCGGTCCCGCATTTCATTACGATTTGAAGACCGGTCTCGAAAATGAAATTCAGCGCAAGTCACACGGGCATGGAAAACATATCGGGCCCCGGCATCCAACGGTGCAATTGAAGCTATGTCCGTCTCCGTGCTCTTGGCTTTTGTGCGGTGCGTTGATGGTGCATCATCGAGGGAGGTTATCTTTTGTCCTCGGACTTCAGGTGGCGAGTTACGGTGATAGGATTAGCCACTTGAGCATCATCGACGCTGTGTCTACGGCTTTGGGAGAGCGAGGCGTCATTCCGCGGTGCTCAGTTTGAGCGTAGTCGGGGTATGGATATTGTTTATTCCACGTTCACTAAATTGGTACGATCGTTGACTGTGTACAGCACACAGGTGATCAGTGAAACGGATTGTAAAATGGAGAAGGTGATGGTCCAGGTCCCAGCATTAAGGCGACTGTCGGTGTTTGGCCGGGGCCCCAGTTAAGGGAAGAACGATGATCGCGGCTTGGTTTACGTCGTATCGAGAGCTAATACAGCGACAAGAAGTGTAGGCTTTGACAGTCTAACGTTGGTACGTTAGCGTTCATCCGTTCATAAGCCATTTATGGTTCTGATTTATGAATCAGCTTAGCTGGAGGCTTAGCCTACGATTGATGGCGCCGCTGCGTTAGCATTTTGGGAAGTGTGCGTATTTCAATTTTCGATTTGTTCGCTAAATACTCTGTGGGTGCTATGGACTCGGAGCTTGCTTTGGCCTCCTTGATACTTACAGCTCTTTTCCAGCCACAGGAAATGGAGCGTCAGCTTGCCTGTCTAGTGGATGAATGCACGCGGACCCGCGATGGCCCAAGAAGTGGGCGTACGAGGCTATCAAGATCGGGTGGAGTGCTAATTAAGTAAGACGAAGCGGAAGAAGAGCTCGAAGGACCTCTTTTCAGCGTTTTTGGATGAAAGAAGCACGGAGCAAGTTGTCGGGGAGGTGCTTCGTTTCCTGAATTGTGCATATGGACGTCCAATCGAATCGTGGGCGGTCGGAGTAGGCGATTGCTCCGCGCGGGTATGGATGGGATGAGGTGAGGCGAGGAGGATCTTGTCTCGTTCGACTCTTCGCCTCTTCTCGTCACAATCCACCCCCACTCTGCATCCCCCTGCCGCTCTCTGCGTTTGGCGCTCATTCACATCCGTCTCTCCGTCATTCTATCTGCACATCTCACTCGTAACACAAGGTCTTCGATATTCCGGGCGCCTGTTCGGTCGACATCTTCGACAGAGCCGACAACGACGAGGCCCGTCAACAACCCAGCAATATCCAAACACTCTACACACCTTGCTACAGCTACAGCAACTACGTGTCATCGCTCTGCATATCAGCTCCGTAACTCTTCTATTTCCAGCCTTGCTCGAGTACGGCATCTAGTATCTCGTCTTCGATTGCCCAAAAACCTAAGCTCCAAGCCGCACCCACATATCTTGTCTCGGCGCCTCATTTCTAGTCTTTCTTCCGGTCTAAAATATCAAATTCGCATCCATCGAAGGAAGCAGCTTCTATTCGTCCCCGCACAGCAACCCCCACTTGCACTTATTCTTGCACATTTATCCAAGCACATATTACAGCTTATCGTCTCGTAGCGTTCCCTACTCCTCCGAATTTGTTGATCTGAATCAACTTCACTTATTGTTCACATCCACAACATCGTCTTGCACTAAATTCTTTGTTCGTCTCCTACATTCTTTGTCCCTCTTGTCTTCGTTTTCCTGCGCCGTATTCCGCCTTCCTCGCACATACCATTTTCTGCTATTTTTTCTCCGATGGCCTTCTCCCGCAACTTGCCTATGCATCCTACTGCTATTGCGCAAAATCACACAAATCACACTCGCACGCATACTGCTGCTAATCATCCCGCCAGCCAGGTCCAAGCGCACTCTCTCATCAACACCCACACCAACCACACCATCCACGCTAGTAACACCGTTAACAACATCAGTACCAGGCGCGATATGCCACCACTTCCTCCTACACCTCCTGCTGATATCGCCCCACGCGCTGACGTCGGCGAGGAAGCAAAGAGCGGTGGCGGTGGGGAAGAATCGCCCCGTTCTGCCGCATCCGTGACGAAACTCGGCGCCCAGTCTTTCGCCTCCGTCGTATCTTCACCGCCTGGGGCGCTTAGCCCGAAATCGCCTTCGGCGGGCAAGTATCGGCAACCGGAGCACATTTCTCGTTCTACGGGCTCGCCTAACGCCACCACTACTCTCCCTCTCGCACCGGCAGCTTCGGAGAAGCCTGGGCCAACAGCGGGCTCTCCCAACAGCGGCGAGCTGGACAACAACATTTCTATCATTTCATCTGGTACTGCAAGCGACACCGACGACGCGGTAATAGAGCACGACGGCGACCACGACCACGACCACGAAGACGCGAGTAACTCGTCGTCGGACGTCGAGATTTACTTGAACACGCATACCCTCGGGTTGCACGATTCCGCTGCCCGCATGCATATGCACGTTCCCATCAACACAGGCGCCACTGCCCCGCCTACTAGCGCCGGATCCGCATCTGCGTCGGGTAAGTGCCATCTTAAATTCCTAATTGCGTCCTTGCGGTGCTTTGTTTGATTTATTGGGCGTCGGAGTGGACCTTTTTTTTCTCGCTCTTTCTTGTCTTGTCTTTTGGAATTTCATTACGATGCTGTGCATGCGTTACATTCATGCACGCACCGGCACTGGCGGGAATGTTTGAGCTCCCTTTTCTTGTTCGCGCGAGGGCTCTTGAGGCTCGGTTGGCTCTCTCCTTCGTCTTTCGTTCTTTCACTCCGTCCGTTCAGTCGCTCGTTTGTCCCAACGCGTATTTTGCGTCCGTTCCGCGTCTCCCGTGTCGGCCTCGGAACTTGATCATCCTCTTTCTTCGCGCATACATTCTCGGAACGCGTTCTCTCAGCCTCCACGACCTCCCACTGCTTCTGCATCGTGTTTTGACGCGCATATATTCATGGCTTCCCGCTCACCTCCATCCTTTCTCCACATAGGATCCGCTTCAGCTCTAACAATCGAATTCTGGAGGAATGTAGCGGCCTCAATGACACTTAACCCTCTTCGAACTCCCCACCGTCGAAGCCGCCTCGACTCAACCTCAGGGGGCCCAGGCGTGGCGAGGTCTACTATCATTTCTGACCTTGCCGCGTCACAGCACGCGTCATCCAACCCAAATTATAATTCGTTCGGCTCGGAGTCACTACCACAGGAGTCAAACGCACCCAAGGCGCTCTCTCCTCTTCCCTTCCCACCACCTTCTGCTCAGTACCAGCAGCAATCCAATGCGTCGTCGACGAACATGCAAACCCCGTCGACGCACCGCCAGAACCCCGCCCCCGGCGCGCCTATACACGGCACCATCCCGCTCCCCGAGGTCGACGAGTGCGAGCACCACCTCCAGCAACTCCAGCTTCACCAGCACCAGCAAAATTACCAGCAGCAGCAGGTGCACGGACTCCACCCCAACGCCACCAACAGCGGGCACGTACAGGGGTCCCTCTCAAGCGTTCATGCAGCACCGACGATCGACCTGGCTGGGCTGGCGATCACTGCTAGCGGCGGAGGCGTGGGAAGCGGAGGTTTCGGATCGGCAAACTCCGGCTTGTATGCTCCTGGCGGTCTGCCAACGTCACAGTCCCAGCCCCTGCCGTCGCTGAGGTCGGCGTACGATAACTCGGCTCCAGGAACTGGGTTCTCTACGTCAGCATCTGAGAGCGCGTTGTGCTCTGGAGGACAGGGACAGCAGAAGACGCCGAATGTGTATATCAATGGATTGCCGCCACATTTTCCGGAGGATGAGTTGTTTGAGCTCGCGAGCAAGTTTGGGATGGTTAGGAGTGTGAGGACCTTCACGAGGCATGTGAGGGATAGTGAGAGTGGTTACGGGTTTGTTTTGTGAGTCCCTTTTGTCTGTCTTCTCTTTTCTGTGCGTTAGTGGTGGACGCGTATCTGGACGCATTTTTTCCTCCAGATACGCCTATCCTCATTCTTTTCTGCGTTCATGTACGTGTACTGACAAATATTTCTTTCCTCCAGGTTTGACCGAATCGAAGACGCGGAGAGGTGCATCAACGAGCTCAGGAAAGATCGTGATTTGCATCCCACATTCTCGAAGGTACTCTTCAGGCTTCTCTTTCCCTTCAATCCCAAGCCTGACGCGTCGATATTACAATAGCAAGTCCACAAGATCCCTGGCACGGTCTATGGGCAAGCTCATGCCACTACCACCGGATCATGGGAGAGCGGCCAAGCTTCCAGCAGGAGCTCGTCGGCTGGGGATATCCTCGATTCAAATGGCTCATTCAAAGCCAAGATGGAGAGCTTGCAGGATCCGACGAGCACCAACTTATACATGGAGGGGTAAGTGTAGTCTATTTCCTATGGCCGGACATCCCCTTATGTTTTGGCGATCTTAGTCTACCTTTGAGCATCGATGAACCTGTGAGTTGTTTTGTTTGCCTTGGATGAGAGGGTAACGATTGACGGTCCGAACAGACCCTTGCCGCTTTGGTATCTCCGCATCGGATTATTAGCAGCCGGTTTTTCCAGACGAGGCTGAGCAACCCGCCGCGGATTATTGCGTTCGTTCGGTATGTTTGATGGGCTTCTCTCCCTTCCCTTGTTCGTAGAAGGTCGAACTGACCACTCAAATATGGCTTAGCTTGGACACGCGTGCCGGAGCCGAAGAGATAATCGAGAAATTGCATGGTAGGATGGTTCGCGGATGGAACGACACGGGTAGCAGGATCTCGGTCAGGTTCGCGGACACGAGCGAGCAGCGCGAGTTGAGGGTACGTCCCTTCATCATCCCCGTGATTCAGTATGCTGACGCACATAACCAGAGAAACGAACGTTCCGCGCAAGAAGGTGATGGCTCCCCAGCTCGTTTGACCATCGCTCAGGCCGCTCTCCTCAATCTCCGAGGGCAAGACATAAGACCTAAGACTAACTCCGCTCTCCACGCTCATGGAGGCCTTCCCGCGTCTACGACGAGAGGAGGTTTTAGTACCTCCGTCTCTGCTCCTGACTTCTCGTCGAATGCACACATACCTTCCTTACCGCCAGTGATTGGTATGACGTCGAACACACTGGAGGTCGATTATTCCCTTGCACCAGGTCGAGCAGTGTCGAGGTCCAGATCCCCTTACCATGGCCATCAGCAGGACTTGGGTACCTATTCTCAACTCCCTTCGTCCGCATCGGCCAATATGGACCCCGCTATGACTGCTCTACTCGATTCCCTTCGCGCCAATGGAGTTCCGTACAACGGGTCCGGCGCTGGTGGCTACTCTGACCTTCGTGGAGAAACTGACTACTCACAGGGCGGCTTTGGAGGCCGTCAGCAAGTCGGCCATGGACAACACTACCACGGACACCAGCAGCTACCGACTAGCCAGAGCTTGGGAGACCTGCAGCAATACTCTCGTCCAGCCCCGGCCTACACACGCTCTGGATACACGGCGACGGAGGAGTACATCATGCGCGCCCATGCAGAGACAGCTGCATTCGCTCAGGCTCAGGCGCAGCAGCACCATCAACACCAGCAGATCACCGCTGCTGCTGTGGCAGAGAGGAGAAGGCCCGCTCCTCTGGACTTGCGAAGAAGGAGGGTTGGTGAAGAAGTCCAGGACGATTCACTTGCTGCGGCGAACATCAGTGTCGGTGTTCGTGGCTATCGCGCACAGGCATCGATTGGACGTGTGGGACAAGGGTTAATGTCACCGCCCATGTCGTCCTCCTCGATGAGCTCGATTGCATCTATGGCTTCGTCGCCGATGATGAACATGGGTGCGATGAGCGCGTCGATGAGTGAAGACGACTTCCATTCCTCTGGCGCTGATCGTGCTGTTGGTGGTGCTGGAGGGAGAAGTGTAACAGGAATGCTCAATACGCGCCTTTCCAGGGAGCAGCCTGGTTCTGCCCCGGCTTCGACGACAACATACCATTCCCAGCAGCTGCCCCGCCCGATGCCAATTTCGCCTCTACTTCCGTCGACTTCCAACCAAGAGATGTCACCCAATCCTAACGACACGATGGTCGCGTACCAGCAGTCGGCGGCACAGATGCACATGCGTTCGACAACGCTCCCTCAGCAACGGACGTCCTCGATTCGAAACCAGCAGCAGGGAGGCTTGGCGAAGGGCCACTACCAGCACAACAGCCTCAGCATGCCCTCGCAGCCCTTGAGGACACCACAACACGCGAGTGTCGCCAAGATGGCTGGAAATGGTGGTGTCGATGGCGCCTCGCAAAGTGTGATATACGAAGGCGACGGTCAAGAGGAGCAGACGCAGCGCGAGGAAGGTGGTACGAATTCCTCCGACGCCAACACGAACGCCCACGCCACCCAGACGAAGACGCACTACTCGTCCGCGATGTTCAGTGAGGGCGACCGCCACGCCTCGCCTATCTCGCCTTCGCCTTCGCTCATCTCCCCGACTTTGACGTATTCCAGCCAGACGCCGTCTACCCTCAGCCCCGCCACGCCATTCTTTGGTTCGTTCTCCAACACTCAGGCAACAGGCGAAGGATTTGAGGCGAATGTGAATCCGAAGGGTGATCAACAGCCCCAGCAGAGGAAGGCATCCGTTGGCGTCGCGAGTGGGCTGAGGACTGGAAGTGTGTGACCACTCTATCGTCGCTATGCCTCTACCTTTCACTAGTCAGGTGGGTATGCTATTTGGTATTGATGCTTGAGTTGGGACTGACCTCCAGAAATTTAGGCTGGCTTCCGCTTTACGAATTTTGCCTGGCTGTATTTTGTCTGCATCGTTCGCTATACGCTTGTTTTCTATTTTCTATTCTATTATCGACCAAGGTTTTCGCCCTCTAAGCTTTTCATATTTATCGCTGCCACCGCGCCACACACCCCACTTTCCGCAGCACTCGTTCATGCATTTTGTTCCTTCGACACGCTCTTTCTATCTCGTTTATGTTCGCTCTATACGCATTATTCAAGCTTTTTCTTCACCATACTCCGCATTCGTTGATTCAACCCCCATGTTGGCATCACGCATTTCTATTCCTACGATATCGCTTCTACGCTTTTAAACCCCACCCTCGTTCTAGTAAATAAGTTAGCTTTAGACTACATTAGTTGCATGTACTTCTGTAGATACGCCTGCCGAGTGTATGTTGTTCATGTACATTTTCGTGCTAGGAAGAAATATACTGTTGTGTTAGATGCGCCACTGAGTGTCAGGAAACGCTGACGATTAGCGCGCAATAAATATTTCCAGAATGGAGTGCTATACAACCTTCTTCAAGGCTTTTGTGACCTTTTTTCTTGTTCGAAACGACTAAGTCAGTGAGAATCAGCAATATCATGCTGAGAGAAGCTGTTTAATTTATAGGTTATAATTAACATCAAGTAAGGAATGAGTCAGGGATAATTAAGTCCAGCTTTCAGTAGGTAAGGAGTCCAAGTATTAATGGAATTGTATTACTCTAGGGATAACGATTTCACAGACGACACCGCAGTTCACTGTCCCACTCATCGGAAGCAACTCCACGAGGGACAACGAAAAGAGATTGGGGATCGTACTTGGCTTTGATTGATCTGAGTTTGGGGTAATGAGAGCCGAAGAAAGACTTCTTGAAGTCCTTCTCGTATAGTGAAGCCTGTGCGAACGTCATTAGAATGGGTACAACAACCACGGAAAAACGGTACTCACCTCGTTGAGGTAGGCGGCCGAATTGGTGGTAATTCCATCCAAAATCTGGGTCTTCTTCTTGAGAGCTTCGATCTGTTGTTTCACAACCGCCCCGGAAGACCCCTCTGGCCATACGACGCTGGCCATCACGTTGGTCACAGCCTTACGCATGCTGGGGTGCAGAGCCATCGCATCTGGATCTGGTTTGGAAGATGCCCCACCGGCGACAGAGCTAGTTGGGGCATTAGTGATCCGTCTAGAACAATAAAAACACAACTCTGATACGCACAAAGCCCCAACAGTGTCGTTGATGGCTAAGATCGCCCGTGCGACCTTTTCCGGATTGCGTTCCGCCATCGAGCGAGAGAGGAGTCTCGCCGTGAGCTCGGTGGGGAAGCCGACCTGGGGAGGACTTCCTGTGAAGACGACGTTGAAGTAGTCGGGGAAGTTGGCGAAGGATGTGTAGCCGACTTGGGCTGCGCCCTGAGTAGCATTCAGAACGAAGTTGGCGAAAGGGGAAAATGTAGTGTTGGCCTGGGCGACATCGATGTTCGGTGCGACGTAGTTGATCTGGATGCCGGCAGGCGTGATGAAGGTGAAGCCGCCCCAGCCGAGGTCTGCGAGCTTGGGCTGGAGCTTGACGAACTCGGTGAGGATGCTTTGGGCGATGCTTGGTGTCGCGAACGCTGCCGTCAGTGCAGACTGTGCGAACGGGAAAATGGGGTGCGTTTGGTAGGTGACAGACGTGAGGACGCCAAAGGTTCCTCCTCCGCCGCCGCGCATGGCCCAGAAGAGGTCGATGTTCTGGTACGCGTTGACGGTGACGAGTTTGCCGTCGGCGAGGACGGCCTTGAACTCGAGGACGTTGTCGACACCTTGATCAGCGGCGAGCGGGGTTAGCTCAAGTGAAATCCAAATTAGGACACACACTTACCAAATCCGAAGGTCGAAGAGAAGGTGCTGTGACCCCCTCCTAAAATCCATCCGCCTGCCGCGCCGACAGTTCCATCCAGGGAGAGACCACCTAGGATGAATCTTCCTTGCTGGTTGACGTAGTCGTATGCTTCACCCCATTGAACTCCAGAACCCAAGGTGACCGCTGGATTAAACAAGGAACGTGAGACAGGGGCTACTTGAATTGCAGAACACCTTACCTTGATATGTTTTCCTTTCACTGCGAGGTGCACCTTGAGGGATGAAACGAGCATTGAAGGATCTCTCTTTGAGATGATGGGTCCAAAGCATAAATCCACCACGACCAGCACTTCGACCGAGGTAGTCGTGCCCAGAGTTCTTGATCACGAGTCGAAGGTTGTTCTTCTTCGCGAACACGATTGCAGCCTGCACGTCTCCTACTGTGCGCGCGTCAACTCCCACGGGCGGCACATTTCCCTGAAGACATGGCAATCCTAACGTGGTGTTGGAGTAGCACCCTTCGATCGTGCCGTTGGGGAGGGTGTACGTCTCGAATGCAGGGCTCTGCATCGCGCCCGGCTGGTCAGCGCGCCAAAGCCCGTCTTGGAAGTTGGTGAGAACTGCAGGGCAGTCTCCTGAAGGCGAAGAGGCGGGGTAGCATGCAGATGCTGGTGGTACGGGGTTAATGAGCGGTTGGGAGATCTGTCTACTCAAAGCAGCGAAGGCGGACTGGTTAGGCCAACATGACTGGCCGTAGAGACATCGACATTGTTTCGGTGCCGCCTCCCCGATGTTAAATAACGAGAAAGTGAGGACGAAAAGAGCGACGGTGCGGCGGTGAGAAGACATTGACCGACGGGTGACACTGCAGAAGCCTGAGGGGTCACCGCCATACATTTGGACGCCATCTTATATGTTGTGCAGATGCTATGCACCCTCAGACATGACTTGTGTACGACCCTTTGCGCTCGATACGGAGGTCACGGTTGCATGTCGAAACATTCAGGTTTCCGGATCAGGGCTGGCTCGGCTTCGGATTTGTGTCAACCTGTGTACCTATGTCAAAGTGTCAAATCAGCGGTTTCGACATTGGGCGAGCGCGATGTGTCCCGACGGCTGCGTAAAGCGATGGTCTAGGAACAGGAGTCAAGTTGTGTCTAACCATGACAGTTGCCAAGATCATCGCTACCGCGCTGTGCCAAAAATAGCGCCTGAGAGGAAATGGATTGCTTTCCGTCCGCTGCATATGGGAGGCGGTTATCTCGATGGTGTTCACGGCGCTCGTGCCACTGGGCGTGTCAAGGCCGATTTATGAGGCCAAGCATGTTTGTATGTGGACCGGGGTATTTCTGGTTCCTGAAAAGCGACCCTAGTCACAAGTTGCCCTCGATTGTAAAATCCCTATTTCATCGACAGACAGCAATAGAGAAATACAACGCCCTTGAACCCAACAATTCCTGCTGAACATGCTCCAGGACCACGGTCATTGTCCAGACAATCCCAATCAGCACGCCATAGGAGCATTTCCTATCACTTTCCTTCATTGGACTTTCGCCAAATCTTTGATGGGTATCTCTCTTGCGGGATTGCAGATTCACGATCGCCCCGTACGCCCTCTTCCGAATGCGCCGACGATTGATAGGAATTGATGTTGAGCTATGGGGAACGCATATTATGATGCCATTGTGCAGAGTTGCGTAGCAGGGACAAGGACTGCGAGAGAAATATTGCCCCACCGTTAACGACTCGTGGTGGAGGAGAGGCTATTTACCTAATGGCCATGGGGTGCCTCGTGTTCTTGGACTTATGGGCGTTCAACAAAAGAAGGCGGCTTCGATTGTTAAGAAGTCGGCATAGCCACTGGCCACGGAATCCGGATCCAGTCATGAGCTTCTCAACTACTTAGAGCCATTTGGGAGGAGCTGATGGTAGATGTCACCGGCTCTCCTAGTGATCATGTTCATATCACTTTGGAGCATTGGAGAAAGAAACACTGAATTGTCTGTGAAGGATTGATGGCAGTTTGTTTGAATCAGGAATCCGACTTGGCTTACAGAGAAATGGCGGTATCTACAATCTTCCCGTTTGATTTTTTACTGTGTCATGAACGTTCGTTGACGCTCGGCTCAAATGTTCGATAATGAAAAAAATCCTTACGGGGTAGGTCTAGGAAACATGTTACACAATCACAGCTGGAGGCGCTTGAAAAGGCACATCAAGACCGAGGTTGTCGGGTGAAACCCGGACAGAAACCCGGGTCCAGGGCGACGTTGGGGACTTGCTACATTTCCTACATACATATGTGCTTGAAGCGAGGCCTAGACGTATAACAATTGCGCATTAGGGTATGATCAGTGGAACTGGCTTTTTTCTTCTGCCCACCGCTCGGGCATATAACCCATGTGCATGAAGAGCAGATCTACTTAAGGAATGGCGGTCGATCCCCGACGTTCCGGATGCTTAAATTTCAAACGTCTAATAGAGTTTTGGTATTCCGTTGGTTTTGTTCTGAGCTGTGCTCCTGACTCCAGGAAATGGCCTGCACGACCAGAGCATCCCAGAACTTTCCTCCGGCACCTACCATCCCCATAACCCTGACAGATGCGACGCGGTAGACGATACCCTGGTCCGAAGTCGCCCTACCACTTCATACATCACATTTGATCGGGTGCAGTTCCTATTCAAGCGTTTCGGCAAGATTGCAATTTGCTTCCCGGCGCTTCCCCTTGAAAGGAGCGCCCATCGCCAAGTCCGGTCCAGCCACGGATCACCCTGTCCAAGTCCTCCCGCCCAACTGCTGAGGTGTGCGGCGTACAGCGTGCAGTGTTGTTGATACTCGAAGCCCTCCTTTCCCGACAATGTGAGGTCGCGTCGCGCTGGCCTCCCTAATTCCTCGGCTCGAAGGGTTGGAGGAGCCCCATTGGGACGAATTCGTAAAATGTACGAATGACGACACCGATAGAGGGTTTGACGAATAATTTCGCCCGTTTGACGAGCTATGCATTATATTGACATAGATCAAGGCCTGCAGTAGATTCCGTCATGAAAGCCTTAGTGATCATTGCGTTGGACATGGACGTGTACGCCGATCTGTCTGTAGTTGTGGGGTTGATACTGTCGCCTTTCTACGTCTCCCCGTCGATACATTCTGTCGTATCATTCACTCAAGAACCTTCTCAACGAGATCGATGCCGTCTTTGGGTTCCAAGGAGTAGATTATCGCTTAGGCGTGAGGCTGAGAGCTTGGACGGAATGGTACGTGAAGGGCAACCTTGTCTTTCACGCGTAGAAGCTCGAGCGCTCCCGAGATGTCAGGATTCGGAAAGATACCGCCGTCACCGGGTGGCGGGACCAACTTCAAACAAGGTTGCATGGGGCGTCGGGGGCATCCGGCATGTCGTAGGGAGTTTCAAGCTCAGAAAGTTTGTAGGATGGACCGTCGGTATATGTATGTTGCCTATACTAGGGTATAGATGGCGCTCAGAGGGTAAATCCAAACGACGTCGAGCGCTGAATTCACTAAGGCTATGTCGCGAACAACGCCATCAAGACGTGTACAGCAAAGACCCGGCAAAACTCTTCCCTTAGCTCAGTCAGCCTTTCATTCTGGTCCCAGAGATACCACATACATACCCAATACAATGAGTTGCCTGGACCCATTCAGCGCTATCAATGTTCAAGGCCAGGGCATATGGTCTGATAGGGGACTTTTGCCACCAGCATCAATGTCAACAGCCTGGAGCCCCGTAATTTCCGTAAGCGTCAGCGAGCGGCGCGGCTCAGTTCGTGCAGTTTTCTTCACTTCAGGACCAAAGTAGGCGTTCAGACAGGGCGAAATCTTCAGGTGCTTGACGTCTTGATGAATTATGGAGTGGCAGAACAGGTCGAGGTCGAGATCGTTCTAAGTTAAGCAAAAGAGCGGGTACATTAGGAGGGGATGGGAGGGGATAGCGGAAAAGGAGGGGAAAACTGAAAACGTACATCATCGTAACCGAATGGCTGCTCGATTTCTTCTCCCGCTGCCAGAAAGCCGAGGTAGATGAATGCTGCGATCGCAACGCCGGGTATGGTGTAGTATCCGAACTGGCTGACTAGCTGAAATGGTAGGAAAAACAGATACACCCAGACGGTGCTGATGCGGGTTTGAGTCCTGGTAGGATGTGTAAAAATGAGGCTACGGTACTCACTGTCTTTACACAGAATGCGGATCAACATCGTGAATGATGAACACGATATAATGAAAGTAGAAGTTCAGACAAACCTGATGTGCACGGAATAAACGCTAACACAAAGCCGATGAGATCGACGTTCTGCGACATGCGAAAGGAACTGGAACTCACAAGGGAAGAGGAGTGGTCAAAATACGTTCCAAAGCTGAACGTTTAACGTTGAACACCCATGAGCAAGTGATATGCTCTAATCGTCTCACCGGTTAGCGAATCCTCAAAGGCAGAGATTGTCCCGAGCATAAGACCAAGACTTGTTCCTAGCACGCAAATCAATTACCACGTCCATTCAAAGCCAGAATACTTCGCATACCAGGAACAGTTCCACGGTCCTCAAGTACGCTACACCACTCGCTGAGGCAGCGCAGAATTTCCAGCGGGAGGTTCTCTCCTCCTCCAGCCACCCTCGGGCGATGCTTGGTGTGCAAACCCGGGTGAACGGGCCCTTGCCACTTCCGCTCGCCGCGGGTCGGGGCGTTCTGATCAATCTCTTCCTCCTGCTACAAGAATGATGAACATGACTGTTATCACAAGACCACAAGGAAAAGCATACAGGAAGCACGCACCATCACACCAGGCGGGAGAATCTGCAGCGGTCTCGGACTGAACTGTCTCTTCAGCATGGAGATGATGCCAGCGAAGGGGATGAGATCGCTGGACACTTTGTCCATCACGTTGTCCTCCGGCGGGGGTTGGGATGATGGGAGAAGGGGCTGGTGTTGGCTCGTGCTAGACGCGTTCGAGAGGTGCGAGCCTTGCGATGGCGAGCGCCTCAGGCCATGATGGGAGGTAGATGACAGCCTGCTTGGGTCGAACGTGCCGTAGGCGTTGATGGGCGGGATTATGGGGTTCATGTCAGACGAGGATGATGATGGACGTGGTGGTGGTGATCGTTCGGTCCTGATGACGGTCTGAGTGGTGATTCTCTGTGCTTTGCGGGGTTCAGGTAGGGCGGAGGAGACCGCTTCTTGCGTATGTTTGTCGTCAGCAGAGTGGTCGTGCTGGGATGGTTGAGTTGGGACGCGTCTGGCGGTAGAAGTCGGACATACCTCGTGCATTGGCCGGACGAGATGGTACAGGTCCTGGTAATAGATTCCCAGCTCTCCTCGAATGTGGTGCTTGAGGGCGACGGCGAACCTACAGGGCGTTAGAAAGGTCTGCAGAAAGGCAAGGGGTGTGCACTACCCTTCAATCAGGTCCAGTGCCATTCGCTTCTCCGCCATCACCTTGCTCAACTCCTCATGAGAACGTTGAAGCTGTCCGGACTGAGTTTCTTCTGGCGTCTTCGCAGACATGCGAGGTGGAACGTGGAACCAGAAAAGACGTCCCAATGTCCGGGCATTCCGTATCACGTCTGACCAGCATGTCCTCCCCATCCAGTACCGCTCGTATCTGCCAAATAGACTCTCTTCAGCTCAATCTGTAGGCGCTCGGGATCGGGAGAGTCGTACCCGCTAATTGCTCGATATGATATAACGAAACCGATAACAACACCTATGGGAGTTGTAATTAGAGTTTAGCAACATTAATAGAGGGGTACGAGACGAACCGAGCACCGTCAGCATGACATTGGGAATTTCCAGATCGACAATGCCCTTCATAGACAATGTAACGATCCCTAAGTATAGATATCATGAAATCAAAGAGCTTAAAGTATAAAACGAAGGACTGACCAGCGGCAAACACGGTATGAAGCAACACAGCTGGCCAGATCCTCCAAATCTACATCACGCGACACGTCAACGCGACACTCCCAGCTCATCCATCCGCCTGACGCACCACGGAACCTCTCCCAAATGTCCATGTTATCAAGGTGTACGTTGGTACACGTGGGATAGGCTCGTAGCTCGACCCAGGTCGCGAGGCTGGTAGAAGGGGGTGGTTCCCGGTCATTGACCGGTTCGTTTTGAGGGTTTGCGACATGTAGTAACGACGAAAGCGAGTAGTAGCTCAGGCAGCGACGTTTGTATGCCAGCTGCCGTGGAGAAAGACCGACTGGAATGAGGAAGAGGGTGAAGGGAATGAATGAAATGACAGTTGGAATGGAGATGCCTCCTGTTGGAATTTGATTTCATCATTTCGGCAGTTCGACATTCTGGCATATCGTTTCTCACGTTTCCGAAATCCCTGACTAAAGCTGACAGGGAAAGTGTGGAGGGTTGGCGAAGGCTCATTTTACTTATGAATGCAATCGAGAGCAAAAAATTGTGGTTTTAAAAATCAAATGAACCAGTTGGGTCGAGTGTCCACCTTGGAAAGGGACAGCCTAGACTGGCACGTTAGAAAGATACAGGATCGGATGTGTCTGTTTCCAAGAGACGAGCGCTTTTACGATCCACAGGCTTCGGCTTTTGCGGGAGTCTAGAACACGGGCGCTTAAGGATTGGAAGTTCGACCGGGCCGGAGATTGCTTTGGCGCTGTGGCAGGTGATCGGTGGATCACTACTAGTACTCACAACCTGAGTCACCGCCCCAATGGTGCACATGCTCTAGTACTTTTTCACCTCCTCATCGTAGCTCATCACGAGTTCTATAGTATATCCACGGAGGGATATAGCGAATAGGTCTGTCTTTCATTTCGAACCTGCCAGAGCACTCTGGTACCACTTCCCGGTTCCGCTTCGTCGAGCGTTTCCTTCAGCTCACCCTCCTCAAAGTAGAATGCTTATAATGTGTCAACATATACTAGCAGGTCCACAGGTACTCCACAAACCCCATTCATGAATGAGAAGGACACGAAGAAAGTCAGCGATAGTTGACGGTCAAAGCGTCAAGCACAACGTAACCTGAATCCCTCTCAGTCCTCACTGGCACGTTCACTTCCTGCAAAGCAGATCCTTCTTAGACTGTGTGGCGTTGCTCCAGATCGATATTTTGACGCCTGTGGTAGGTGTGATGTTCAGAAGGCGCTGGATGATATCCTCCGGTTCCAGCGTCACGGCGTGTTGACCTCCTGGAGTGTTCTCGGGCGCGGTGATAGTCAACTCGAATGGTTGCAAGAACGGATGGAGTCCATTGAAGGATCTGGGGCGGCCATGAACATGTTGGCAACATAGTTACACTTGAACGAGAGAGGAGATGGGATCTTAAGAGGGCGAAGGGCCGGCAGATACTCTGCATGCTCAGTACGATCGCTGGCTGCTCGATGATTTAATCAGAGTACGATACCTCTTTTTCTAACTTTCTTGTCCTTATTGACTGAACAAACCCACGGCCGCATTGGCGTCGACGTGCTCAAACGTATGCCTTTATCAGGTATCAGCACGCTGTTGAGAAGTCGAAAACCCCAGGCTTGGCAATTCTCTCGCATAGTGAAGTATTCAAATCCAAAACTGCAGGGGAAAGGGAAATGTCCACGGTGGTCCCGGGGAGGTATTACCTCCCTAACCAACCGGCATGACAAAAACGTCGACAAGAGGACGTCCGTATTGGGAGGCTTCTCATGATTTCGTCATCAACTCTGCTTTAGAAGCAACCCGGGAGGCATGGAGAAGGAGCAGTCCATAAATGGCAGGTGAGCCAACAATCTCGTTGCTGATGAAGGCCCTATTTCTCTCGCACGAGGATTATCGGCCAGTGAACCACGAGAGCTGCGAGGGCGTGTCTTTGACAAGGCATTTTTTACCTTATATCCTGGATGTCGTGATTCTTTGAACTAATTCTCTTGGCGTCGTCGCCAGAAGTAGTTCCAAGGTACAGCGACGCCGGAATTTAGTACAGACCGCATGAAGACTGTTGATCACTGGCTCGCGTCCTACGAGGCCCAGTCAAGGCGAGCGCCAAAAGTGTGCATTTCCTTGTCCATTTTTTTCCCTCTCACAGGCTCGATGAGAGGCTGTTCGCAAATTCTATCATTCATTCCGTCGCACGCGGTCTCATCCCTTTTGGTCTTGAGCTTCAGAACGCCAAATTCTTCGATCATCAAGCAGCAAGTTAGAATCTTCAATTACAATGTGTTGTACGCCCAGACGGCTCGCCATATCTTCTACTCAGTCTGCCAGTGTCTTCTGTGCTTCTTGGGATAATCAACTCGCTCGATTTGAAATATGTATGGAGACAAGGTGAAACGGTTGGGCCATCTCTCGGAATATCCAACGTCGAAGACACATTCTGGGCGGCTGCGACGCTCCTGACAGGTCGTTGCTGGTGTAAGAAAATCAGAATTCTCCGCCACCGACACAGAAGACGGGAATTGACATAACAGGTAGGCATCACCGCCGCGATGTCGCGCCAAGGTGAATCAACCTGCTGCGGCCCCTTTCAATTGACTCCCATTAGCGTCAGGGGGAAGGTTCAGATCGTTCCTAATTTTTCAGGTATTATAATCGCCTGACGCCGATAAAAGTATGTCCAGTGCAGCTTGAAGTCAATCCGTCGCACATAGGAAATCATGATTCATTTCCGTTGGATCCCCTCGACGATCAACGAGGAACTTCTGAGGAAGTAAATTTGTCAATTCGTCCTCCTCAAAGCAAACGCAACGTAAATAAATCTAGACGTAGGCGCCTATGCTCTGATTCAGCCACAGGCACCTGTCTGCCGACCTGTCCTGGACTCCTGGCTCCCTAGATTCTTAGAAAGGTCTCGATTGGACCAATTATGGAAATGTTTGTTGATGCTTTGTACCGATGTTGAGTTCTTGGAGCGGAAGCTTTCCTCCTGCCTTCAACGACGAGGTCTCCTTCACGACCCTCCAATATCATTTTCGCTGCTATCTCTCGCCCTCTCACCCAGAGCAGACAACGAGGCTCCTCACATTGGTGTAGGTTCTTTTCCACGGGTAAAAATGCCGCTGGTGCTGCTCCGCTGTTCGACGCAGCAGGCCAGATGGGTACTCCAGGCTTTCGCGTGAACCCTGTCGTCTCGTCCGCGATATCTCACCACTACACCACAGAAGCTATTGCGCTTCGAATCCTCAATCCATCAGAGTAAGTGAATTCACTGAGACTGATACTAGACGAGGTTGACTGAACAAGCTCACTTCCAAAATGGGAACAAAGAACGCATTCCCGCATTTGGATGTGCGTTTGTGCAGGATACCTCCTTGCGCATCGCGTCATACGGTGAGTTCCCAGCTGTTTGATGGTTTTCCTACGTCTGAACTCTGGATCAGGCTCTGGTTTCTTAGAAGCCTCCTACTCTGGCCTAATTAAATTCAGATAGCAACATCATACCCTGGAAAGCACTGGAATCGGCTATGCAACTTTGCTCCCGCTCCGAAAGGTCGTTCCCCTTCTCCGCGTCCCCCGCTTGCCTGTTATGGGCGTTCCCCTTGTCCAGTGCTCCTTGCTAGGGTCTAGCAACCATGGTCTATAAAGCTACGTAGTCGAAATTCGAGGAAATGCAAGCGAAAGCTCCCCATCCGCTTATCCATCGAAGTCGTCTTCGTACTGCCGATACATTTTCAACGAAGCTCAACTATACCTCTGAGCTCAACACCACAACACATCCATCCAACGAAAATGAAGTTCGCTCTTATCTCCTCTGTTGTGGTCGCTTGCAGTCAGTTATCCTTTTGAATCAATTCTCCGCGCCTTGCTAAGCTGCCTCTTTATCTAGTGACAATCTACGTGTCTGCATCGCCTGTGCCCGTAGCAGTGAACTTGGAAGCTAGGGAGAGCCTTGTGAGTATTCAGTTTGCGCACAATTCTCTGGCTGACGAAATGTTTCCTTCAGCCTCGAGAGCCCGCCGTTGAGGTCGCTCGTGAACCAGAAGCAGAGCCCGAGCCCGTCTGCCTGAAATACCAATGCATTTAGGCATCGAATCTTCACCAGCTTCCGGATACCGGAGATAGCGTCAGCTCATTCTCCACCCGGTTATTGGCCCTACAAGCCATGGACACTATCATTCCCCTGTATCTCGCATCGCATCGCTATCCTTATTGCTCGCCATTCGTCTTTCGGCACCTTCACCACACTCGTTACCATAACGCTTTCCTCATTTGCTTTAGACGACGCCGGCGCGCGCTCATTTTTTTGCTGCTGTATCTGTATGCCATCGCTTTCGTATATCTACTTTCTAGATCGTTGTTTATTTCGTCCTTTCTTTTTTCGCGTCGATATCTATCCGCGACCATCTCTTTAGCACCCCTCGTCTGTATTTGTATCCTCGTAGTTGAAAACACCAAACGCAATAAAAACGTTGGAAAACTATACACTTGGTCCTTGTCTGAAGTTCGAATATTACAAGATTTCGTGACACGATCCAGTTCCGAATGCGATAAGAATTATCGTAATACGAACCCATCTCTGAAGGAATGTGCTTGATCAGTCGTCTTCCCAACTATCTGGTACGTTTTCTGGGGCAATAGGAGGGGCTGGTGATGCTGTCCGAGGTGTACCGACCGCCGAGGTGGAAGCCCTAGTAGGCACTGAAGCAGCAACTTGTCCGGCCGACCATGCTGTCGGCCGTGGAGCAGGCACGGAAGCCTGAGAGCTCGCAGTCGTTGTGTTTTGCGGCGCCTTGGCGGCGACGGAACTCCACCCACGGACACCACCTCGAGAGGCGGTAGTTTCTGCAATTCCCGAAGCAGGAGTGAGAGGCCTCGATGAGGAAGGGCTGGCGTTGGGATTTGAGACAGTTGTAGAACGCCACGAAGAGCTTGTTGCCGGTGTTGCATTCTGGCTTCCTCTGAGTGTACGTAGGTCGGCAAGCTTGCCTAGGCTGGGAGGGGGAGCGGCTGAGGCGACGAAGGCGGACAGAAGGGGTGTCGGAATGCGTGTATCGACACGTCGAAGGAGTTGGACACTGCAGTGGTTTGTGATTAGGCGAGGAACACTGTAAGATGTAGCAAGCAGGCAGACCTTCTGTGAGGTTCTTGATCAACCATCTGGGTGTCCATCCTGTATACTGTGGCGAGCTGGACGAAGGCCTGTTAAACTCAGACCTAAAAGAGGAAGAGAGAACACACATCGTGAACGAACTTCCGTCTGTCTGGAGGCATATGAGGTAGGACTTGCGTTCTCTTATCCGACGTAATAAAACTTCAAGGAAGAAAACAGGACGCATCAGCTCGGGTTGGATTTGAAAAGACCACAAGGACCTACTCAGCGAAAGCCCTCTCAACAACTGGTAAAAACTTAGCATTCGCCCTCGCGAACGCAACCAGCTCATCGTTGTATGTAGCCGCGGGTCCCTTATCCCTTCCATCCGCCTTGATGCCCAACGCATCTGCCAGCCGAGCATTCCTCTTAGCGATCTGGCAATCACTCGTGCACTTCGGCGCAGACTGGGAGCTCATCTGCGAGCCAGAAGATAAGCCGGAGGATGCTGATGTTCGCCCGCAGCTGACGTTCTGGCGGATCCGTCCGCATGGGCATGTCAGAGTGACGATGGCTTGACAGGAATCGGTTTCGGGGCAGCTGGAAGGGGCATGACATGGTCGGGTGCATGGGTGGTGATTTGGAAGGCTAATGCAGTCTCATTGGTAAAAGAAAGGCGGTGGAAAATGGGGAGGACTTACCAGGACTTGCGTAGCTTCCCACAAGGTGCAACACATGGTCCACAATCATTACTGTGGCAGAGACGTTCGCAGTGGTGGAACCCGCAGCCCATGAGTCTAGAAACAATTTAGAAATTCAGTCAATTCACAACCCAACCATTAGGATTGAGGAAGGGGACGTACTTGCCACAGACAGTGCCACATGACACCTTGTCTTTCTCCAACGAACACTTGACATGCGGTACAATCTTCTTGCCGCAGGCGCACTCTTTACGGGCGAGATATGTGCAGGGTGGGCAGGGTACGGTGTCGTCGTGGCAGGAATGAGGTGTTGTCGGGTGTTCGCAAGCTGTGTTGGCTCGTAGACAGGGATAATGGCATTGCATACGCGTCCCACACGGGATAGGGGGCTCGTAAACCGTTCTCCCACAAGGGCAAATTAGCTATGAAAATTAACTTCATAACAGCAAAGGAAGAATGAGCGAAGATGACGAACCTCTTCAAACGAGCTCCTCAAGCAAGGCGGGCATGCACCCTTGTGATCTCGCAGCTCGCAACGGTGGTTTCCGCACGAAAGATTCTTGCCGCATACAAGATCGCACTCGTGCAGACCCCCGCGTTCCTCGCCGAGGGCTTGTACATCTTCAACGGCGCGCCGTTTTCCCTTCTTGCCGGTGTTGACAGCAGCAAGAGACGCCAGCGGACAACATACTCTCCTGCACTGATGCCGCCCACAGGCCCGTAGAGCCAAACAAGGTTTGTCGCACAGGACTTCCTGCTCCTCCCCTCCGGCACCAGAGTGGACGATGCAACACGCCAAGCTCTTCGTCGTCGTTCCACATCGACAGGGCCGCACGATTCTGACCGTACATGGCGGGCAGGGTCCAGTGTGGCACTTAGATGCGCAATTATGCCCGCATGCTGGATTGGGTTTGCTGCAGGTCTCGTCGCAGGTTGGGACGGGGTCGGAGCAGCTCGAGCGAGCAGGGAAGGTGTATTGGGATGAGTCGGAGGATGGGGATGGGGCGATCGTTCCCTTGCCGCAAGGGCAATGGGTGATTACGCTTGGAGACCGGGGGCATGGTGCTGGTTTTGGAGAGGGAACGTGACAAGGCTTTTGACATTTATGCTTGCCACAGTCAAATAGTCTGGAATATGGTTAATTGATTAGTAGAGGGGAACGACGACTGGTAGGGTGCGCACCTATTGCACGTCTGATCGCAGCCAAATCTCCCAATCCACGGAGTCTCTCCTTCGACAAAACATTGAACCTCCTCACCAATGCCACAGCCGATCTCTCGTCCCTCCTTCCCGCACCAGCATCGTGCTTGATCCTGGACCTCGCACGTCCCACAGTCTCCGTCATGACAAATCTTTTGACAGGAGTGCTTTCCGCAACTAAGTGTTCGTCCGCAAACGTTCCCGCACGTCAAATTACGGATGCCTTTGCCTCGTAAGTCGAGGCCGCATCGGAATGCAAGAACTTGTTTTCTCGGGCAATAGCAGGGAAGGCGAGTCGTGACTTGACAAGGAGGACAGGGTCCCGGATGACACTGAAGAGGACAAGGGTGTCCACAACCACTCTCTCGAGGGCGAGAGCACGAATTTCCGCAAGAATGGGGTGTAGATAAACGAGCAGGTTTGGGCTCTGATGTTGAATGGCAGAAACACCTGCAAGAAGTGAGAAAGTAGATTTTGTGGATCAAGCAATGCTGAACGTACCAGTATCCTGACGGAACGACCTCCCGTTTCGCCTGACATCCGGGGCATCTCCAATCGCCCTTCTTATCCTCTCCTCTCGCTCTCCACGCATCCGCGACCTCCTTCACGCTCTTCTCCGCCCACGAACGGATACATCTGACATGAAACGAAGTCCAGCAGTACTGTGTCACCTGGGCCTCGCTAGACGTCACGATGGGCGTCGAAGGTGAGCACGACCAGATCGCATGGTCGGGTCGGATAGACGAAAAACAGATCGGGCAGTCGGGATAGGGTGGTGTGCTGAGTCCTCGAATCAAGGTCGAGGTGAGGTCGTCTCCCTCTGGTAAAACCTTCTTCCTGCGAGCCTCACTGAAGTTTTTGTTGGTTGGATTGGACGAGCCCTCGGTGGTCGTTAGTCCGGAACCAAACTTCGCGCGTCGACGGTTGCCTTCTGGAACTGGAGCATCTGGCTTCTCGGACGTTGGTGGTTTCCTCCGCCGAGGATTGCGCTGTTTCGCTCTGCCATCGTTCGGTGCTGAAGCTGAAGAGTTCTCGGCCACATTCGACGGCCCTTGCTCTCGAGGTCGTCGTGGCGGTCTTGGCTGCGCATCGGAGCCACTCCGCGTTCTCGGTGGTCTTCGTCGGGGTCCTGTTGTCGGCGGGACGCTCTCTGACGATATTTCCATATGGTGGTGGTGGGTGTTCTTGAAAAGGCTTGATTTGTTACTACATGTCACTGGTTATATGCGCCACAAATGACTAAGTCAGGAAAAAAAGTTATGACTCGACTTCAACTCAACGATCACCACATGCGACGATTCTACAAGAAACCGACAGTGGACCCCACCGGGCTTGTCGGCTCCGAGCACGAATGGTGGGGCAGTGCGATAGCCGCCGTTGTCGACGGAAGAACTGTGACTAGCCGAAACCACCTACGGAAGCAGTGGAAATATGTCTGTTTCAGAACGTGCACGGCTTTCAGGCTGCCCAGAGATCTTGAAAATTGAAGCTTTTCGAGTCTACGGAAGATCACAAGTCAACACCATTATCAGGGAGTCGGGTTAGCACCTCTTCTGGTGAAGCTGGTCGAGGATCTCCTCCGCGTTTATATGGAAATAGAGCCCAGTTCAGTCAAATAATGCATGCACTGTCTGCACTACCCGCATAAAGGAATGACTGGCCGTTGTCTAAATTCAAGGGGAGTCGCTCCGGGCCTAAAAGATCTCTCAGCTGTGTCTTCCACAGCCTCTGTCTAGCCCCCACCAGTTCGATGTCCAAGACATGAGGGCTATTTGTATCTGTGAGCGAGTCCCATTCGGAAATACTTCACACAAAATTGCCTCCACTTTTTCCAGTGTATGGAAGGGAGAGAGAGATGATCAGACGTCCATTTTTCGCTCGCATTTCCGGACTTCGATATCTTGACAAAGTTCACAAAGAGGATCGTCTGTTATGTTGTACTGGAAGCCCTCGTACCAGATGTCAACGAACCTTAACGACCCACTAGACGGAGAGATGATGGAGGCCGCTTCCATCCCCAGGACAAAACACATCAGGATCGAAGAAGAGGTATTTACCAAATACTCACGTCACAACTCGAAGTTAACAAGGCCCCTCAGGCATTTGATAAAATTGTGCGTCGGCTCTTGCTTCAGGGTGTTGAGAAAGGTCTGGAAGAGTATCTTTAGATAGGAGAAGTCGAAGATAAAACGACCATCGGGAAGGTTGGCTTCGACATTTTCTTTCCTCGTGTCGTCCTTCCCATGTGCAGACTCGTCCAGCTGGATCTGACTGTCGCTGACGGGGAAGTGAATATTCTTCGCATCGTTCATGATTTCTCCAACTCCACGCGTAAGTTCTTCCAGTTGTAACGCCTCAAGAAATCGGTGATCCGAATAGTGTCGATAGCAGATGCAGGGTTCAGGGCTATAAACAGTTCTCAGATAATTTCTCTAGTCCAGGCCCGGCTCCCCACACAGCATGGATTTGAGGCTGAGGCTCGTGAGCATCTTTGCTACTAGCAAAGCAAGTGCCCTTGGAATTCTAGTCGTAAGGATAAAAAAAAAGTAGTTACTAGCGTAATCGACCAAAAATAAGAGGGGTATACGATGGAATTATCGTCAAGATGCTTAACGGAATGATCGAGATAACATGTGAAGTTCGGGTCGTCGCACTGAGGACGTCGTCGCATACGAAAACATGGGCAGTGTTCAAATCGAGGATTTCAACAGGAAGATCGGGATTTAGGGCGTCGTACGAAGGAATGCGGACATTGCGTCGAATATTTATGCGTCGAATATTTAAGCGCCCGCTTACCAAGTGACGTTTCCCCCCGTTCGGATGACTCCGATTGTCCACAACAGTCAACAAACACAAATCGTTTTGGCAGCGCAATCGAGTCAGAGGGCCCACCCAAAATTTCCACAGTTGATTTACGACTTACACTGCACCTGGACGTAACATCAACGTAAACCGGAGTGTGATAGTGAGAATGGCATATCTATTATCTCATTCCCTGTAGATGAAGATGCACGCTGAGATTTCACAAAGACTTCACCTTTCGGTGACAGGGCCCCCAAAAGCCCCTACTGAAATAAAAGGGGAGATAATCGATGCTCTTGCTGGTTTTGTAACGTTTACGGCACCGTTGATCCGGAGGGTGATTTAAATGTCCGCAGTGAACTCCGCTCGGCCCAAAACGAGTCTGAGGCCAAGTCTGTCCACATGAGACTGTCCACCCGATGGACGCGTCTGGCTCTCCCTTCTACGACCACTTCAACAACGACCCTACCATCCTTCACGACAACGAGCCAAGCCCAGAATCTCGACAATGCTCTATACGCGGCTGCACGCTTCTCATTGCAGAGGGCTCCAAGAACAAGATGTGCGAGCTCTGCAGAGGTCGCCATCGAATCTACGCGAGCACCAAGCGCGCCCGGAGAAAAATGGAGAAGGCAGCTGTAGTGAACGCGTCTGCAGCGCGAAATTCAGCCGTTCCATTTGTTGAAGAGCCTGATTTCATCGTTGACGCGCCTCCGATGGTGGAAAACCAGTGGCTAGAGACTTCTAGTGGTGAATTTATCTCCGAGGTGTGTTGCTCCTATCTATCCTTTGCTTCTAGTTCTTGCTTTCTTCCTTGTTCGGTCCACCAAGTTATCGATTTGCTTGCATCTACTCGTGTTCATGGTTCAGATAACGAGAGAAACCCGAGAAACGGCTCATACGCGTTGCGCTATTTCCTCTGCATTGAAGTCGCGTTTCACTTTGTTATGTGGTATTCACGCGGCTTTCTACACTTTCAACTCTTAGGCAGAGGTAATTTCATTCCCCTCTATATCTGAGCTCCGGATGTCGTGCGCCCAGCGACGCTCTTGATTTGTAATAGAAGCGGGGGTGCAGACAGACCTCGTCATCTTTCTCGTCATGCCTCATGCAATGGATTATCCTTCTTTTATCGGTCCTTTTGCGTGTTCTTCTATTTCCTTGCTTATTGACAGCGCGTTGAACGTGTGCAACTCTCTCGCTTCACGTTTCTCTATGATCTAATGGTCTACCATGTGCTAACAACATATCAGACAAATGCTTCGAATGACCCACGACCTTCCTCTGCGACACAAAGTCCATCCGTTTCGTCCTCCTTACCTGACGCTTCTTGGAGTCCTGCAATTGACCCTCGCTTATTTGTTGAAGACTTGACGGCTTCCGCTTCATCAACATCTCAATATATTGCCCCTCCAGAACCTCATCAAACAAGCTCAAGTTCGGAGTTGGCCAATGCCTTGACATTACCGGCCACTCGCCAAATTCCTTTAATACGACCTTCCCTTTCCAACCAAGAGCAGTTGTCTCCGAAAGAGCAACAACCAACGCACTCTGCGGAGCCGGAGCCCTTCAACGTCGACGAACCTGATACCCCCAGTGAGCAAGATTCAAACGACGGAAAGCGGGTATGCTCGGTTCGAGGATGCAAATTGCTGATTCCAGGTAGGAACTTTGCCACACGAATGCCGAAGAATTATTCACGATTCAATAGCAAATTATGAATTCAAAATGTGTCCTTCATGCAGAACGAGGTATCGTACATACGGTATCACGAAGAGGGCGAAGTGGAAGGCGGAACGAGATGCTTTCGACCGCGAGATGGCAGCTTTACGAGTCCTCGAAGATGAAAGGCGAAAGGCCGAGGGCATGGGTGTATGTGCCTTTCTTATTAGCCCTTCTTGTCTCTTTTTGACTTCTCTAGCAGCCTCTCGCCGACAACCCAGCGGAACTACGTGTATGGGAACTATCTATCCTAAATCAAAAAGTGCCCGAGCCCATGTCTGAGGAACTGGCGTTGCACCCCCTCGACATCACCGCACCTGGTGCCCTGGCTCTCTTACCAGGTCTCTTCAACCCCAGTGGTGCAGTGGCTTCGTTCCAGCACATGCAAACGTTTGCGCCCCCTCTTCCGGTTCGGATGTGCACGGTGTCTCATTGCCACAAGATTCTGCCCAGTCATTATCAATTCAAGCGCTGCGAGCAGCACCGAGCGCAGAATCGACATCATAGCCAGCTCAAGCGCGTCAGAGAGAAGGCAGACACGGTGGCTGTGTCGGAGCAGGGTAGCTCCATGGAAATCGTCCAGGAGACTGGACACGGACGAGAGAGTTGCGACAAAAAACCCGTGGATGGGAACGAAGGTTCCTCAGGTACTGAGAGGACACTTGGCAGCATGCTACGCATAACGCGGGTGAGTTCATGCTCCTCATTGGCTTCAGGCCTGCGGTTCTGAGGTTCTGGCAGGCTCAAAAATGCCAGAAGAACACGTGCGCCTCGGAGGAGTGCCACAACCTCCTCATGCCCGGTGTGCGGTGGCGGAACTGCGAAGACTGCAGGACAGCTGACAGGAAGAAGAGACTCGCCGCTAAGAAAGAACAAACGCCGCAAACCTCAGACGAAGATCGATCTCCGTCCACTGGACCGAAAACAGACATCCAGAACGCCGAACAACAACATCCCGGCGGGGAATTTGATCCAGATGGAGAGAGCGAAATTGATGAAGAGCAGCAGACGGTGGTGCCAACCCAAGACGAGCCGACTCCGGTCGCGAACACACACGTCCAGCCCATTAGTGTTCCCAATGAGGTCGATGCGTCAGGATTCTCGTCGTTCATTGTTCAATTACCGCAGGCCTCTGCCGACCTCACGGCACCGGCTTTAGATGCTCTCCCTGCCTTCGGCACATTCCAGCTGGAGACGAAGGATCCTCCGAGTCAAGCAATCACAAACGACGAAACTCAGCACTCTGTCGATGCTTCGTCATTGAGACCGATGGTTGGACCGGTTGACTCGGAGGTTCGTACCAATATTACCCTCTTATAAAAACCAGTCAGAGCTGATATATTCGGGATCAAGCCTCTAGCAGAACAGACAGGCGCGACCTTGTTGGTCTCCCGCAAATTGTATTCGACTGACTTTGCTGCAGCCTCTACCTCGAAGGCACCCTTCAGCCCAGCGATTCCTGTCTCTGCTCCGTTTGTGTATAAACCACCCAAGCGGCTGGAAACAACATCGGAGGACGCTCACCCAATTGCGGCGAAAGGAAAGTGGAAGGTCACAGTTAGTGACACACCAGCACCGACTTCGATATCAGCAGTTGCCTCGAACTCGATGGCGCTTGTAGCCCCACAACTGCCTCAGCAATCCGTGTCGGCGCCGCCTGTGGGGTTTAATCCTTATGCATACCCTTCACCGTATGCATACTATCCGTACTATCCGCCTCCTTATCCGCCCGGTCCCTACGGGTACCCAAATGCAATAACGAATCCTTCCGATTCAACAGCAGGCCCCGAGAAGAAACAGGCCTCATCTGCGGCCCCGTTACAGCAGATGCCAGGCTATCCACCCTTGCACTACCCTTATCCACCTCCTGGGTATTCCTACCCACCGCCTCCCCCAGGTTACCCGCCCCCACCACCTGGATATCCATACCTACCGCCACGATACACAGGTGGCCCCCTTTACGGTCAACCATCAGCGTCTGCTGTTTATCCTGGATTGCCGCCTGTTGGAGGTGGATTGGGCACCTATCCGTATATGACGTCAATGCCATCTTCCTCGGGACAACAAGCAGCGTCAGTACCAGCGCCGCCACTACCCCCGCAAACATCTGCACCTAAACCAAAACCAAAGCCTAAACCAAAGCCCAAACCTGCGAAGCCCGAAGAGTCAAAACAGACGAAATTTAATTACTATCATTATGGGACAGGAGATTCAGAGTCGCCGACAACGCCAGAGGTGTGTTCATCTACTCTGTCTTGAGTTCTTGTTTCAACTCTTGAATAGAAGGGTAAAAAGAGGCTGAAGATGGACCCTAATTACCTCGAGAAATACCGAGCGCAACTTCAAGCTCGGAACATGCTTGCAGCGAACGAGCAACCGGTCCTCAGTGCCGATCCTGCCTTCACAAAGGAATCCACAGAGGCGGCATCTTCTGGTGATGTATCGTTTGAGATACCAGAAGACGTAAACCAGCAAGAGGCACAGGTGGCGGTGGTGCGTTGATCGAACTCACTACATCTTCCAACATTGCTGATGCTGGATGCAGCGTCGTTGCTCAACCAAGCCCTGTAGCCGCGTGCTTTCTGTCGATGCACCCGGTACCATTTGCGAAAAATGCAAGCTGCGTTTCAAGAAGCAGCAGGCGAAGACCAAACACAAGTTCAAACTAGAACCACGTAAATCAATTCTTGACGAAATCCTCCAAGATAAGAAGGGACAGACGGTTGAAAATCCTAATGTTGCAGTGCCTTCGGCAGCTTGAGTAGCGTTTTCTGTGATGAGTAATTATTATTATCCTTGTGAGTCGTATATTTCGACTTGTCGACTGGTCCCTAACTTCGTGCGCAGATTATCACTATTTGTAACTTCATTAAAATAGAGATAAACCCTCTGGCCGCATGCCATCAGCGTCGATTTCATTTCGTGTTTGGCAAGTTTCACATCACGGCATGAGGTCTCATCAAGGTTGATTGGCACGTTCCTTATAAAGTGTCACTACAGGGCGTTAGCCACTCGCCGCAGTGGAACCCTGTTCGATCTCTCTCAAGAACCACCATGGCGTCGAGAGCCAGTGCGGAAGATGTCGAATCCAGCGCTGAATTCGAAAGAATCAAGCAAAACTTTAGGAGCACTCTTGTCGCCCCGGAAGTGCCAGGTATCGATCATGGCGCTCAGTGAAGCTTGTTGGCGCTGAACCGTTTTTTAGCCAACCTATCTGAGGCTCAGGCCACCTTCCAAGAACTGCAGATACAGCTGGAGCTGTTTCTAACCCAGCATATCTCGAAGATAACAGCGCTGCAAGGCCTCCTAGCTAGTAATCTAGTTCGAGGAGGGCGTGGCGCTCCTAATACGGTTGCCGACGATCCAGGTTTGTCGCCCTTATTGACATCGATGACAGTCATATCGAGTAAACGTGGCTCTTGGTCGTAGCTCCGCCCAAGTCCAGGCGGGGTACGTCGACGTCAGTGCATTTGCACCCTCCAGATGCTGAAGTTGCGGATCCTATTGTCGACGTACCGTCGCATGAAGCTGGGTCAAACCTGCACTCCCGAAGGTCTTCCATAAAGGACACTCAAATACCGATCGACGGGCACGTCCATGCCTTGCAAACCTTTCTTGATCAACATCTGGAGACTATTCGGACTCTTCAGTCGTGTATGCATTCCAACAGCCCCGACGAGCCTCGGCCCCCTCCAGGTGCGTACGATCAGATCTTCTTTATACCTTTTCCTGAATGGCCCTTGCGGCGGTTTCAGTCGTCCCATTGACTAAGGATAGACCACCTGCCCAAGACAGCGAGAGAAATCTTGAAGGGTATGCTCAGCAATTGAGCATGGTTGTGCTCGTCGTACGCCTGGTTATCGGTTATGAACTTTCAAACAACTAAGTGTTTCCCTCCTTGCAGTCAGCAGTAATGGTCGTCTTCATCGTGGCATTTCTGGTGCTGGTGAAGGCTCTCGTTGGCACGGATCATGAAACCCCTTTCAACGTTGGACTCTTCTTTGGCTTCTTCGCGCTTGCTTTCCACCTTATCGACATCTCCGTTGCCGGTCGCTCCGCTCGTATCATTCGCTATCATGCAATTTTGAGCGAACAGGACAGACCAGAGCTTGACCCGCTCTATTTCAAATTCTATCTGGTCATATGTGAACAGCTGCAATTCGTGGGCAGCCTTTTTTTCTTTGTATCGATCATGATCATGATCTTCTTGATCTTTTCATCGCATGCCTTCCCTCTTCTTCTAATCTTCTTAACAGGAATTGCGGGGCTGGTGGTATTCTCGAGCGCGTACTGCAAGGTAGCCATTACGTTGGAAAATGTCATCTTTTTGGCGAAGAATTTACATCGGCTGGGGTGGAGGACTCTGGACTACGTCCAAACAAACATTGGCACTCGTCGTCATCCTCATGTTTGATTTACTATCTACTTCGTGTTTAACTAGTTAGTTAATCCGTCCATAGACTTTGGAATCATACTTATGGCTTGTCTGGACGAGACAGCGATCCGCGCCTTGCCATCATCCTCTCCCGAGTCACGATAAGGATGATTCATTAGCACTTGATACTTGTGGACAGCCCGAACGCGAACGACTGAGGGCTCTTTCGTCGTTCACCCAGCCGTGCTCCTGCCTTTTCCGAGCGCAACCGAAGATTCTCCTTCGAGAATGCGCGGACGATTCGAAGGTTGCAGCGACACAGTCAGGGAGGTATTTGTCAGTTCTTTCCGGGGCCAGAACCGATAGTCAGCCGAAACTTGAAGGTCTCAGTGGGTGAGCGTAGAATAAATTTGAATTTAGAACATTGGACGTACTCCTTAAGTTCAGGCGGGTAAGATGCTGTGACATTATTGTCAGATTCTTCACTCTATTTTAGTTGTCTGAGGCGGTGAAAAGGGATATGGTGCTGAGGATTGTCGTGTCGAATACGGGTGTACCATTCGGTGGGGTAGCTTCGATAATGTCTTCGCTGTGCCCCGAGGCGACATGCGACGATAGGTGTGTTCATAACAGAGTCCAATTATAGGCCCCCCGGCGCTGGGCAGGACCTACAGACGATCGATATCTCAAACGCGACCATGACATGACGCCACAATCCCGTGGACTAAATAAGGTAACTCAATCTCCGCTTTCAGCACGACCTTCCTATATCCCGCCAAACGCCCAACGAGTACTCATCGCGTGCAGAGAATGAATTTCACTACGGAAATAATGACTCCGCTCAAAGAGAGTCGCTTTTCTGGCAAGTCACGAAGTTCACCATCGAACTCGTTTCGTACGTAAAGTCAGGTCTTCTTCGAACACCAGGAACAAGGACGGAAAACTGTCAGGGTGAGATTGGAGATACCATTTTCTTTCGCACAATGAGATAGAACAGGAAGTTCGAAGGGACGTCCCGGTGGTCTGGTATTCGTGGAGTAGATTACGCCATAGAATCTATCATTTCTGTTGCGTTTCCGAGACCTGAGAGCTGATGTACTAGCAATTCAAACATGTCGGATAGTATTTGATAGATTCGCCAACACCTTATTTAATTTGTCACTCCATCTTCCCAATGAATCCCCTCATCCTGTTACACTTAGCACGACGAATTCGTTTGGGTGAGCAGGCCGAGACGCCAAGGAAGAGAGTTGTAGGGCCCACTGGCGGTGGGACTCAGGCCCTGATAGAGATACTGCAGCTCGCAAGGGCTAATCTTGAGCGTCTGGTCGTAACCGCTGCGGATCATCTCGCCGTGGCTGATATCCCTGGTCCAAGCCGTTCCGCTGAACGCGACATTGTTGGCTCGCGCGAATGGGTTGCTCTCAGAATCGGCGAGCGGCTGCCACGGTCCTGCAATGTTAGCCGACGTCCAAGAGCGGAAGTACCTGCGCCCATCGCTCCCAATTGCCTCGACGAGCAGAAGGTAGCTGTTATCCGAATCGACCTGGTAAACGTTAGCGGCTTCGAATAGGCGGTTTTTGTCGGCATCTCGCATCGCAATGACCGGCTCGTTGAAGCCGTTGGGGAAATTAGCGAGAGGGGTTTGCGATCGGTACAGGTGGCCGTTGTCATCGGAAGAGAAGAGGTGGCAATTGGCAGCGTCGCAGATGACCCACATGTCGACCCAGTAGCCACTGCCGATGTTCTGCTGGATTATCGCCGGCATGCCGCTGTAGAAAGTGCGCGGCGCGGTCCAGCCTCTTGGGTTGTTGATGTCTGGGTTGGTGGAATAGGCCGCATTGCCGTTCTGGTAGACGAGATACCAGAGATTTTGGGGAGCAAAATAGAAGACTTGAGGAGCGGCGCGGTACCCAGCGCCGATGGATGATTGGTCGAGGTAGTAGAAGCTGGCTGCCCCGGCCTGGGACCAGTCTGTGAAGCTGATGTAGACGAGGTTGTATCCGGAGGACACCGCAGTGCTAGCGAAGACGTGCCAGCGGCCGTTGTAATAGACGACAGATGGATCCTTGATACCAGCGATGTTGCGAGAATCGGTTTTGGGGCCGATCAGGGCAGCACTGGAACTCCACCTGAAGCTAGTGGGAAGCGCGCCAAGGCTTTGGGTAGCGGTAGGCGCCGGGGTAGTTGCAGGAGCAGGGATAGTTGTTGCGGGCGCCGGGGTAGTGTTCTGAGTCCCAGGGATGCATTGCGAATAATAATCTGCGTCATGATTAGACTTGTTCTAGCCCACAACGATAGAAGTGGCATTCTTACCGTTCATAAACGTGCAAACGCCTTGGGCGCAAGAAGTCGAGCCACTGTGCTTGCCATTATTTCGCATCCAGTTGGTACTAGGTGAAAACCCTTACGTGAAATTCAACTACAGAGGAAAGAATTGAATAAAAGGCTCTTGCGAGAGAAAGAGAGGGCTTACTCCACCGCACTGACCCCAGAGGGGTACAGCACGAGATGCTATGTTGTCGGCCACCGCGGCCGAAATGACTGAGGCAAGGACGCCAACAAAGAGGTACAGACGACTCATGTCTGGTAAAAGCAGTAGATCGCCTAAACACCAGGCATCCTAGAACTTGAAGATTTTATACGACTGGCTGTTCAACTCAGCGAATGCTAAGCAATCTTAGAAAGGTCATTCGGACAAGCTACCCGCTTCTTATTAGACACCGAAGTCTGCCGGGAAAGCATCGGAATAGTCGCAGGCTTCGTCTCCATAAGTCCAGCCAAGTTTACTACGAAAATAGTCCGAGTGTGTTGTATACGGAGGCCGATATTTCGTGTACAAAAGGCACGTACCGATGTTTCATTTGAAGAACTTCGATCACGAAAACGACCAGGAGACGAGGATTTGACGAACGACCACCGAGGACAGAGCCGACGCCTGTGCCGTCTCGTCCCCTCGCTCTCAAACCATCCCCCACCCCCTTGTCGCCAGCGAACGAGGAGCGGAGTACTAGCCCTCAAGAAGTTTTGTTGATTCGAGGTGTCGAGCCAGGACTCTGCCGTTGTTGTTTAGACACGCACTCCAATAGGGACGACGAGGTAAGGGAGACGAGGGCGACACAAGGAACGCGACGGCGAAGGAAGAGCGAGGACGACAATGAGCTGGAGCTGGAGCCGGACCGGGAGCTGGAGTACGAGTGTTGGCAACTGGGCAAGCCAAGAGTCGATCGTGACTTGCCTCTCCCATTATTCTGGCAATGACATCGCGCTGGGGCGCGTGGGGAGGGTTTGCGATGAACAAACAAGGGCAGGATGATTTTTGGAACCTGCTTCGGCAAAGTCATGTTAACTTCATGGTGGAGTTTAAAACAGTATTTCGAACTGTGAATTGACTGTGAATCGTACACACTCACATTGGAACCCCACCGGAGCCCACTGTAGAGTGCGACGGCTGGATTCGAGACTAGATGGAGGCTCGTCGAGGCAGATGTATGGCCGCCCACACAAAAGACGGCATCGTGTTCAAGTTTTTCCCACGACGTTTGCGCATACCGAACGTAACCACGATTTATCTCCAAAGTACGATTCTGATTCAGTCATGACTATAGCTTGGCTGGCATCACCCCTCCAGGGCCATCAGGAGAGTCCGAGGCTTTGTTGGATGCGCCGACAGTGATTTGTGTACTTGATTGTGAGCAGTGGGTGTCACACGTGCACCCACATCTTCTTCGACTTGTCGTGGACTCATGAAAAACGAACTTCCCCAATCCCTTCCCCATGTCTGTCTATCAGACAGCGCCCGGACTTCCTCTCGAAATTGTCGAATCGATCATCGCTCATGTTTTCGTCGACGACGACCCGTGTTTCACATCCACGAAGATGTGCTCGTTCGTCTGTCGGGCCTTCTCCTCGTTGTCCCGACGCCACATATTTGCGTCAATCACAATAAATGCGCCTCCACCGAATGGATGCAACTCCGGAACGATTTACCAGTTTCACAAACTTATTTCCCAGTCCCCAGCACTCCAGCGTCATATCCGCCACATCGATTATTCCATCAAACATGTTGACGACGAATCTATCATAACCCCACTTGTTTTCGGCCGCTTGAAGATGGTAGAGAGTCTGCATCTCCAATTCCTTCCGTGTGGAGGATCGGCCCTGGATTGGCGGAACGACCTGAGAGCCTTCAATATTCGCTCAGCCATTCTTCGACTATTGCACCTCCCGACGTTTACAACATTGGACGTTGCTTCCGCTATCGACAACATTCCGATAATTGACTTCATAGGTTGCTCCAATCTGAGGAATCTGAGCCTGGGGAATGTTGAAGTGGTGAACGACGCGATGGATATCCACTTCCCTGTTCGACACTGCCCAATCCAATTGGACAGGTTCGCTCATGGATGTGACGCCGCAACAACAGCGATCATTGAAGCCAAGCTTCCGGACGGTCGCCCTATCTTTGACTTCACCTATCTGAAGACGGCCGTCGTGACCTTTCTTGACACCATAAATAAAGACCCAATGCACGGGTTTATCAAGAGCCTAAAGCACCTTATCCACCTCAAGTTGGGCCGTGAGTTCTTGCATAGATTCTCTTTTTCGGTCCTGACGTGTTAAGTCCTAGGAATGACGACCACGGAACACACCTTCACCGGTCTGGCCTCCATGGTCTCTCTGTCTAGGGAGTCACTAAAGGTCATCGACATTTGGTACGACCTCTTTCAGTTCGGCATGACAGGAGATCCTCTTCGTGGACTATGCCGAGAGCTCGACGAAATATCAAAGCCAGGAAATATGATTGAAGAGATCATTATCTCCGTCTCCACCCTGAAAGAATTCCACACGGGTGAGGCATGGAAGCAATTTTGTGAAGTTCTTCTGAAGGGCAACTGGCCAGCTTTGAAAAAGGTCTCAGTTGACCTTCGAACTATGAGGAATAGCTGCAATTCCTTGGACATCGAGCTGGTGGAGAGTAGACAGAGGTTGTGGATGGCACATTTCGAGGATCTACAAGGAGCGGCCTCTTTTGAATTTACACTGACGGCTAGTCATTCTTTTAGGTAGCATCGCGCCAGAATATTGCTGTTCACAAAATTGTAGCCTTGAATCGATTTTATGGATCTGACCTTCAACTATGCTCGACTTCCACGTTCAGCTCATTGTCGATGATCAGCGGTAAATTGCCAATATGGGTGTTAATAGGTTCGTTCGTTCCACTCAGTATTTGATATCTTTTCGGACAGAAGGAAACGGTCGCGAAGTCATGCCCGTAAAAGTGCGATCGTCGTTCAACCAAAAATAACATATAACAGGAATTCGAATATTGAAACTAATCAAATGATATTCTTTGCCACATTGCAGTAGAATTTCTGCTTTATCGCAAATATCCATTTGAGAGACTTCTGAATTAAAGCCTTATCGCACTAGAATTCTGACAATTGTCATAATTGCCCACAACCTAGAGATACGCCTGAGTCGGGTGGACATATGGGCGACGTCAACAGTTCCAATCAGGATCACGTCCCTTCGAGTTGTCCTCCACGGGACAGCACCATCGTAGAAGCAGAATCCTTGCATCTCAAGGCCCAATTGCCTTTCGGGGTGTTGGGGTGGAATATTTCGCCAAAGTGCCGCTCATCACATGACTTGGTCTATAAATGGATGTGGCGCATATTACCGGGCAAGGCGAATTGCTGATGGCGGCTCAAAGCTTGAACGCCGACAGATGTATCTAAGCGAAACGATGTCCAAGGCGAATTTTGATATCATAGCTCATGCAAGCAAGAAAGAGAGATCAGAGATGAATATATCTGTGAGCGCTGCTGGCCGTGGCGCCGATGCATTGCTCGATCATATGGTTGCCTGAATACACATATGTGGACAATCGACGGCTTTCGCATTTGGAAGGGCAGATGAGAGTTTTGAGATTCTGTTCTTACACACATAATCGGGGATGTTTTTCTCCGTAGCCCACTGTTTCATCCACAAGACCCTTCAGGAGTTGTATCATTGACGAAGGCACACTTGTCGCCGTGCAAGAACTGACAGGTCCAAGGGTACACAAATCTTATAAAGGTGCTTGAGCTGAATAGAGCGGAAAAACACGAGCAGGCCTCGTTTCTCTTTCAAGTTCAGGTGCCGGACACTTCTAACTTCATCGAAGTGAGCTTTTTCATTTTTCATTTCCTTCAGAAAGACTAACCTCAAAGCAGACTTCAGATAGCTATGCCAATCTCTCAAATTTAGCGCGGCAGGGGGCCATTTGGTGCTGTCGAATAGTGCCCATAAACTTGGTGTCTCCAAGGGAAACACCCGGACGACTGCTCGTCTCACTGGGGCTTCACCGTTGCCATGTGGCCCCAAGCTCGTTTCGCATCCAGGGTCATTGAAAGTGACGCCAACGTCTCCACGTACCAGGCCTCGTCTCCCTCCAGCAACACACCGTCTGAGCACGCTTGGAACAACACGGTCCCGTACTATTGCTCATAAGTCGCCTGTCAATGGGCTTCGCCGTCTCGCCGATCCCGCAGGATCGCGGTCAAAAACTGGAAGTACGACTTCGGTTGGCAGCACTCGTAAGCTGCCTTTGGTGATTTCAGGACGGCCTGTCGATAGGAACACGGGGAAATGCCTCAAACGTATTGCGGCCGCCTTTGAACCCTCCAGACCACTTAAACCAGCTACCACTCGGTCTTCCCCATCAAAGCTTCGCAGCACAATTGTCCGCAGCAGTGGTCATATAAGACCCAGCAGACTTACTGGCAGTAGGCTTTTGCCTTCAGACAGGCGCCGAACAGAGAGTCTTAGCCGTACTCCACCACCATCAGCAAGCAAGGTAGCCCGTCCTCCAAGACTCGCCACCGCTCGATCTTCTTCTACCTCTGGAAGAAATCCTCGTACCGGGTCTTCACGTAGAGGTAGCGGCGTGCGTGCTCGGCCTAGCGGGCCTCGCTCCAAAAGTAGCATCAACCGTCCTGCACCGCTCGCCCATCCAGCAGATCCTTCCAAACCTGGCTTTCCTCCTAAATCTGCCATCCGTCCGCCTCATCTCTCTGCAAAGGCAACATTGCGTGGCTCTAACATTCGACCTTTGTCCAGCAGATCCAGAACCCTGCCTCAAGGTAGTCGGAGTAAGAATGGTGTAATGCGCCCTGCACCTCCATCCAAGCCCGCAGGCCATCCCACGAAACCTGCCACTCGTCGGCGGTTTTCATCCCAACAGGCAAAGGCGCGGGGTGCAGGATTACAACGACCT
The DNA here is from genome assembly GCA_013376435.1 of Cyclocybe cylindracea. Lineage (NCBI taxonomy): Eukaryota > Fungi > Basidiomycota > Agaricomycetes > Agaricales > Hemipholiotaceae > Cyclocybe > Cyclocybe cylindracea. The sequence continues at coordinate 271,281 of MPNV01002209.1, forward strand.
GGTACCCACCAGTCCGCTGCACCCGCAAAGTAACTGAAGGGAAGCAGACAAAGCAAGGCGTCCAGAGCCGTAGGGGACCAGCCGCCAATCCTCTCCGACCTCAAAAGGTGCTTCCTCGGCCTCCGATTCCTTCTGGTTCTCGCACATCTATGAAAACGCCCACTCGACGCAGTGCCGGACGCCGCTGAGAGAGACCATTTGTGAAGTGTTGAATAGACAATCCTTCATTGACAGGTTTGTTTTCGTGTATGCCATAAAACTAGATCGTCTGCCAAGCACTAGATCGTCGTCCCTGCATAAGCGGCTGAAGCAGAGCAAATAGAGAAGATGGATGCGCATCGATGTGCCAGAGAATCGATTCAAATCACAAAGGATGTGCTGACCCCAGTAATTGAGTCGCGTGTAGAACGGAATGTGCGCGAACTAAGCCTTCTGGGAAGAAAACTCACGAGCTGGAGGAAAGCCGAGGAACATGCTAGAGTCACGGTGCTCCATGTCCTTTGGTTAGAATTCATGCCCGATTATCCAGGCTGATTTCCAAGAAGCGTCCAAATAGTGTGGTATTCCTGAGAGGTGGCATTGAATAGGTTATTTCCCCTATGGCAGCGGCAGTTCTATCGAAATTTTGACAAGTTGGTTGAAGTGTGAAGTGGGCAGGCCGTGACCGGCTACTATCCAAGCCGGAAGCTGTCACATGTCACTCTTCCCCACGTTGAAGGCGAGGACGACTTGATCTCCACCCTCATCATTCTACGTCGAACTCGATGGTATCGCCTCCAAAGCCCTGGGAGCGCGCAGGCGCAGGCGCAACGGCAGCAGCATCTGCGCTGCCGGCTACAACATCTACATCCACTCCGACGCCAGCAGCGGCGACAGCAACCTCATTAACACAACCGACAGTTCCCGACCGCCCAGCATCGTTTGGGACAGCAGCATCGACAACTCTGGCCTCCCCTTACTCCTCTTACGGCGCTTCCCCGTACTCCAGGATGGGGGCTGGTGGATATGGGGCAGGGTATGGCGGTCTCGGATCCTATGGTGGTCTGGGGTCGTCCTATGGTGGTCTGGGATCCACCTATGGGGGATATGGTGGTTTAGGCAGCTACGGCGGGATGGGCACGTATGGTGGGTACGGTGGGTACGGCTCCTACGGCGGACTGGGAGGCTACGGGGGGTATGGGATGGGAGGGATGGGCATGATGGGCCCGAACGGTGTACCCATTGGGCCAGATGGACAACCCTTGCCACCGTCACTAACGCAGACCCTGGAGTCGACAACGCAACACACCTTCGCGCTGCTGCACTCTATCGTGCAGACCTTCACGGGTGTCGCTCAGATGCTCGAGTCGACGTTCATGGCCACGCACTCGTCCTTCTTTGCCATGGTCGGCGTCGTTGATCAATTTGGGCAGCTACGCAACGCCCTGGGTAGTGTGCTGGGGCTCTTCGGCCTCCTACGGTGGATGAAGGAACTTTTGACCGGAAGAGCCGGCGGTGGCCCAACGGGCGGTCTCAACAACGAGTTCCGTGACTTCATCAATGGTCGACCTGTTCAAGGCCCTGCAGGTCCACCCGCCCCGAAGGCGAGCAAGAAACCCCTTATCATCTTCCTCCTCGCCCTATTTGGTGTTCCATACGCCATGACGAAGCTCATTCGCGTCCTCTCCGACCGTGCTAAGGCTCAGGCTGCCGCCAATGGCGGTGTGCTGCCCGGCCAACTTCCCCCACTCGACCCGTCTTCCCTCACGTTTGCACGTGCTCTCTATCCATTCACCCCCTCAAATCCCAACGAGCTCGCGCTCAAGGACAACGAGATCGTCGCAATCACAAGCAAACTCGATCCTCGCACAGGAGCCGAGGTCGATCCCCGAATGGAAGTCGATGGCGAGTGGTGGAAAGGGCGCACACGAGATGGTAGGGAGGGTTGGTTCCCTAAAAAATGGGTCGAGGTTCTTCAACGCCGACAGCCTGAAGAGCCAAAGAAGATCGATTAGTTCTTCTCCTTCATTCATTCCATATCCTCATTCCCCTCATACCATCTTCGCCTTTGTATTTTTCTTATCTCCACCTTCCTTCCGTCTGCCTGCCAGTTTGAATATTTAAACGGCAACCAAGACCGTAATCCACCTCGTCCGTCCTTCCGTTCGTTTTGTTGTAAATCCATGCTCATCTCGACCTTTCAGATATCTCGTCAATCAAATATATATAGTGCTAATGATTCTCAAAGAAAGTATCATACAATTGTCTGTCCATGAATGAAAAAAGGTGAAAGCAAAAATTCAACAGCGACTAGTTCACGGCTCTAGCAGTCCCAACGTTGTCCATCTTCTCTCCCTCGAGCATCTTCTCGACCTTATCCTCCTCACCCTTCTCGGGCTCTGCCTCCTTACTTGCGGTGTTCTTCCTGGGGCGCCCAACGGGTTTCTTCTTGATAGGCGCATCCGTCGTAGCGCCACTCTCGGCCTGCTTCTTCGTCTTCGCTTTGGCGGCGGTCTTGGCCTGGCGGGCAGGGACCTTCTTTGCAGTGTGTGCCAGGTCGCCCTCGTCGATCTTGGCCTTTTTCACCTCCTTCCCGCCATCCTTCTCCGCCTCGGTCGGCTCTGCTGCTCCGCCGTTGCCCTCGCCATCGTTCTTGCTCTCATCGCCGTCTCCTTTCTCCTCGGCAGCCTTCTCGTCGTGGCGCTCACGCTTCTCGCCGACCTCAGCGGGCTTGCCCTCTTTAGTCTTGTCCTCGCCCTCCTCCTCCTCGCCCTTCCGCTCCTCACCCCGCTCCTCCTCGCCCTCGCCGTTGCCATTACCCCCGGTCTTCGTGAGTTCGCTCATGCGCTTGACGACGTCGTTACCCTCACGCGCGACGTGCACAGCGGGGTTGGAGGGCGAGGCGTTGCGGTGTATTTGCTTGCCCTTGGACTCGATCTCGAGCTTGCCCTCGGTTGCGATCTCCGCGACGGTGCCGGAGGGATGGCCGCCGCCGTAGTTCCACTGGACTTAACACGGTCATTGCGGATAGGAGATGGATGTCGGTCTCGTCAGTCCTGAGACGTCGCTGAAGAAGGAGCTGGGTTGACGTACCTTGGTCGCCCTCATGGATGTTCTTGTCTGACATTTCGGTGATGGTGAGCTGGTAATGGCTAAGGCACTGGCTAGAGAGTCTTGTGGATCTTGTAAATGTGGAAGTTAAGGAAGGGGAGCGTTGTCCGGCTTTTTACATGACGCAGTCGCGTTCGAACGAGGGCGGCTAGCCGAGACTGCGTGATCTAAAAATAGATCAACTCTTCCTTCCAACGATCGTTGGATCCCCAGGTGTCTGCGGCGGTCATTGGCGCTACTACACGCGTGTCTCCTGGGCCAGCAAATCTTTTTCGTAAGTCATGTATCTTGTAAGGAATCTTCATTTTTGTAATTTGCAACGAAGTAGCAAAGGAAGGCTTTGGGATCTTACCTTGAAGTCTACCCCTATATACTCGCCAGATCAAAAAATCCTTGAATAGAGACGACGACTCTGCGTGTGCTCATACAGGGAAGGAAGATGGGATTTCCGAGGAGGTCCCAATGAATGGACGACGGCACTTGAAGCAAGGTTTATGGACAGCCTTCCTCATTCTCCGACGCCATCTCTGTGTGGTCTTTGTGGTGAAAGGATATTGGCATCAGCTGCTAGTCCTTCCAAGTCTCGTCCCTTCGAGAAGGGCGTTCAGTTTGTTCGTGCGTATTTTGATTACGGTACGCATTGTACATTGCATCTGTCAATGGGTACGGATCGCGCACAACAGATATCGCCCATAAAGTGGTCAAATAAAACCCGATGGGGTATCCCTCATAGGCGAAGGAAAGACACGGTTTGCATCTACTATCCCGACCTGTCATCGTTGTGGATGCTTGTGGGTGACGAAGATAACGATAACAAAGTTCCACAATTCCATCCCCAGAGTCAAAATTCAGACGGTGGAGATGTCGATTCCTTTACTCACCTTCATTTCTTGATTTGAGGTGACCTGCGAACTCAGTATGCACCCGTGGGCGCTCTCCGAGTCGGACCTACACAGAGTCGGACTAGCATCCTCGTGTCATCCACAATCAAGCGAAAAATACGAAGGCAATGACCACCATCCTACTCTCAGATTCCTTGATTTGAGAAATAAGCGAGACCCACCGGCGCTTAATTCCAATAGATGGTGGCAGCGTGACAAAGGCACGACCTGGAAAATGTTGGATTTTTGCCAGTGGTGACAAATAATTATGTAAAAGATCGTCGATGATGACAAAATGGGTTTCCCTGAGAGAAGTGGATAGTTTTATCCGGTGTTCACGGTTGTGGGTTACCGACGTCGTGATTGATTCGGTGCCAAAGGGGTATTAGTATCTCCGAGATCATAGTACGTAGAGTACTTTCTGCATTGCTTGTTCTCTTGAATCACCACAACGCCCACAAGTGTGTCACTCCTGCTTTCTCCGTCCATCTCTGTTCTTCGACGACACCACCTCTAAGAGCGAGCAAATCCAGAAGTGCAGCCAATCATGCCAGACAACAGCAGCTTCAATTCGGAGGCGACATCCACAATCCCACTCGACCTTTTGGGGGAAATCATTGACGTGCTGGCCGAGGACGACCTTCCCTCCGTCAAATCATGCTGCCTCACCTGTCGCACCTTCGTTCCCCTCTGCCGCAAGCACATTTTCAGCACAATTGTACTTAATCAGTCCTTCGATGACGCATATTCACCAACAGCGGATATGTTTGAACACCTCATTCTGACGAATCCATCCTTCGCTCGATACGTTCGAAAAATCGAATACACTATCCTAGACATTGACGTGTTGGAGACTTCCCTTCCTTGGGCATTTGACCAGGTAGAAATCCTTGAGTCGCTCTCAATTAGCTATCAAAGCCCAAGAGTCCAAATGCTCGACTGGAATTGTGACCTCATGGAATCCCTCGGGCCATCCCTACTTCGCCTCCTCCGCCTACCGACTTTAACACACTTTGGGGCCAGCAAGATCAAGAACTTTCCAGCGTTGGAGTTAGCCCGATGCACCAACATACAGTCTTTGGACCTCAATAACGTCCACTTCCAAGAGCAGGAGTCATTTCCAGCCACTTATCTGCCCGTTCAACTTCGCCGATATTGTCATCGACATGGATCTAACGTTTCAACTCGAGTGCTCCTGCGTGCGCAGAGCGCAGATGGGCTTCCCATCTTCGACTTCGCCGGAGTGAAGAAAGCATTCCTCGTGATCGACGATGGAGCCAACCCCGTTTTGGAGGAGCTTTCAAGACGGATGCCTAATTGCGTCGATGTCAGCGTGGAGAGTGCGTTCGCATGTTATTTATTGAATCTCAAAAACTGACTAAGGTTACCGCTGCGATAGGTGTCCGCCAGACAGTTCACCCCGGTCAAGTGTCTCAGCTGCTCACTAATTGCGTTGGGACACTGAAGACCTTCACTTTCGAATATTTCCTCAATCAGGAAAACGTGGACCCTCTTCACGGTCTCGTCGCCGAACTCCGAGCCTTGAATGGTCCGAATATTATTGAAGGAGTCACACTTAAAATAGCGATGCACGAGAGAATCAAGTGCCGACTCGATGAAGAATGGGTCAAGTTCGACGAGGTGGTGACTGCGCCTGGGTGGCCCCATCTGCGAAGTGTTTGGTTCAAAATCGAGGTTTCAACCTATGAGATCGCACAATCCAAAACACAATTCGAAAATGATTTAGAGGCGCTGCCAACGACCCACTTGAAGAGGCTGGAATCCCGGAAGGATGTTGATATTAGGGTTGATATCCAGCGTACGCCTATCGTGCCCTACTAGTGGAAATAAAAAAGGAGGTAGCATGACACGTGAATTCAAAGATCACTTTTTGAGTTTCTTCCTTCCGAGTGTCTGAATCTTGTTGAAGCATTATCTGTAATGGGGTATGGAGTGGGTGATGAAACCGCGTTTGTCTGGATGATTAATTGCGGAAGGCAGTTGACACGAAACTGACCGCCCATGCTGATTTGAGCTTGCCCACACTGAGTATCCACTGCTTGTATTCCAACCTTAATTTCCAGGTATTCTCGCTGTTTTGATTTTTTTCTGACATGGAAGCTGTGCTATGCCATCCGCACTCGCCGCTGTCGCGCTAACATACCATCGTGTATTTTCCTGTTTCGGAGCAATCTCGTCGATTCGTCCCTTGGAACCCCCACCGCATCTAGATTGGCTGACTAGCCACCATATCTTCGTCGGCAAACCGATATTCCCGATACTATCTGAGTAGATGTAGAGCCCACCGAACTCTTCCACGGTCGCCCACATAGGCAGGTGTATAAATTGAAGTGCCTGGAAAGCAGATACCCTCAGAGCTGGTCTCCAACAACTGCGCATACTCCAGTGCTGTGCACACTCGCAACAACCGCCAACGTGAGTTGGCTGTCGATACAATATCCAAGGGTTAGAACTGACATATTATCAGCTATTCTGCTCGCATCCTATTCGCCCGCCATGAAAATATCCTTCGCATTATTCTCAGCTCTCTTCTTTGCCTGGGCATCGGCTGCGCCATTCCCTCAGTCCGCTATTAATCCGGGCGATGTTCTGGAAAGCCCACCAACTGAATATCATGTGAGTGATGTATTCTCTCCCCCTCGTTTTCGAATGGATATTTACAACTTTCTCCATGCTCTAGCCTCCGGGGAGGTCTCCAGTAAAGCACCCCATTGTCGTAACCCACGGTCCAGACCAGCATGGGAATATTAAAGCTTTGTCGATATCCCATAAAATCCCCACGCATACTTTACCTGGTCATATCGCAGATGCAAATGATTTCACCCAGGCCGCAAGGTCTGCCCGTGGCGGTCGCGGGGGTCGCGGGGGTCGCGGGGGTCGTGGTGGTCGTGGTGGTCGTGGTGGTCGTGGTGGTCGTGGCGGCCGGGGCCGTGGTGGCGGCGCCCGCGGTGGTGCCCCAAAAAGGTCGTTCCAGCCCGGGAGTCAAATTGCACTTGGAACAGGCATTACCGTCCACCAGTCGAAGGTAGCATCGGCTGGCCAAAGTCTCCATCCTCAAGATTTCGCAAATCTCATGCAAGCACATAGTACGAAAATCTATTTCTTTGTGGAATAGCCGCTCACCCATCGATACCGGTAGCTGCAGCATCAAATAGACTCCATGTAGCTAGCGACGCTGCCGCAGTTGGAGCTCGGAAAGCTGCATTCAGAGCAGTGGCCGCGGATGCTGCTAAAGTCGGAGCGGCCCGACACGCTGCACCTGGTACTACGTTGAAGTCTGTGTTATCAGCTAAGAATGTGGCTAAGAAGCTGGCCCGCAAGTCTCGCAAGAAATAGTAAATCATACACGGAGAAAGTACTGGCTGTACTGCATATGTAGTTGTAAATGAATCTTGCGAGAGCTACAGAACACAATCCGTGTTCCTGCAAGAGCCTTTGGATTCATCTATACTATGAGGAATGTTCGTTCAAGCATCACCCTGTGGAGATAATATCTTTGGAAGAAATACCAATTTAGGCTACAGGGTACCTCCATTGGGTAAGTGGACTATCTCCGCCGGAGCCCACGGAAATTGGAATGCATATGCCGAGAATGGAAAATTTGACGGTGACACCAAAGCTGGACGCAGGGCCGCCCAGTGGGCAGTTTCCATTCGTGCACCTACCGTATAACAATCATGCCGAAGATCAACAGTTAAACCCGCCAGAAGTGAACTAACCCTTCAAGACGACCACTCGTACTTAGCTTCTTCACTTCCATTTAAGTATACATAAGTACGTTGACAACCCAGTAGGTGAGAAACAGACGGGGACATGCACTCCCGTTCTGCTTTTGCTGTTGGAACTTCTCGTACTATGTGGATGGAATCTGATGCTGATATATCTGGATAACGGGTACGAACTTACTCATCCTAGGATTTTACACATAACAATTTGAGTCGTGGCGTTGCACTCTGCTGTTCAGAAGACATTGACAGACCGGATAGATCATCAAATAGTCTGATATCAAAAGCGCTCACTGTCATGCAACTCCTTCACGGTTGTTATGGATTCGGACGGAGCCTCGCGAATGATCTGATAAGGGCAATCATAAATGACTAGCTAAGATTCATTTCCATTGCAGAACGTGGTTCTCCCAACCATTTTCACCCAGTGGCAGGATGCCATAACGCAAATCCTTCATTAATGACTGGGCATGAGTGACTTCCGCTCATGGCATACTCTTCTAATCCAATACGCCATCAAGCTATACAAATTATGAGGGTGATAGGTTCGCCCTTTTGCGAATGGGACTTCAAGCTTCAAGTTCAGTATGATCGGCGGGTCCTGTGATGCATTTCAACTCCGGGAGGTGGGCGCTCGGCATTTCCCGTGAGTTATTTCAACTCCGCTGTGGGCGCTAAGGGAGCGGCACACAGTAGAAGAATGCAACACCGAACACGATGTCGCTGGGTAGGCTTTGGCCATTGTTAGTGAATTACTTTATTTTAAATCGTCTGAAAGCTGCTCTACTCTAGAATAAAATTAGCAATCAGAATGGGCCTAGGCCATGGTACTGTACGTCAACTTGGAAAGTACACACTTTCCCCTTCTAAGTTTGAAGTCAGGATGGACATAAGAAGAGTCCCTGTAAACAACAATCTGCAGTGTTGTGCATGCTCTGAATGCCTCAAAGTTGGACTCTTTTCTTTCCCATATTTTAAGGCATCGCAGCACGGCCGGCCCTTCCAATACTTTTCTCTTCCTCGGAATCTCATTCAATGGCCTTGAGACACTTGAGGTTCGGAGAAAGATTATTAAGAGGGCTTTAAACATTATCGTCACTCGTGACCGGTTACTATAATACCTCTACTCGCCATTGCTGCCAATCCACTGGAGCGCAGTGATTACTACAGGACTTCGGGAAGACTCAGAGGTTCTTCAAGACTCGGCGAGAAACCCGTTGAATGGAGAACAGTATCCGTGAAACTCACTTCCATGCTAGAATCCTGATACTGGGAATTCATGTCGATCATCGTGTGAGGAGAAGAGTGTTCTAAAAAAATACACCTCGCATGATCATAAGAAGGTAGCAAAGACTCCCAACGCACATGAGGAGCAGCTAGAAGTGGCCGTCTCGCTGGATGTAAGAATTACCGGGACAGTCTAGATGCCCCCTGAAACGATGTAGGGCATCCATCGCGAGGGCTAGCGTGGAAGTTTTAGATGTCCTTCAAGGTAGCTTTCGGTGAATGGCGAATATTCCTCAAGGTCCGAGTCGTCGTCGGGCGGTCAAGTAGTGATATAGAGACAAGCAATTCGTGACCGTCCCAATGTCGGATATTGTAATACTGAAATAGGTCAGAGTCGCATTAGATCGATGGTGGAGCACTCTCTACCACTAGTTCTGCTATCTACCCGACGTTTGCCCGATGTGAAAATTTAGAGTGTGACAGGTAACGCCCTTCCTCGTCATCCCTCCACACCTCAAGGCCCCACGATAAAAACAGTCGTCTTCGGCAAGTTTCATCCTGTAATTGTTACTGGTGTCTAGGAAAATGACCAATGCAACCTATAGTATCCAATGGATCTTTTCCGGAGTTATGCGGCTCGATTTCCGGCTAGCCGACGCACAAGCACACAAAGCCGCTGTCCACTGTGTCTGCCATCCTTCTTCAGCAAGCAACGAGGGTAGCCAAGAAAATTTATGCCACCGCCGTATAGCTTTGATGACGTGCGGCAAGGCCAGAGCGATCGATACCATGGAGAATGTCGGGCTGAGATAGGCGGGTTCAAAAATCACCGATGGCGGGTTATCACTTACCCAGATTACTGCAGGACGCCTCTTTACACACTCTTAACCTTTTACCGTATGGCCTCGAACGAAGACTTCGCGAAAAGTCCGTACAGCGCCTCCAGAGTTCCCTAGCTCGCCGCCGGAGGTCGTTTTTCCGAGGATGCATGGGGGTTTTGACACTCTCGATGTGGCGAGTGCCGCTCCGGTACGTTCTCTCCGCTTGCGATTCCGGGAAACGGGCCCTCAACCGCCCCAATAATAGGATGACCTTATGCTTCCGGGCTGCGAAGGGCGTACAGTCTACTTGGACCACTGCTCGGTGCGCGAAGCAAGGACGTGGTCCGTATTTTCGTCCTCTTGTTATCTAATCCAGGTCAATCTATTTGGCTCTGATTGTCGATCCTCCCTGAATAGATGTCTAGCTCACCTCGAGGTGAACAGGCCACGTCGACACGCTGCCTGGACTCAGCTCGAAAGATTCAAAAGCACTGCACTGCGCTCTCCTCCCCACCATCCCTTGATCCTCGCATCCTAGGTAGTTATTCTTGTCCTATTTCTGGCGCTGCTCGTGCGATATTGACGGTTCGAAAGTCTAGTGCGCAGTTACAGCGGAGTTACGTCATGGCGGAACAGAAGCTTTTCGCCAGCAAGACCGCTTTCCCTACCGAAATCTTTGAAGAAATCCTCGACAACTTCACCAACGAGAAGAGGGCGCTCAGGTCCTGCTCGCTTGTGGATTCCACGTTTTGCGGCATCTGCCAGCGTCGTCTCTTCCGAAATGTCAACCTTTGCGAACCAGAAGATGCTTCACGATTTGTGAATATCCTGAAGATGCGACCACACCTTGGAGAATATGTTCGACAGCTTGGGATCTACGACTACGCAGACGTCGAGTCTGGGTGGAGCTATTGGCGCTACAAGAGCGCATTACCGTCTCTCCTTAGGCACCTCAATCGCGTACGCCGTATTGACCTCGATGGAAACGACAAGGACTGGGAAGACATGCCTCCAAAGCTCCAGGAAGATTTTATTCACTTCTTCCAGTCGCCTTCGCTCCTGTCCATCTTCCTCTCGAACGTCTTGAATTTTCCACTCTCTGCGTTGAGTGGCACGGCGTCGTTGAGGAAGCTTTCTCTTAACAACATATCCTGGGTGGCGTCGTTACCACCGTCCCACAAGACCCGAAGCCTGCTTCCCGCCTTGAAACTGGACACCCTAGTCCTTCGACTAAACGACGTTCCGAAATCCGCAGGCAGCCCCTCAATATCACAATCCATCAATCTCTCCAACCTTCGTCGACTCTCCCTATCCACATCCAATGCCTCGTGCATCAACAGCTGTCTGCAACGTTGCGGCAACGCGCTCGAAGATCTGTATATCTTTACTTCTGCACCCAGTCAGTGCTTTTATCGTGACCTGCATCGGCTTGGGCTTCTGACTCGTATTACGTAGCCGTCTCCACGTTCCACTACAATGGACGAACGACCAGCCTCGTCCAAAGCCACAGATCCGGCTTCTCTGTCAGCCTTGAGCAACTATCAGGACTGAAGATGTTGGCAGTACGGACAACATTACGGAACACATTCGAGTCAGAGCAGAGCGGCATGCGCTACATGACCTCCTTCCCCTGGCTCATCGACCTCCTCCAAACTCTCCCACCGTACCCATCAAACTCGCTATCGAACATCATCATCCACCTCCGCGCCAACTTCAGGACACCAGAACAACTACGCGAGGTCGATTGGAGCGACTTCGCTGCTGCGTTGACGTCCAGGAGCCTGGCTCGGTTGCGCCACGTCGAGTTCCGGCTCTGGACCCCTGAATATTTCGACTTCTTGGAGGTCGTGGACGCGTTCCGCGCGAGTGCCCCGTTGTGCAAGTTGATGGATAAGGGATTGTTATCGATACAAGGCGATACGAAGACCACCTCGGACGTCGCTTGGTGGTAATTGCCCCGCCTCATTTTCAGCGTTACACCGTTTTGTGCTTTCATTGTTCTGTTGTATCTCATTTCCCATCCCCGCTCTGGATCGCTTGTATTTCTACGACTCATCTAATCGATCATCGCATGCCCACTCATCGAACATCCTATACCCACTCATCGAACATTGTATACCCACTCGTCGAACGTGTCGTCGCCGCCTCATGCAAGCCTGAGGTGAGTGGCAAAAATCACGCGACCAACAATCGTTCATTTCATTTTCAGAATCATGCCATAGTCTTCATCCCCCAAGGAATTGCGGACACTATCCCGCCTTCGTCCTTTGTCACGCCGACACAACCTTATTGCCTTTCGTCCAGGATTTTTCGACCGTCTCTCCAATCACAAGTCCATTCGCGTGGCGAATCCTACAAATACCATACCTAACGCGCGCATCGACTTCCAAACGCCAATGCCATATTTCACTCTACAGTTCTATAACGTATTCCTCCCTCTCGCTCGCTGATTATCCAACCCTCGTGCCCGAATCATCTCAACCGCGACCTCTCGTCGGCACAACCCAACATACTGTCGATACAGATGCAGGTGCTCTTTCATCAACCCCAACAGCATCTTCTGGATTGTCACGAATTCCCTTTCCAACTCTACTGGGATAATGTCCACTGTGTCGAAGTTTCGGGATATTCGGTCGAGCTCCTGGTCTTGTATTTTGGATTGGAAGAAACGACAACCAAATGCAGCACTCACAGCGTTCCAGAGTTCAATGCGCCTCTGTCGGAGTTGGAGGAGGTTTTCGCGTGCGAAGGTATTCGATCTTAGGTCGCCTTTGGGTGCCGCGTCTTTCATCCGCAAGGGGTTGGCCCCCTTTCTTTTAGCATCCAGCGTCAATGTATCCGAAGTTGCACCCGACAGATCGGCCTCCCAAGTTTCTGTTGACCCAGACAATATAATCACCAGGTCTACCAACGAGCCCAAGAATCTCCTTGTCCGAATTTCGCTGCTATCGACGTCGACCTTGCTGGAAACATCCTCAAGGGTGTCGGAATGCGTTCGACTAGATTCCAGCGCGGAAACATCGTCGACCGATATATATTCCCGGAGGCCGTTCGCGTCTATCTTGATACGAAGAAATCGTCGGCAGCGACAAGACTCCGACCTCACGAGTTCAGCGACGATAAGCTTCTGCGGTGTGCTCGCCCGTCCCTTTGATGTTGGCCACGGGTGATGAGAGTTATTCGTGTGGACGACCGTCCATGGTGACAGACGGACCATGAGTGAGGATTCTAGAGATATGGAAGCGTCATCGGTGGCCCTAAGTTCTGCACATGTTAGGCTTTGATACAAGGCGTCGACGGTGATGGCAAGATCTTCGGGAGAGTCACAGCAATGGCTGAAGGCAGTAATAGTACTTCTGACAACTGTTACGTCCTCTACTTCGTAAACTCAACGAGTTCACTCACTTCATTGCGATCATAGCGAGAACAGTGAACCGAGGGCAAAAGGGAATTTAGAGAACGACATAGTCGTCCCAATTAAATACTGCAGCCGTTGTGCCGAATGCTCGAATGAGTCGTTTAATCGAGTCGCACAGCACCCTAATTGAGCAGTTGCAGCAGGGGTATGCACAGAAGCATGGCAGCGCGCTCAATCGTTTCAAACTGGCATTTCGTCGCCATTTGAGTACTACTGACTCGACAAGGCGTGGTACGTCGCTAACTCAACCCCACGAGCGCAATCGTGCTGTGGGAGCAAGGTTTTTGATTTGGACTTTGTCCAAGGTGGGTGACTCGATCCTGACCTCGCGGTGCCGCCTCGTGTATGCCATTGAACGGTTGCGCATGGAAGCTAATAAGGAGTGCACTCGCTCCACAAGAGCAGTGCCTTTATGCAGATGTACTCGGAAGCAGCCGTCGGTTTATCGGACCATCACACCGTCCATGCCCCTGTGATGAAATAAGCGCTCGTCCCTTAAGAGCAGGTAGATGGCAAATCCTGTCCTTCTTCCTATAGCCACGTCTTCTGGGTCAGTTAAATGGGTTGTTTACACGGTTGTTAAAGTTGACAGAGAAGATTGCAGCGGATCCACCCAGTCCGAATGCTGGAGATAAAGAGCCTCAGTCCAACTTGGAGCCCAATCCTTATCTCAAGGTACTTGCGGTACTGGGCTTCCATCTCCTCACGCAACCTCAGAAGGCATTTAATGCAGAAACCTCTGCTCAACTTCGTTCCATGTGTCGGTGGCCGAACTTCCGCGAAAAGGTAGAACGGCGATGAGCCGTGGAACGAACACTATCTACTTTTAGGACTTCAGGGAATAGAAGAATTGTTCGTAAGAATGGGACGTCTGTTATACCTATGGATAGAAAAGGTAATAAATGTCGCATATTCGACCACTAATGAATAGAGGTTGAAGCTTAGGTTTGAGCAGTATAATCTGGGTAAAGAAAATTTGTCTCGTGCGCCCTTCTGACCTTGGAATACACCTTAATACAACTGTTGAGAAGTTCTAGAATGAATTTACCGAACAAGTCATGAAAGATAGGGATCAGGAGTGGTTGTAGATGTTGTACGATGGAGTCCGTTGCCAATGGCCACATTCAGCCACCATCGAAACCCCCTCATGCCGCCGGGGCTCCTCATTGTGCAGTCAGAACAAAAACTGCAAAGCCGAGATGCTCTTCAATTTTTTTTGCTTACGTCCTTATGTCTTTCTTGTTTTGTTATACCCTTCGTATGTACTCTATGTACCATGGCCAGAAAACCTGAGTCCGATGATGGGGGCGGGCCTCGTTGAGCCGGGAGTAAGAGTAAGCGGAGCTCTAACTTCAGAAATCAGTTGAACGCTGGTCGCGTCTCAACACTTCGTCTTGACTTTCTTTGGCTATCAGTTGCGAGCACTTTTGATGACTACATCATAGCCTCATTATAAAGCGGCGACACAGGAAGCTAATTTGGTTAACTTTCTCTCTCTCATTCATGTTTTCCAACAGTAGAAACGTCCTTATCACTGGAGGGACGCTGACTCATGTCCAGGGAGGAAGTTCGTCCGGTACGTGTCGAAATACCCTCAATTTACGTGGCCGCTCACGAGTTCATACTGCCCTAGGAATTGACGTTCTCTACTCAAAAGTGGCTTCAGGGGCCTTTCATAACTCCGGAGAGCGTGTCGATGCTCCGAAGTGCCATCCACACACGAGATTAGCTATTCAGCGCGAGATTCTCCAATGGTTAGAGGAATTCAGCGGTTCTCTCATCATATGGATTTACGGACCGGCGGGAGGTGGAAAAACCGCGATCGCCCAAACGATTGCACAGATTTGCTCCGAACGGGGTTGGCTGTCGGCTGCATTCTTCTTCTCGAGAAGGGGAGACTCAGCGCGCAGCGACGAAAGGAAACTCGTTCCTACCCTAGCATATCAATTGGCGAAGCACATCCCTGAAATACGACCCTACATATCCTCAGCCGTGCTCGAGGATCCTTCGCTATTCGATCTATCCATTCAAGCGCAGATCAGGGAATTGATCCTTACACCCCTTCGTCAGGCCACTTCCTCGATGTCGATTCCTCTCCTCCCACGGGTGATTATCATTGACGGCCTAGACGAGTGCTCGAACCAGGAGTCTCAAAACCTTATCGTCGAAGAATTCACACTCGCTCTCCAAGAGATGCAGCAAATCATGCCACACAAGCTAATCATCGCAAGCCGCCCCGAACAACATCTAGCAGTCGCCTTCGAAGATTGCGATGCTGAACAGATCCTCAAGCGATTGTCACTGGATAGCACTTGGCAGCCTGATGACGACATTAAGCTCTTCTTTCTGGATAAGTTCGCAGAAATCCGACGAAGACACCCACTTGGGAAGATCATCAAGGACGCATGGCCGTCAGAAGCCGACATCAACACGCTCGTACGCAAGTCTTCCGGCCAGTTTATCTTCGCCTCGACGGTTGTCAGCTACGTTAGCTCACGTCGGCACCATCCCATCGAACGCCTCAAGATCGTTCGTGGCTTGACGGAAGACCCGAAAAACCCACCATTCGCCGAATTAGATTTCCTCTATCGACACATCCTTCTCTCTGTCGAGGACAGACATCTGCTCCTTGTCGTCCTTCGCCTCTCTCTCATGCCACTTGTTGGAACGATGAGCGCTCGTCTTCAAATTTCCGAGCCGCTGAAGGTTGCCCAGTATCTCCAGGACCTACCTGATGGGGCTATTGAGCTGCTCCTCAACGACCTCTCTTCTGTCCTCGCAATCAACACTGGGAAAAATGGCTCACTGATAGATTTTCATCACGCGTCATTTCCCGACTTTCTCTTAGACCGGCATCGCGCGAAAGAATTCTACGTCAATGGCGACGAGATAAATGGCTACTTGGCAAAGGGACTCTTAAGCCTGCCTCTCAGACGTAGGTTCTGCTGTCGTTTTTTTTCGGAAAGTATACTGACTGCATTTGATACAGATCCTGAACTAGATTTGAAGGATTTCTGGTCGTATACCCTCACCTGTCCGCTTCACTTCTTGCGAAACATGTCCGAAGTCGGTCTCTCGTCTTGCCATGCTCTTGGAGACGTAGATTTAGAATCCGTGCTCCACATTGCCGCTGCGCAGTCGAGACATGAAGTTCCTGGCCGTTCTGTGCACCACAGAATCATCAACTTCATTCGGGACGTACAACTTCTGGTACTGCCCTGCTTAGTCTCCCCTTCGTATCTATGTTTGACACTTTCCTAGGATACATCTCTTTCGCCCTCGGGAACATCCCCCTTGTCCAGGCTGCTAGCCAGATATCAAACGTGGGTGCATGCACAATTCCACCAATTTCTCTTCAACGGATTCGACAACGATGCCGGGATCGATATCACGATATTTTCGCGCGCAGATAAAGCAGCGAGGTCTTCCCTCGAAGTGACTTCAAGCATTATTTTGGCACGAGTGCCGATGATCCTTCATATATTGGCGACCGCGCTCAACTTGCCACGAGTCCCCGCCGCTCCAGTGATGACGGATGACATGATGTTGTGCTGGAAGCTCATGCACGTCTTTCGCGACTATTTCGATGTGGCAGATCTTTGTGGAATGTACGCCATGACGGCTGCCAGGTCAGCCAAGGCAGCCTGCTTATGTATGAGATATCTGATGATCTTGAGCGCGCGGTGAGCAATCTGCGTCGATTCGGCCGCCCTAGCGTTTATTGACCATTGCGTATAGGGCTGTTCCTTCTCCTAACACAGGAGAAAACCCTGAAGTGTTCAGAGAAGCGATCCGGAGCGCAATCCATCTTCTTCCAGTTTCTGCATCCCACCCGGAGCTCATTTTACACTGTTGCAAGGTTCTGGGTCTTCAAGCCGGGGGGGATTTGGATGACGGTAATAACACACTGGAGGAGCTGGAAGAGCAAGAGAAACGAGTGACTCTGTTCAGACGCGCATTTGCTTCTTGCGAAACATTCTTTGCGGCCCAGCATGAAGAATGGACGGAGCAGGACAAGAAGTTGGCCGTGTCGATCGGGGAGGCCGTCGTGAGCTACCTATATCGGGTAAGGTCAAAACTTTGTGTATTCCGCAGCACTCGCCTGACATCAGTGTGTGGGGGCAGATATATCGTTGGCAGAAGGCAGAGAAATCGAAGCGCCACCACTCTCCTTCGCCTCCCCGATGACGCGATGCGAATGTCATGCGATGGTCAGCAGAGCCTGAATCTCAAATCCGCAGCTGAAGGTATATTACACTTGACTAAGAAGGGTCATTATCATTAATTCTTCTTCATCGATACCCAGATCCACACTGTTCCAAGCCCCCTTGTCATTCCAGTTTGTGCGAGTGCTGGAGAGGTCAGAGCGCTGTTCTCCAATCCAATGAGGGCTTCTATCTTATTGCCAATCCTGGTCCGCCCGTACGACGTGACACAACTCTCGGGCACTTTACGCCTCAGTTCTCTTCCTTGGCTGAATTTCGGGAACATATCAGCAGCCCGGAGAAACACCAGATAGCAATGACGCACCAATGAAGTCTCGAGGACCTTTTGGACCTTCGCCAGGTGCAGGTGTGGGTGCTGGGTACGCCGTCCAAGTGATCAAAGTTGTCCTATCGACAAGGTATGGCCACTCTGGGATAATCGTATGATAGATCCTGGTTGCGGTGAATGTTTGGGCCTGCTCAAGATGTTAGTGGAAGCCAGGGTAGCAGGGCAGTGTTGAAAAACTAACAGCGACGGTGCTGAGAGCGCAGAGCAGGGATGCAGCGGGGATGAGGAACTTCATTGCGGATTCCGGGGAGACAGACAACTCAAAAGCGAGCTTATAAGCCAAAAGTCTTTTTCTGAAATGGGAAACCTTTTCTCCGGCGTTTTTCAGGATATACCTAGGGTTTTCGGCCGCGCGCAATCGGCTCACAAGGTGCATGCTTGTGTATGTCGCGATGGTCCGTACTGTCGCGGCTTAGGAATCAACTCTATCATGTGGGTCGGGAACTTGTCCTCGAGGGACTTTGCCTCCCTATTCGAGGCTTATTCGCCAGTGGCGCTTAAGTGGCTCTCTGTTGCTCTCCGCTTGGCTTTCATTGACCCACCCACCACCGTACCTTCCATACGCTGCGCGCGTCCAGACCGACCGACCACGCTTGTAGCGTTCTGATTCTTCGTCATCTACGCGTCATCCAAGTTTGAAGACCCGTTGACCTTGCTGGATGTGCTTACAAGCCTCCTTGGCACCACCAAAAAGCGTTGGCTGGGCGGTTCTGTTTCGGACAGCTGCGGGGAACGTGAACAGGAGGGTACGTAAAGAGGAAAGCTCCACGTAGAAAACGCAGGCAAGCCACAAACGCCTTGCTCAAGTTAAGTTTCCATTCTTCCCTAGTAACCCCAGTCGACACTTTTTTCACCCGTCTATCATTGCGGTGAAACGAATTCGCCGCGGAAAATCCATATGTATGTTGGTAGACCTGTACCAATCGCCGTCATCATGATTTCGACTTGAGAACCAGCGGGAGATGTACTCGCAAATCCATCCAACTCTCGTCCTCCGTATTGACCTATCCTAAAGTAGTCGAAGTGAAGCACCGCCCTCATGGTCGTTGGTGGTCGCACGCACTTGATTGTGATCATGGCTGCCAATCCTCTTTTGATCCCGAGCTTCATGTTGACCACGCCATGGTCCTTCCCTAACATGCACTACAGAAAGCTCCGTTCTGTCTTTGGTTAACCAACTTTACCTGGGTCTCCACGACATGTGTGCAGTGCTCGCTGTTTCCTCCGCTGTTCGCGTGGAACACCCGAAAGCCCCTCGTGGGCGGATTGCGCCATTAATTCTCAGCGCCGCGAGCCTAATTTGCGCCATCATCTCTCCACGTGGCTCGGTCGGCATTTATGGGCGTCTATTTCTAGGGATGAATTGCGCCTAAATGCGCCTCAATTTTATCTCTTCCTTCTTATTAATTATATCTCACGAATAGTCAACAGAAAATCTAAGTCAATTGCAAGTTTTCGCTCTCTAAATCTCTAGTTCTGTTGAAGTTCAAATCATCGTCTAAACCCGACATGCCGCCAGAACCCTTTTGCTCTTCCAAACGGATCAACTTCATCCAAATACTGGAGGTAGACCTTCCCATCTCCAACGAAAATTTCCATCTTGTCACCAAACCACTCCTGCTCGCAATTCTCATAGTCAGCGTGTTTACGTGCTTCAAAGACTTTGTGGGTCAGAGTCGTCGTATTTGTCGAAACTGTCGCCTCGTGGTGGCCTCCGCAGTCAATGTCGTTAGCTCCAGAGTTGCCTTGAGACAAAGGTTCCACCAGATCGGCAGTAGGCTCATCGTTTCTTCCCTCCTCGTCTTCCTCAATTTCTTCAATGAGCTCCCACCCGTCAGAAATATCCTCCGTGTCCCGGAAACTTGCGAGGCCTCCCACAAAGTAGGCCCGGTAGAAAGCGGTCTCGCTCAACACGACAGCAGCCTCTGAGAGCTCCTGAGAGAGGAAAACGCGCGTATCGACGTCCCCAGCAGCGACGTGAATGGCGAGCGGCCCGTGGAATGTCCTTGGGAGGTGCAGCTTGACGGGGGATCTGGACCAAGCTGGTGCCTCCAAGGCAGAGCTGGCATCGTTGACGATCGCCAAAGGATCAACAATGGTTGAGGCAAAGATATGAAGCGGCGGCCTTGGATGTGGCGCATCCTGCGAGAGAGGGCATTAGTCAGTACATATGAGCTGTGGTGGGTGAAGGTTCATCGAACTTACGAATCGGGCGGCCAAGGAGGGAATACGTTTCTGGCGTTTCGAGGATGTTCCATTCCTCTCTTTCAAACGGAGATCAACTACAGTTGGCATTGGTTTCTTGATAATAAGCTCTGAGCGCGTGCTCTGTCCCCGATGGAGGCTGGGACGAGCTCCTAGCTCATTGGTTGAAGGTTTATCAACCGACGTTCGGGTCGCTGAGTTGGGAGCGACACTCGCATCGACGATATCCAACCGGCTGGGAGATATCAGGGCGCTGCTCGGGGTCGGTATGAGCTCAATGTCGACATCAATGCCTCCGTTTTCTGCCTCCAACACGAGATTCTTTCTCCTGCGCCTCTGCCCGCTGAACTTGCTCTTACTGCGGGCTCGGGCCAACTGTTCACTCAACGAGTCAGAGGCAGCGCGTCTCTCCTCCCCCGACGCCGCCGCCGACGCCCGCGGGTCGACAGTTCGAAGAAGGCTCGCTGGTATTCGCAGCTGAGGATCAATGGCGAAGGAACCCGTGATCGAGGCTGTGCGTGCCTTCATCCTGTTCGAAAGGAGGTTGAATCGGACACGTCTCTGGGTACATTTTCGAGAAAGAGAGACGTAGTTCGTAGCTCGGCCTTGAGCCGCTGACCTCACGGACGTGGCGGCCGATGGGTTCCTCGTCACGATGGCGGAGTTGCCGTGGCGTTCAGCGGGCAATGGCGGCGCGTCTCGGGCTTGCCGAAAATGGAGGCCATCGTCGAGAAAGGTAATCGAGCTTCCTAGGAAAGGCGCAGGATGAGCTGAGTCCTCCACGACGTTTCTTGGGTCTTCCGCGTCTGTGGTATCACCGGGATGGTATGTCAAGTGGCCAATTGCAGCTGGGAGCGATTCGGAGGGATGTCCGCGAAAGGTGCCACGTCTGTAAGGACCCATTGAGCTTGATGGCGATGATGGCGAAACCTGCGCGTGTCCATGATTCACGGAAGACGGGATGGTAACTGAAGATGCGCTGGGGTGGGAGGTAGTGCGGACGGTGCGCATTCGCTGTGGTGTCTCGACGTTGGGGTCGTGATAAGCTTGACTCGTCTGGTTATTCAGGTAGATTTGACCAGGAGACCAGGGCTGGAAAGTCGAGGGAAGTGTAGCACTGTCTGGACGTTGCCCGACGCCTAAGAGCAGATCTTCAGTCGAATAAGGGGATGGGAGGAGAGAGGATTCGTCTCCAATAGACGGAACTCCTCCCGCTGGATGAAAAGCCATAGTTATGCTCTTGCCGTTGGAACCAGATGCGTCCATGTCTTGCTGGAGGGTGTAGCCTGGAGGAGGCCCCCCTGATACGCTTTCTGCGTCGACGAAATCTCCGCGGTTGACGACGCGGAGGGGTTGTGCGCCATGTGGCGACATTTTGTGCATGGGAGGGGGTCGGGGTCAGATGGTGCGCATACAAGCGTATTCAAGGTCGAGGCTGGGTGGTTGAACGCTCCTCCCCTTCAATCGAAGGACAATGGTCGATCCGCAGGAAATTGGCAGCGTCTTCTCGAACGTCCAAACGAAAGATAAGGGCTCATTTAACGCATGCCAGAGTTATCGTGCCTGATATGCTTGCGCCTCGAGGCTACTGGGTCAGATATCCGAGGAACGCCGCCGTAGTGCAAGCAAGCAAGTATTACTGACGCATATAGCTCCTCTAGGCCCAGTTCGATGCGATTATTCATGTTGCAAGATCTTCAAAAAATCTTAATTCTTCAGATGGGCTGCACTAAGCTTCACATTATTCGCAATCGCTCTTGTGCGTGCGAACAGAACATCCCAAGCGCGGCTTTCGACGTTGCTCCAGACATTCACTCTCTGGATCGTTGCCAACTGGGGGCGCACTCAAGATCAAGGGAGCCAGTCTAAGAATTAAACAGTTTCATATCTGTAGTTCGAGGAGACGTTGGGACTTACCTCCTCGGGTTTGCCTTCATTTGTGTTCACAGTCGTCAAAGTCAAAAGTCTCGTTTGGAGGTCAGTTGAAGGAAGGAAGGACGGAAAAACATACGTACAGTTTCGTTTATGTGGAGATCATGATTCAATGTACTTGGCTAGCCTTATTTGTAATAAATTATACGAAAAACTGGGACAATTATGGGGCAATACCATCATCACGTAATCTGATTTGGTCCTTGTGCAGTCAAGGTTCAACCGTTCAACGTCGTTCTCGACAGCGCACTCGGCATTCTCCACGACGACCATGGCTGCCGTTATTCAACGACCGTTACGAGGCTCGCGAATCTCTACGTTCTACCCCGTTAAGAGCCTACCGTCGTTGGCTTCACTCGACAGTGCCTTCCAACTACAGGAATACATCTCGCTGCTCATCCGGCTTGACGTGCACGACGTGGAAGCCATCGTCTCTCTTCCTGGAAGTTCTTCCAAGGATAAAGACTCTTCTTCTGTTGACAAGGAAAAAGAAGAACCAGAGAGCGCTAAAGAAGGGGACAAGGACACGGAGAAAGCGAAGAGTGAAGTCACGGTTGACGAGGCGTGTTGGATTTACGAACAATTGAGGTGAGTCGCGTTTATTTTTCTCTGGAAGGGGCTGAACCTAACGAAGGGCGTAGGCGTCTCGCACAGGACTTGTCGCATCCACTTATTACGACACTGCAACAAGAATGTACGCGTGCTTCGTGTCCTGAGATGAAGGCTGGCGAATGGCTTTACCTATGCGTCGCTCACGGGAACGACGGCGCCATGGAGGTAGGTACTTGCATTATATCTCTAGTTCCATGTGTGCCTTGAGAGCATCGTCAAGCCTACACGCATTCTTCGAGTATGCTTGACTGTTCGTTAGAAGAGCCGCGTGTCATTATCCATCTAGGTTGTCGTGTTAGTTACTGACTCTACTTTATCTAATAGCAATGTTGCGCAATTGACTACATCCTGCACACAGTGGACAGCGCGACTGCCCTCCTTAACTCGCCACGAACATTCCCTTCACGGTATGTTCGACATTCTCCATTTATTGGACTTCACTCAAGCTTTTCTAGACTCCAAATTCCTCAAGCATCCCACCGACACTTCTCCTCTCTCGCCCGACGGCTCGGACGCATCTTTGCGCATGCCTACTTCCATCACCGTGAAGCCTTCGAGCAAGCGGAGGCAGAATCATCACTATATGCGCGTTTCCTGGCCCTTACCTCCAAATTCGACCTTGTACCCGCCGAGTTCCTCGTCATTCCCTCTTCACACTATACACATGACGAAGCTGGCCCCAGTCGAGACCAACGCGGTGGAGGATCAACTGAGAACAGGCAACTCTACCCGTCGCAGCAGCGTCCCGAAGAGCCACAACGTCAGTCACCCGGCGTGAAGCAGCTCCTGCAGCAGCAACTCGGTGTTGACAGGTCGCGGAGCCCCAACCCTCCTGGCTTGGCTGACCCAAGTGCAAGTGGCAATGGCGGTATCGGAGAGAATCCACCCACGAACACACGCAGTCGTCTTGGGAGAAGCAGGACGGATACGATGGTGTTCAATGACGCGGAGGCGAATGCTGTTGCTGACGAGCTGGCAGCCAAGGCTAAAGCAGGCGAGCTGGAGCCGGACTTCGAGGCAGAAATACCGAAGACGGCGAAGCCCTCCGCAGATGCGGCGGCAAAGGCGAAGGAGGAGCAGGAGGGTGATGAGAACGATACGAAGTTCGAGATTTCGCTCAGCCCAGATGAAGAGATTCCTGGTATTTTTGACGAGGAGACAGTCGAAGTGCCGACGCTGGAGGAGAAGCTCGCCCTTGATGCGCTGGCGGAGCCTATGCCCGGACTGAACTCTCCACCAGCCCCAGCATCACCTGCGATAGAAGCAGCACTACCAGCGAAGATAGAAGAACCTGCCGCTCCGTCTTCGCCTGACGTGAAGGTTATCGACTTTGCAGCACCAAAGCCTGAGCCCACGGAACCTGTCAACAACACACCAGCTCCTTCGACCGCCGCCGAACCAACACCTCCAGCTGAACTTCAACCCGAGGCGAAGACACCGGCGGAGGAAGTCAAACCTGCCTCGGAGCCTGCTGTACCCACATCAGCAACCGTTCCTGCTGTCGAAGAGGCCCAACCATCACCAGAGGTCGATGTAGCAGCGACAGCAGCTACGACATCCCACACAGAAGTAGCGACGCCTGCAACGGCATCCGCTGAGGTTGCACCTGCATCTGTCGAACCCACCTCTGCTCCGGCGTCAGTCGATCAGGTCGTTGCACCAGCTGTAACGGAGGCTGTGAAGGAGGACGCTTCGACTGGAACAAGTACAACAACGGCGACAAGTGACGAACCAGCACCTAGTGCAGGTGATAGCACCGTTGCAAAACCTGAAGAAGAGGAAGTGAAGGCCCTTGTTGAAGCTCCAAAGGAGGTTGTTCCAGCTGAAGCCGCACCTGCGCCTGCACCCGCGGCGACTGAGGCATCTCAACCAGCAGCGGAGAAGAAAGAGGCTGATGCTTCCCAACCTCCTCCAGCAGCGTAAAATGTAGCTCCGGGGTATGATCACTATTCGCGAACGAACGCTTCCCCGATCCTTGTTTATTGATTTCGATTGACCCATTCCGTCGATAGTCCGTGTCGTCTACCGGAACCCGGTGTTCTTTACGCTCCTTCCTTGAGGATCTATTTTCGGCTGCTTTATTCTTCATGTCCTTAATTTATTCATTGGCCTTTTTCTGAGGCTTATTGCCGTTGTTTATTTCAGACAAATCCAGTCCACGTCAGGCCTCACGACTGCGTCATTCAATTGGCGAATACGGCTCAGCGGGGGATGTGTGCGCATGCTCAGGAATATACGACAAGTATATTAGTGTGTAAGCGGCCTCTGCCAGTCTGGAGAGTTGAGAAGTCGTTCTGGTTCGCTTAGTTCTTGAAGTTTGGATGTTTGGATGTCATCACGTCAACGCGTCAACCGCGACTTTCACCACGACCTCTTCGTCAACTAAAACTCTCAACACGGTTTCCTACAAAATTTGGTAGGCTGACCTTCCTTTCTGGCAGCGCCAGCGTCTTATGTGACTGGTCTTCGTTTCAAGTTCTTCACTGGCCGCTCTTCGACTTTCTAACTCGCTTCTCCTAAGTTAAGCAACCCACTAGCTCCGATATCGATCCTGCTCGAGAAGGTCCATCCGACCCAAGTCCAGAGTTCAACAATACACAAAACGTACGGCTTCCGACGTTGTTCAGATCACGAGAGAAGGACCAAAAACGATAATGAGCTTTTCCAGAATATCAGGTTCTTGAAGTTTTACGTTTTGGGGTACGTGCATATCGCATTACTTCGCCATGTTTGAAACTTATGTTTCGGGTTTATTAGTGGAGCATGAATAACGATGGAGGCACTAAGTCTTCGGAATCCTCACGCGAGAAATGGTTGAAGTGGTTGAAGTGGTTGAGGGGCGAGTGATCGTTACCCACAGGCCGAAGTCTTGTGCCTCGTGTCGGTCAAGGGGAAGTTGCTCGCTAGCGATGTACCGTTGCTCGCGAGTGCATGAACGCGCATTCGGGCTTGGAGCAGCAAGAGAGTTGCTGATTCGTGCCCGAACTGTGAATGATACTGAGAGGGTACGTCGAACCCTTCCACCACCTATATATTCGTTTTGACATTCTTCCCCAGATTTGAACGAATTGCACCGTCGTCAAACGCCAACAAGACCTACTCTCCACCGCCCTCATCGCCCTCGTTTAAACCCTCACCGAATTCCCTCAATTCTTGAGCTCTGCAATATCCAAGGCCAGAACCACTAATCAACCATGAATTTCCCCTCGTTCGCCGCAGACGTCAAGACCTACCCCAAAAGCTGCTCTCTGAGATCTTCTCTGTCCCACTGGAAGAGCATTGAAGCCCGTCGATACCACACCCTTCACCTCCAGAGAGCTGCTCCAGAGCCACCGCACGCATGGCGCGCGCTTCCATACACCCGGAACTGGCATGCTGTCGCAGTGTGGGCTTGAGCAGCTCCAAACTAATGCTCTAGAAACCCCCTTCTGCAGATGAATGGCGGAGGACGTGCGCGATTTGGGGTCGACAACGGTCACAATAATTGCGGATTCGAGTGGCGGGTTGACAGATGGCAGGCTAACCCGTCAGTTGCGCTCTTTTTTTACCTTCTCGTATATCCTAATATCTCACTATTTTCGATATTCAGAGCCTATTGCTTTTCTACGGGCCTCCTGTTGCTCTCCTACGTTGCAGTATGTGTGACAGATCTCTCTTCGACCGACATGGAGATCGTGTCGGGGGACAATGACCTGCAAAGGCGGTGGCGCTCCTGCAAAGGCGGTGGCGCTCACATAATGATAACGCTTCATAAAGCACGTGATTCTCACCTTCCACCCGTCTCGAAAGTTTTGTTCGCATTTCGTGAGTTCTCACTTCAGTCTCCTTTTTTTTCTTTTCAAAAGCTTTATCAAGACCGAGAGCCCCTTCTCCTGAGCTCTCAAAGCCAATGTTGACATGTAACACAGTGCACTGCAAGAAATATGTTCCGTAGTCCATTTGTTCACATTGGAGGTAAATCCGTCAATTGGTGCTTAATTTTCGACTATACTTACAATAGCTTGTAGCTTATTCTGGAGCGCTCATGGACCTTTCTAGCCAAATAGCACACTCCAGCTTCGAAACTTCATTCACTTTGGACAACCAGTCTCGCGATTCTTTACTGCACGTCGTTTCTCAAGTTTGGTTAATAAGCTCCTTGAAGTTGACACTAATAGACTATATTGAAACCTACTATTGCACATGCGCCTCTTGTCTCAACCTCGTTCTACTGGAGATTTTCCTCCGTTTTATCTCTTATTCGCGTCCCCTAACATTATATTCACTTTCCTGAATCCTCAGGCTCTCGTCTGCACTGTTCAGTGTCCTATTTTTCTAGTTTTATCATCCTGTTGTCTTCAAGGCTCGAACCCTACTCTGTCTTTGAATGCCCGTAGGCTTGTAGTAACATTCAGCGCAGACTACTTCGTGAGGATTGTTTCTGGCGGAACTGATGCATTTAGCAAGTTCTTAAGTTCGCCTGTGGCAGTGCTGAAGCTTCTTCACATCTTGCCCATTCCGCCAATCTTACCCGTGCCAGATCGCACCGCTCCAACGCATCTGAGAACATCTCCACCTCCAATAGCGTACTATCTCAACACCGATATGTCAGATCCACCGCGGGGGAAAAGAGGATTACTATCGCGACTTAAATCAGCAGTCAAGAAACTGTTCTCAACACCATCTCCTCAAGTGCCAGCGCAATCCGCGCCGAGTACTCTACAAACAACAGCACCTGCCTCCTCCCATTCCCAACAGATACCTCCCTCAATCCAGCCGGGGACATCTCCCAGCAATGCTTCTGACATAAACGCTACAACACCTGCTTTGGCAGCCGAGCAGCCGAGCAGTACGACTGAGTCCCCACTTGTAACAGCCCCAGCGGCGGGCAGCACGCATTCCGAGCACACTGAAGCTCGAGGTGACCCTTATACGGCAATCGGCGAGCCTCGTACCTCCGTAGTCGTTCCGGAAACAGGGCTTCAGCGAACGAAAGCAGTGGGAAGCGTTGTCTATGAAGGGCTGAAGATAGCAGTGCAGGGGCTTTATGACTGCTCAGATATGCTCCCACCTATGAAAGCGACTGCTGGGGTTATTCTGACCTTCATCAGGGTTATTGATGTACGTCGCTCTATCTATCTGTGTTCATGAATTAGTATTCATTGCTTATTCTGGTGATCCAGACTGCCTCGGACAATGAGAAGGAGGTCGAAGAACTCAAAGCAACATTAACAACTATCATCTCCATCATTAAGAACTATCCGGAATGCAACAGCTTAGGCGTTCTAGATCACCTATCTGAAGAATTCCACAAGTGCGTTGCTTCGTCGTGTTTTTTGGTCAGATTTTATATTCACCGATGCTTCCCAGGGACATCACCCTTCAGTTGAAGGCGGTCGAGCATCTGAAGGACCATTCTCGGCCGGTCCGTGCTATCAAGGGTTCGAAGGATGCCGATTCAATACGGAAGACCTTTCGGAAAATCAGCACTCTGTGCGCTTCCTTTCAGGTCAGTTTCTGAAGTCATTTACACGAGCTACTTGTATAGATTGGTAATCTCTTAAAGATCAATGCTCAGCTGGAAATTAAAAGAAAAGTAGAAGATATCCATCAGGTACTGTCCGAGTCTCCACTTCAAAATACGACGAACACTAATAGAACACATCCTAGCGCCTGACCTCTAGTGAGATACCCTGTCGATGAGCATCAGACTATGGAGTGCTCACGTAACCATAGGTTCTATCGACAAGCTCAACCACGAAATGACATCCTATAAAACCCGCCATTCGCCCGACTCTTACGGTACTCCCGGCGGCTGCATGGCAGGCACTCGTGTCAAGATTCTCGAGGATTTGGAGGCTTGGGCCTCGAACCCGCGTAGCCCTAACGTCTACTGGATGGTTGGGATGTTTGGAACTGGAAAATCAACCATCTCGCACACGCTGTGTGAGATCCTCGAGGGGAAAGACATGCTTGGCTCCAGTTTCTTTGCTTCTCGAGCATCCGAGAAAACCAATAATGCTCGCCTCATCATCCCTGTCATTGCGCATGCGCTCGCCAGAGCTTCACCCTTCATTAAATACGAGGTTGTCAAAGCCATCGAGGAAGACCCTGCTCTGGCAGAGCCGACCTATAACAACTTGGATAAGCAGTTCAAGAAGCTGATTTATGACCCTATCCGAATGCTTGCCTGCAAGGAGGCCAGGACATACAAAATTGTTGTTATTGATGCCGTCGATGAACTGCTCGGACTTAAGTGCTCTCTTCGCCTGATAAACTCTTCTTCAATCAGCCTCCAACATCTCTTGAAGATATTCATGCATCGCGATGAACAATTGATCGGAATGCATTCAATTCGAGGCCTGAACTGCGGAGCCATTTATCTTCACGAGGTTGAGAAGGAGTGTGTCAAGGAGACATCAAAAAGTATGTACAAAGCTTGGCGACATACGGAGCGCGCACTACCTTAGCCACACTTCCATATATGAGCCATTGAGCGTTATTGTCCACTCCTTGATCTTGTGGCACCTTTCATCTATGCGCAACTGCATCGTTCATTCATGGGAAGACACAGCGATCGCCTCTATCCATGGCCAGTTCAATTCAGAATCCAGGACAATTATACCCAGAGCTACAATCTGAACATAGGGCCTGTCAAAAGATTTGAAACCTGAGGCCTTCGAGACACCTTGCTGCACTTAATTCCTCAAAATCCATTATCAATCACAGGCTTGCATCTCTACTGTAATGGATGTCTCCAAGTTCTCCTGTCACATCAAAGTCCTGATTCTGTTCCTACCACAATAAAAGCCCCAGTTCCATTCCATGCTCCTTCCCTGACTTCATAACAGATTCAACCCGTTGTTCACCTGAACGTTGCCCTTCATTCCTGTGCTGCCCTTCAGAACACCATGAAATACTGGTCTCAAATGTCTGGGCTCATGAATTGTCACTGAAGTATAAATAGCACCAAACATCCTGACAAAACCGTCGCCAAGAACAACCACCACCACACCATACACATCTCTGAACACAACCAGAGGGGCCCATACCAAGATACAGAACACACACAAGACAAACATTGACAATCTTTGGGATTTTCTGCACACACACCTTCTGCACTGGATAGAGTGTCTGAGCTTGTTAGGTGAGCTGCCAACAGGCCTCAAATCCCTCCGAAGTGTGATGATGGGTCTTTCAGTAAGTGGATTACCAAATTGAAATGATTCTCATACTAAGTTTCTGTCCCACTGTCAGCACTTCAAAGCAGCAGATATTCGATGCCATGACCTTCAATTACTTGCTGACGATGCCTATCGATGTCTGCAACTGAACTTTGAAGGCATTCAAAGGCATTGCTTCCAGATCTATCAATCTGCGCTGGTTTGGATTCCAAAGGAATCATTGATACGCGCCATCTATGCTGCTGATGTCAGCCGAGCACCTAAACTCATACTAGGACTATCCAACCAGTGGGGCCCAGCAGAAATTGTTGTACAAAATGGCTCTCCTGTGGATTCTGTCGGATTCTCGCAGGATGGCACCTGAGTCGTCTCTGGATCATATGACAAGACAGTCCGGATCTGGAGCACGACGACGGGCGAGGTGCAGGCAGAGCTGAAGGGCCACACAGGTGGGGTGTCGTCCGTCGCATTCTCGCAGGATGGCACCCAAGTCGTCTCTGGATCGTATGACGAGACAGTCCGGATCTGGAACACGACGACGGGCGAGGTGCAGGCAGAGCTGAAGGGCCACACAGCAAGGGTATCGTCCGTCGAATTCTCGCAGGATGGCACCCGAGTCGTCTCTGGATCGTATGACGAGACAGTCCGGATCTGGAACACAATGACGGGCGAGGTGCAGGCAGAGCTGAAGGGCCACACAGGTTGGGTGTCGTCCGTCGCATTCTCGCAGGATGGCACCCAAGTCGTGTCTGGATCGCATGACAAGACAGTCCGGATCTGGAACACGACGACGGGCGAGGTGCAGGCAGAGCTGAAGGGCCACACAACTTGGGTGTCATCCGTTGCATTCTCGCAGGATGGCACCCAAGTCGTGTCTGGATCGCATGACAGGACGGTCAGGATCTGGAACACGACGACGGGCGAGGTGCAGGCAGAGCTGAAGGGCCACACAGGTAGGGTGTTATCCGTTGCATTCTCGCAGGATGGCACCCGAGTCGTCTCTGGATCGCGCGACGGGACAGTCCAGATCTGGAACACGACGACGGGCGAGGTACAGGCGGAGCTGGAGGGCCACACAGGTTGGGTGTCGTCCGTCGCATTCTCGCAGGATGGCACCCGAGTCGTCTCTGGATCGGATGACAACACAGTCCGGATCTGGAACACGACAACGGGCGAGGCACATACAATGTCCGCTCGCACTATCAAACTGCCCGACTCTACCGACGTTCACTGGCATAGACGTGGGCAGTTCGACATTTCTTATCCAACACAATCTATGCTCAGTATACGCCCTACACTTTCGTTGTCTCAGGATCATCATTGGGTAGTGGGTGCTCTCCACGACTGCTGGATCCCTCCTCATGATCGTGCCTTCATATCGTCCTCATTTTCGCCGGGGAAAGCATGTTTTGGGTATGAGTCAGGCCGTGTGGTTATTCTGGATATGGCTGTTGATTGCTAGGCAATTGCGGCAATTTTTCAGGGAAATGTCGTTTCCTCGGCACCGGCTTCATTGTTTCTTGGGACTTGGGCAGATGACTTGACCGAGACGGCAGTGGCACAGAGGGATGGCGGAGATGCAGAAAGAGGGGAGGTACAAGGGACACGGACACAGCAGTCGAGAGAGCCTGCAGTAAGAGATACGGGCAGGGATACGAGGATTTAAGGATGGAAAAAGCTGAGGATGACTCGGAGAACTGGAAGATGAAGCAGTTCAGTATTATGTAACGTAATCTTATCTACATGGACCCCTAATATGTAGCTCCCTTAAGCTTGAACCTGCTCGTATAACATCAGCGACCGTTGGCAAAAATTTCTTTGTCCCACATCCGCCAAAGTCGTACTGCAGTACCGGACACTGTGATCACGAAGGAGGACGCGTCACAGGCGGCCAGGCTGTGTTATCTGACAGCCCCTATTCAAGTTTCGGAGGCTCAGTAGATGAGGCTACACCGACACTGTACCTGCAACAGAGGCATCTGGGGCAATACCAGGGAAGGAAGCTGATGCTGCCCAGCGTCCTTAGACAGTATCAAACTTAGCTTGCGTATGCTATGTGAAAGAACTGATTTCTTTTGGCAAGTTTCATCAGCGTCAGGCTTCACGAGGCCTGCATGGTATTGATACAAAAACGAAAGTCCCTGCTAGTGGTCTACATTATACAATTGGCAAGGGTAAAAGTGACATGTAAGTACTTGCTACAAAACGAAAGAGAACAGTGAAGAGCCCTAGAGAACAACGAGGGGCGTACTACTGTCATAATGAGGATGGGGGTTTTCGCCTGGCGTGACCACCCTAACGATGTGAATATGGCACATGGACCGAAGCTGCTCGAGCTCGTATTGTGACAGCGTGCCCGTCCCAGGCGTGTGGAAGCTCGCACCGTGTGTGTGGTCGCTCTGTAGCGGCTGCGGTTGACTTTGCGGATATTGAGCACGAAGCGGTTGGCGAGCACCCAGGACGTGGCCACAGAGAATCCGACGGGCACTTCCAGGAGGGATGTCTGTTTACAAATCCGAAGCGTGAGCATTACACAGAATCGTCTGAGAACTTGGGGATGAACGCACGGGTGCCAAGAACCATACGGGCATGCAGGTTCGGTATGTTGAGCAGATCCTGCGAGGCGCTAAATCAGTAAGATACAACGTTGGACCGGATAGAATACGTACACCAGGAAGTACAGAACAGAATCTTGGACGAGGATCCCAACGAGCTGACGGCCAGATTGGAAAAGCGACCCATTCGTCTTGAACGTCTTGAATCCATGCACGAGAGCCAACATGCAGAGAAGGAACTCATTTGCGGGCATGGGGATCCAGAACGTGTAGAACGTGTCGGACACACCGGAGGGGACGCAAAACTTGCCGCCCGTTGGGAGTTGGAGAGCTCTTGCTACCAACGAGAAGAGAAAAATGGAAAGGCGTAAGATGGGGCGAAGAGGTCAGTGGAAGGTCATCGAGATAGAGAGACCGTACCTGGGATTTTCGAAAGAGCTGAGCCCATAATCCATCCTGAGGTGGCGGAGGAGACGATGAAGAGAGATAACATCAAGGCGAGGATCTTCTTGAGTGAGTATAGAGCATAAAGTCGAATTTGCAGATTGACTTCATAGGAAAGTTAGATCCCGATGTTCTTTTGGGTATGTTGGTGTACAGAACGCACCTTCTGCTTGAGTACATCCTACTAGACCATCCAGCCTTGCCAGTTGAAGAATCGAAGATCTAGGTTGTTATTAAGCTTTATCGTTGGAATGCCAGGTGTTAATCGCCTACAGCACGAAAAGTAGCAGCAACCGCAGAAAGTTAAATATCGGTGTGGTCGGGGCGAGGATGTCGCATGGACTCACAGCTGTAGAGAAACTTCGTTAGCACACAAACACAGCTCCATAACAGTCGACCTTCCACTCACAGCATCAGTTAGTGTGGGCGTGAAGAACGCCGGTCGTATGAACGGCGTTGGCGATATCCACGGAGGAAGGGCGATGCTCATTGCCTGTGTGGTGAAAGAAGAGGCGCTGAGAGGAGGGCAAGGTGGTCGGAATCGCCAGGGCGAGAGCGGGGCGAAGAGACAGTAAGACGAGAGTGGACGGTAGAGGGCGAGTAAGAAGGGGGAAGGCGAGTCCCAGCTCGCCTTCGCTGTACACCCTCCAATTCTTCGATCTCTCCTCCTACTTCATCCTCGCGCCTCACGCGCTCGGCTCATCAAACCAACCTCCCGCTGTAGCCCCCTCCTCCCGCTCACGCTACGTCTGTCATGCGCCGTTCCTTGCTCTGCTCGTCTACACCTCTGTCCTCCCTCTGCGTTACTCATTGCCTCTCGTATCCTGGCACCCAATCAGAACCAGGAGACCTCGACGAACACCCAAGAACAACCGCCACGGCCGCAGCAGAGGACGAGGACAAGGCCTAGGACGGTGAGACGGCCACTCAACGAGAGGAACGATGACGAAGACAGCGCGAAGGATATTACAACCAGGACGAGAGCAAGATGGAGCCAGTGAGACGGAGAGGAATGGGAGAGAATACACAAAGGAGTTGGTTGTTCTGGGCGACTTGGAGAGGGGACATTCGTCGCGGTCGCGGTGCAGGGGCCACGTTCGTTGTCAATGTCGTCCTGCTTTTATTTTATCCATAGAAGAATATTTCAGATGAAATGTCACTGGCTACTTACTAGAATCATTTCCACTACGAAGACCTCCCTCGAGCTCGATGGCGAGGATTCAGGAAACGTGTTGAATCTTGACTCTGAGGACCTCGTGTTCAGGTCACGCGCAGGTCAGCTCCAGTCCGGACAGTCGATAGGCTCACTGGCCGCTCTTCAACGTTTCAACTTTCTAACGTTCACCTGCTCCAGAAGGTCCGTCCGCCCCCAAGTCCAGCATACGTGCATATGCCGTATTACTTCACCCTGCTCGGACTCATGTTTCGTGTTCACCAGTGAGACCTGAAGAACTACTCTGAATCCTCACGCTAGCGGTGGTCAAAGAAGCCGAGAGGCGAGCGATCGTGTATGGCCCACAGGCAGAAATCTTGCGTCTCATGGCAGTCAAGGAGAAGTTGCTCGCTAGCGGTGTACCTGCTTGCGGATGCTTGAACGCACGTCCGGGCTTGGAGTGAATGCTACTGAGAGGGTACGTTTCGACCTTCTACCACCTATACTCATGCTAACATTCCTTCCCACAGATTCGAACAAATTCTACCGTCGGCAAACACCAAACGGCCAACTCTCCACCGCCCGTCATCGCTCTCGTCCAAGCCCTCACGGAATTTCCTCAGTTCTCGAGCTCTGCATTATCCAAGGCCTGATCCACCAATCCACCATGAATTTTCCCGCTGCTCGAACTTCGTTCGCCGAACGTGTCGAAGTCTACCCAAGAAGCTGCTCTCTCGGATTCTACCTAGCTGATTGGGAGAAGGCGACGGAAATAGCGTTGAAGCTCGCGATCGTCGATAACCCACCCTTCACCCCAAAAATTGAGATCAACTGCACGCACGATGCGAGCTTCCGTACACCTGGAACTGGCATGCTGTCGCAGTGTGAGCTTGAGCAGCTCCAAACCCCCTCCTGCAGATGAATGGCGGAGGATGTGCGCGATGTAGGCCCGACGGCGGTCACGATAATTGCAGATTCAGGTGGTGTCACTGTTTTTGATATTCAGAGCCTATTACTTTTCTACGGACCTACTGTTGCTCTCCTGCGTCGCAGCATGTGTGACCAACCTCCCTTCGACCGACATGGGGATCGTATTGGGGGACAATTGCCTGCAATGGGGGTGGCGCTCAGAGGAGGGTGACGCTCAGAGGAGGGTTGCCCAACGAAGTACTCGATCACACGTCAGAAACTGGTCTGGTTCGACGACTATGTGAAGCTCGATGGGGGGACTCAGTGAGGTGTACGAGTCGGCGGAGGTTAGGGTGTAAAAGGTCAAAGGATCTGGAGGGTTGGTGGCTAGGAAAGGAGGCGAAAAGCAGCCAAAGAGGTGAGGGACAAAACGGTCAGTTCATTCTCTACGTCTCATCAAACGTGCTCCTAACATTTCTAGTGTCGACTATAGCTGTCGCACCCTCTGGATCAACACCGCAACGTCAGAGATCGCATGGAGCAAGACAAAGGAGGACTCTCTTCTCATTGTGCAGTGACTTACTCGTGGCGTGTCGACAACAATCCGGTTACAGGGAAAGGACGTCAACGACCATGCGCCAATGATGAAACGTCAGGAAGACCTACCAGTGCCGACAATGGAGCAAGCGGTGGATACATTTGCGCTAGGGCGGCCGTGGTGATCGTTGTCCCGAGGATGAGGGGGGTATTGCTGAATACTCATACATGAGCCGTTGATTAAATCTTGGTAGGACAGAAGCACTGTTAGCTGTCCCGACGACAATGACGAATGAATGTGCAGGTTGTTCCTCCTCAGAGGCGTCGGAGGCACCTAGATCTCCTCGTGAGCTCTTGGAGCCACTGTCGACGTTTACAGCCTTCCATGTCATGAAATATGTTCCGGCACCGCATGGGCAATGGTTCGCATTGGAGGCAAGTCTGTCAACTGAAGCTTCTAATATGTAGCAGAATTAACACTTCATTCAGGTTATGCTGGGCTTTTAGCCCAAGTATAACGCTTCTTCTTCAAAACTTGGCTGTGGTAAATCACGTGATTATCACCTTCCGTCTTGAAGGTTTTGTTCGCAATTCGTGAGTCCCCATTCAGACCCTCTGCTTTTTTGTTCTAAAAAGCTTTGCCGACATGCAGAGCTCCTTCTTCTGAATTTTCAGAGCACCTGTTGACTTGTACCACATTCCACGTCGCGAAATAAGTTCTGTCCATTCTGTGGCCCGTTTGTTCGCATTAATGGAGGTCTGTCAATCGGAGCTTTTAATTTTCATTTACAGCAGAGTTAATGCGACTTCCAGGCTACTCTGGCGGAGCCGAGGATCTTTGTAGCCAAGTCTCACATTTACGAAGTCCATTTACCTGCCCCGATGATGATCAGTCCGTAATTCTTCATCGGACGGCGCCTCAAGCCTTTTTTTACTAGTATATCTCCTTTCGCTCCTCTCTCTTCATCTTATTCACGATCCCCAGTGACGGGCCACACGGATTGTGTGCTGTCCGTTGCTTGCTCCTGTCGTCTTTGCATCGATGGCCGGCACGGTGAGGATCTGGAAGACGACGGGCAAAGCGCTAGCTGAGCTGAAGGGACACACAGAAAGGGTGACATATGTCGCTTTCTCTCCGGATGGCACCAAAGTCGTCTCTGCATCGGTCGACATTGGTCCGGATCTGGAACACGACGACGGTCGAGGTACATATAATGACGCTTCTCGCCATAAAATTGCCCGATTCTCCAACGAAGTTCGCCATAAAGGAGTCGGAAGGTTCCACATCGTCTATCCAGCACAACCTATGCTCAGCGCTTGTCCCACACTTTCGATAATCGGCACTCTCGACGACAGTTGGATGCCTTCTCATGATCGTGACATCACATTGGCTTCATCTTGAGCTTCGGGTATATGTCCGGTAGTGTGGCTATCA
This sequence comes from Cyclocybe cylindracea, assembly GCA_013376435.1. Classification (NCBI taxonomy): domain Eukaryota; kingdom Fungi; phylum Basidiomycota; class Agaricomycetes; order Agaricales; family Hemipholiotaceae; genus Cyclocybe; species Cyclocybe cylindracea. The sequence continues at coordinate 307,963 of MPNV01002209.1, forward strand.
TGCAATGAATGTAACTGTCGCACCATAGATAGTCAATCGCTGCAGAAAGGTAAGGAAACACTTCTCCCTAGACACCAGCTTTTTAATTTGTAGATACTGCTTGCTTGGGTGCCACTTACTTACATTTCATCCCCCTGTTTGCACGAGCACGTCGATTGCATTCCGATGTTGATGCCTGCTTTCATTGTCTTCAGAAATGGTAGCTTTCTATGCAACTATCTAGGTTCGTATTTTCCATGAGATTCCGAAGGGAAAGGGTAATTTTCAAGCTAGAGAGAGAAAGATAGAGAGTTGCTCCAGATAAGTCTAGTCAATGCCGATCTTCAAGTTTCACGACGCTCTGCATTGTATTCAGATTGGTGCCTACGAAGACAAAACTTGAAGTTCCTGCTTGCCTGTGGTCTACATGGTACAATTGGCCCGGCTAAAAGCGATATGTAAGTACTTGCTACAAACGAAAACAGAACATTTAACAGTCCTAGAGGACAACGAAGGGTATACTACTGTCATTACGAGGAAGGGGGGTTTCGTCCGGCGTGACCACCCTAACGATGTGTATATGACTCTGCGGCCGTTGCGCACGCATGGACCGGAGCTGCTCGAGCTCGTACTGCGATAACGTGCCCGTACCAGGCGTGTGGTTGGTCTGTAGCGGCTTTTGGGAGGTGAAGCGCGTAGTGTCGACGTCGCGGCTAACTTTCCGGACGTTGAGCACCACGTGGTTGGCGAGCACGCAGGACATGGCCACCGAGAAGCCGACAGGCACTTCCAGTAGAGATGTCTGTTTATAAATCCGAAGGGTGAGCATCACGCGGAATCGTCGGAGAACTTGGGATGAACGTATAGGTGCCAACAGCCATACGAGCATGCAGGTTAGGTATGTCGAGCAGATCCTGCAATGAGCTAAATCAGTAAGATACAACGTTGGACGGCACCAGGAAGTATAGAACGGAATCTCGGACCAGGATACCAACGAGCTGGCAGCCAGACTGGAAGAGCGACCCGTTTGTTTTGTACGTTTGGAACCTGCGTATGAGAGCCAACATGCAGAGAAGGAGCTCATATGCGAGCATGGGGATCCAGAACGTGTGGAACGTATCGGACACACCGGAGGGTACGCAAAACTTGCNATGTTCCACAATAAAAGGCCCCCTCACATCCATTCCATGCTTCCTTCCCTGACTTCATAACAGATTCCAGCAGTTGTTCACCTGAAACGTTGCCCTTCATTCCTGTGCTGGCCCTTCAGAACACCATGAAATACTGGCTCTCAAATGTCTGGAGCTCATGAATTGTTCACTGAAGCATAATATGTGACATTCCGGAAAATTTGACTGTGTCTCGCCAAGAAGCAACCCACCCACCACACTTACGACAACATCTCTGAAGCGCTCAAATACTCATCTGGTCTACTGGCTTCTCATTTAGCAGAAATACAGGGGCGCAACAAAGCTCATTGACAAACTTTGGGATTTTCTGCGCAAACACCTTCTGCACTTTGGATAGAGTGTCTGAGCATGTTAGGTGAGCTTGCTAACAGGCCTCAATCCCCCAAGTGTGATGATGGTTCTTTCAGTAAGTGGATTACCAATTGAAATGGATCTCATACTAAGTTTCTGCCCTGCTGCAGCACTTCAAAACAGCAGATATTCGATGCCACAACCTTCAATTATTGCTGATGATGCCTATCGATGTCTGCAACTGAACTTTTGAAGCATTCAAAGGCGATTGCTTCCAGATTATCAATCTGCTCTGGTTTGGATTCCCAAAGAATCACTTGATATCGTGATATCTATGCTACTGATGTTCAGACATGTACCTAACTTCATATAGGACTATCCAAACCAGTGGGGCCCAGCAGAAATGTTGTACGAAATGGCTCTCCTGTGGACTCTGTCGCATCTCGCAGGATGGCACCCGAGTCTCTCTGGATCGCGCGACGGGACAGTCCAGGTCTGGAACACGATGAACGGGCGAGGGTGCAGGCAGAGCTGAAGGGTCCACAGAGGTGGGGTGCTGTCCGTTGCATTCTCGGCAGGATGGCACCGAAGTCGTCTCTGGATCGGAGGACATGACGTCGGATCTGGAACCGATGACTGCGAGGTACAGGACTGAAGGGCACAGAGGGTGGGGTGGCTGTCTGTTGCATTCTCGCAGGGATGGCCCCGAGGGTTTCGTCTCTGGATCGGAGGACAAGCGTCAGATCTGGAACACGACAACGGGGCGAGGTGCAGGCAGGCTGGAGCCACACAGGTTGGTGTCGTCTGTCGCGATTCTCGCAGGATGGCACCCGAGTCAGTCCTCTGGATCGGAGACATGACCAGTCCGGATCTGGAACACGACAATGGGCGGGTGAGGCAGAGACTGAAGGGCCACACAGGTTGGGTGTCGTCCGTTGCATTCTCGCAGGATGGCACCCAGTCAGTCTCTGGATCGGAGGACAAGACAGTCCGGATCTGGAACACGACAACGGGCGAGGTGGGCAGGCAGGTGGAGGGCCCACAGGTTTGGGTGTCGTCCGCGCTTCTCAGCAGGATGGCACCAAGTCGTCTCTGGATCGTATACAAGACAGTCCGGATCTGGAACATGACGACGGCAAGGGCAGGCGAAGCTGAACCACACAGGTTGGGTGCTTGTGTCCGTCGCATTTCTCGCAGGATGGGCACCCAAGTCGTCCTCATGATCGGAGACAAAGACAGTCCGGATCTGGAACATCGACGAACGGGCGAGGTGCAGGCAGAGCTGAAGGCCACACAGGTTGGGTGCTGTCCGTCGCATTCTCGCAGGATGCACTCGAGGTCGTCTCTGGATCGGATGACAGACAGTCCGGATCTGGAACACGAACGGGCGAGGTGCAGGCAGGCTGAAGGGCACACAGGTGGGTGCTGTCCGTCGCATCTCGCAGGATGGGCACCAAGTCGTCTCTGGATCAGGGACAAGACAGTCCGGATCGACACCGATGACGGGGCGATGGTACAGGCAGAGCTGGAGGCCACAGTTAGAGTGTCGCTGCTCGCATTCTCGCAGTATGGCACCCGAGTCGTTCTGGATCGGATGACAACACAGTCCGGATCTGGAACACGACAACGGGCGAGGTGCAGGACAGAGCTGAAGGGCCTACACAGGTTTGGTGTTGCCGTGCGATTCTCGCCAGGGATGGCACCCGAGTCGTCCTCTGGATCGGATTGACAACACAGTCGATCTGGAACACGACAAGGGCGAGGCACATACGATGTCCGCTCGCACTATCAAACTGCCGGACTCTACCGGACGTTCACTGGCATGGATATGGCAGTTCGAATTTTTATCCAACACTCAATCTATGCTCAGTAATGCCCTCACTTCATTGTCTCAGGATCATCATTGGTTAGTGGGTGCTCTCCACGACTGCTGGGATTCCCCCCTCATGATCGTGACTTCATATCGTCCTCATTTTCGGTGGGGAAAAGCGATGTTTTGGGTATAGGTCGGGCCGTGGTGTCATTCTGGCTGATGGCTGTCGATCGGATAGGCAATTGCAGCAAATTTTCAAGAAAATGTGCTTCCCGACACCGTCTCGTCGTTCTTGGGCAGATAACTCCAGCGAGATGGAAGTGGCACAAGGGAATCATGGCGGGAGATGCAGAAAGAGGGGAGCCACAAGGGAGGCGGATACAGCAGTCAGAGAGCCTCAGTTCAGAGAACGGGCAGGGATGCGAGGATATGAGATTGGAAAAAAAAGGCTTTTTTTGAGATGACTCGGGAGAACTGGAAGTTCAGTATTATGTAACCTAATTCTCGTAATCTATCTACACTGAATACCTGAACCCGACCCCTAGGTACTCTACACGGGATTGGCTACAGGCGGCCAGGCTGCATGCTGGGGCTACGAAATCCTCGTAGATGAAGCAACCACCAACCACTGTAACTGCAGCAGAGCATCTGAGGTGTAGCAGGGAGGCTGTGGCGCCCAAGTCCTCAAGCGTATAAACTTAGCTTGCGGTATGCTACCTGAATGAAACTTTGCGACTGAGTTCTTAGCAAGTCTTGTCAATGCCAGGTTCACGACCCCTGCGTAGGCATTAGCGTCTTTGGGGGGGGGCCCCTTTAAAATAAAAGTCCCTAGCTAGTTGGTTACATGACAATCTGGCGAGGTCCAAAAGCAACATGTAAGTACTTGCTACAAATAAAAGAGAAGATTGACAATCCTCGACAATAACGAAAGTTTACTACGTCATAACAAGGACGGATTTTCTTCCGCGTGCCCGCCCAGGCGTGTGAAGCTCGCGCCGTGCGTGTGGTTGCTCTGTTAGTGGCTTTTGGAGGTGCAGCGGGTGGGGTCGACATCGCGGTGACTTGCCGGTTGATACCACGCGATGGCAAGCACGCAGGACATGGCCACGAGAACCTGACGGGCACCTCCAGGAGGATGTCTGTTTTTAAATTCGAGGAGTGAGCGTCACGCAGAATCGTCTGATAACTTGGGATGAACGCACGGTGCCAAGAACCATACGGCTGCAGGTGAGAGTATGTCGAGCAGATCCTGCGATGGGCTAGATCAGGTAAGATAATCGTGACGAGCAGGATACATACACAGAAGTATAGAACAGATCTGACGAGGATCCAACGAGCTGAGCGGCCAGATTGGAAGAGCGACCCGTTCGTCTCGAACGTCTGGAACCCGCGTTATGAGAGCCAACATACAGAGGAAGGAACATTGCGGGCATGGGGATCCAAACTGCTAGAACGTGTCGTCCACCGGAGGGGACGCAAAACTTGCCGCCCGTTGGGGAGTTGGAGGCTCTGCTACCAACGAGAAGAGAAAAATGTGAAAGGCGTAGGATGGGGCAAGGAGATCAGTGGAAGTTCATCGGATAAGAGACCGTACCTGGGAATTTTCGAAAGAGCTGAGCCCATATCCATCCTGAGGTAGCGGAGGAACGATGAAGAAGATAACACCAAGGCAGATCTTCTGAGTGAGTATAGGATAAGTCGAATTTGCAGATTGACTTCATAGAAAGTTAGATTCCCTTATGTTTTTTTGGATATGTGGTGCACAGAACACACCTTCTGTAGCATACATCCTATTGACCATCCACCTCGTCAGTTGAAGATTGAAGTTGTTATCAAGCTCATCGTTGGAAGGTCATATTTAATTGCCTACAGCTGAAAAAAGTAGTAGCAACGCGGTTGAAGTTGATTTTAGTTGTTCGTGGCGGACTCTGTGGAAAATTTGGTTAGCACACAGACGTAGTTCCACGACAGTCTAGGTTCCACTCACAGCATCGGTTAGTGTGTTATGAAGAAATCCTGGTCGTGATGGAATGAAGGCAGATGCTCGCCGCGTGTGTGCAAGAAGGAGGCGCTTAGAGAGGCGAGGTGTTGAACATCACTAGGGAGGACGGGGCGAAGAGACTGTGAGACGAGGTGGGTGGTTGCAACGTGAAGAGGGGAGTGAGAAGGGCCGAGGCGAGTGTCCAACTCGCTGCACTCGAGCGCTCCATTTCGACTGTCTCCTCCACCGCACGGTCATCAAACAACCCCGCCGTAAGCCCCCCGCCTGCGTCATGCTACGTCTGTAAGCGCACTCCGGCCTGCCTTTTCCGCCGTTCCTGCCCGCCACATTCATCCTCCCTCTGGCTGTATTCAGTACCTCTCGGTTCCAGCAAACGGAACTAGGGACTCGACGAACACCCAAGAACAACAGCCACGCGCCAGCAGAGGACGAGGACAAGCCTAAGAGTAAACGTCCACTCAACAGGAGGACGACTGAGAAGACAGCGCGAAGATATTACAACCAGACGAGAGCAAATGGAGCCAGTGCAGACGGAGATGAAGGGAGAAATACACAAGAATTGGTGTTCGGGCGACTTGGAGAGAGGGGACATTCTCCGCGGTCGCGGTGCAGGGGCCACGTGCGTGTCAATGCGCCGGCTTTATTTATCCATAAAGAATATTTCAATGAAATAGTCACTGGCTAACTTACAAATCATTCCACACGAAGACCTCCTCGAGCTCGATGGCGAGATTCCAGGAAACGTGTTGAACTTGACTGAGACCTCGTGTTCAGGTCACGCGCCAGGTCAGCTCGTCCGGACGATCGCATAGGCTCACTGGCGCCGGTCTTCAACGTTTCAAACTCTAACGTTCCACCTGCTCAGAATCGTCCCCCCCAAGCTCACATACGTGCATATGCCGTATTACTTCACCCTGCTCGACCATGTTTCGTACCAGTGAGACTGAAAGAACTACTCTGAATCCTCACGCTAGCGGTGGTCAAGAGAGCGAGAGCGAGCGATCGTTATGGGCCCACAGCAGAAATCTTGCGTCTCATGGCAGTCAAGAGAAGTTGCTCGCTAGCGGTGTACCTGCTTGCGGATGCTTGAACGCACGTCCGGCTTGGAGTGATGCTACTGAGAGGGTACGTTCGACCTCTACCACCTATACTCATGCAACATTCCTTCCCAAGATTCGAACAAATCTACGTCGGCAAACACCAAACGCCAACTCTCCACCGCCCGTCATCGCTCGTCCAAGCCCTCACGGAATTTCCTCAGTTCTCGAGCTCTGATTATCCAAGGCCTGATCCACAATCCACCATGAATTTCCGCTGCTCGAACTTCGTTCGCCGAACTGTCGATCTACCCAAGAAGCTGCTCTCTCGGATTCTACCTAGCTGATTGGGAGAAGCGACGGAATAGACGTTGAAGCTCGCGATCGTCGATAACCCACCCTTCACCCCAAAAATTGAATCAACTGCACGCACGATGCGAGTTCGTTACACCTGGAATGGCATGCTGTCGCAGTGTGACTTGACAGCTCAAACCCCTCCTGCATGAACGATGGCGCGATGTAGGCCGACGGCGGTCACGATAATGCAGATTCAGGTGGTGTCACTGTTTTGATATTCAGAGCCTATACTTTCTACGACCTACTTGCTCTCCGCGTCGCGCTGTGGCAACCTCTTCGACCGACATGGGATCGTATGGGGACAATTGCTGCAATGGGGTGGCGCTCAGAGGAGGTGCGCTCAGAGGAGGGTGCCCAACGAAGTACTCGATCACACGTCAGAACTGTGGTTCGACGACAGTGAAGCTCGATGGGGGACAGTGAGGTGTACAGTTCGCGGGTTAGGTGTAAAAGGTCAAGACTGAGGTGTGTAGAAGGAGGCGAAAGCAGCAAAAGGTGAGACAAAACGTCAGTTCATTCTCTACGCTCATCAACGTGCTCCTACATTTCTAGGTCGACATAGCTGTCGCACCCTCTGATCAACACCGCAACGTCAGAGACGCATGGAGAGACAAAGGAGGATTCTTCTCATCTTGTGCAGTGACATACTCGTGGCGTACGACACAATCCGGTACAGGGAAAGGCGTCACGACCATGCGCCAATGATGAAACGCAGGACCTACCAGTGCCGACAATGAGCAAGCGGTGGAACATTTGCGCTAGGGCGGCCGTGGTGTCGTTGTCCGAGGATGAGGGGTATTGCTGATACTCATACATAGGCGTTGATTAAATCTTGTAGGACAGAGCATGTTAGCTGTCCGACGACAATGACGAATGAAGTGCAGGTTTGTTCCTCCTCAGAGGCGTCGGAGCACCTAGATCTCCGTGAGCTCTTGGAGCCACTGTCGACGTTTACGCCTTCATGTCATGAAATATGTTCCGGCACCGCATGGGCAATGGTTCGCATGGAGCAAGTCTGTCAACTGAAGCTCTAATATGTAGCAGAATAACACTTCATTCAGGTTATGCTGGGCTTTACCCAAGTATAACGTTCATCTCAAACTTGGCTGTGTAAATCACGTATCTCACCTTCCGTCTTGAAGGTTTGTTCGCAATTCGTGAGTCCCCATTCAGACCCTTGCTTTTTGTTCTAAAAAGCTTGCCGACATGCAGAGCTCCTTCTTCTGAATTTCAGAGCACCTGTTGACTTGTAGCCACATTCCAGTCGCGAAATAAGTTCGTCCATTCTGTGGCCGTGTTGTTCGCATTAATGGAGTCTGTCAATCGGAGCTTTTAATTTTCATTACAGCAGAGTTAATGCGACTTCAGGCTATCTGGCGGAGCCGAGGATCTTTGTAGCCAAGTCTCACATTTACGAAGTCCATTTACTGCCCCGATGATGATCAGTCCGTAATTCTTCATCGGACGCGCCTCAAGCCTTTTTTTACTAGTATTCCTCCTTTCGCTCCTCTCTCTTCATCTTATTCACGATCCCAGTGACGGCCACACGGATTGTGCTGTCGTTGCTTGCTCCTGTCGTCTTTGCATCGATGCGGCACGTGAGGATCTGGAGACGAGGCAAGCGCTAGCTGAGCTGAAGGGACACACAGAAAGTGGTGACATATGTCGCTTTCTCTCCGGATGGCACCAAAGTCGTCTCTGCATCGGTCGACATGGTCCGGATCTGGAACACGACGACGTCGAGTACATATAATGACGCTTCTCGCCATAAAATTGCCGATTCTCAACGAAGTTCGCCATAAAGGAGTCGGAAGTTCCACATCGTCTATCCAGCACAACCTAGCTCAGCGCTTGTCCTACACTTTCGATAATCGGCACTCTCGACGACAGTTGGATGCCTTCTCATGATTGTGACATCACATTGGCTTCATCTTGAGCTTCGGGTTATGTCGGTAGTGTGGCTATCAGCAATGAATGTAACTGTCGCACCATAGATAGTCAATCGCTGCAGAAAGGTAAGAAACACTTCTCCCTAGCACCAGCTTTTAATTTGTAGATACTGCTTGCTTGGGTGCCACTTACTTACATTTCACCCCTGTTGCACAGCACGTCGATTGCATCCGATGTTGATGCCTGCTTCATTGTCTTCAGAAATGTAGCTTTCTATGATATCTAGTTCGTATTTCCATGAGATCCGAAGGGAAAGGTAATTTTCAAGCTATGAGAGAGAAAGATAGAGAGTTGCTCCAGATAAGTCTATCAATGCCGATCTTCAAGTTCACGACGCTTGCATTGTATTCAGATTGGTGCCTACGAAGAACAAACTTGAAGTTCCTGCTTGCCTGTGGTCTACATGGTACAATTGCCCGCAAAAGCGATATGTAAGTACTTGCTACAACGAAAACAGAACATTTAACAGTCCTAGAGACAACGAAGGGTATACAACTGTCTTACGAGGAAGGGGGTCGTCCGCGTGACCACCCTAACGATGTATATGACTCTGCGCCGTTGCGCACGCATGGACGGAGCTGCTCGAGCTCTACTGCGATAAGTGCCCGTACCAGGCGTGTGGTTGGTCTGTAGCGCTTTGGAGGTGAAGCGCGTAGTGGACGTCGCGGCTAACTTTCGACGTTGACACCACGTGGTTGGCGAGCACGCAGGACATGGCACCGAGAAGCCACAGGCACTCCAGTAGAAGTCTGTTTATAATCCGAAGGGTGAGCATCACGCGGAATCGTCGGAAACTTGGGATGAACGTATAGGTGCCAACAGCCATACGAGCATGCAGGTTAGGTATGTCGAGCAGATCCTGCAATGACTAAATCAGTAAGATACAACGTTGGACGGCACAGGAGTAATAGAACGGAACTCGGACCAGGGTACCAACGAGCTGACGGCCGACTGAAGAGCGACCCGTACGGTTGGAACCTGCGTATGAGAGCAACATGCAGAGAAGGAGCTCATATGCGAGCATGGGATCCAGAAGTGTGGAACTAGGACACACCGGAGGGTACGAAACTTGCTGCCTGTTGGAGTTGGATCGCTCTTGCTGTCAATGAGAACAAAAATAGGACAAGGGGTAAGACAGGTGAAAAGGCCTCAGTAGAAGGTTGTCGGGTAGAGAGACGGTACCTGAGATCTTCGACGAAGCTGAGCCCATAATCCAACCTGAGGGCGGGAGGAGACGATGAAGAGAGATAACATCAGAACGAGGACCTTTTGTTTGGTGGAGTGTAAGGCATAGAGTCGAATTTGCAGAATGCCTTCATAGGAAGGTTAACGCTCGTTGGTGCAGAAAACGGACCTTCCGCTAGATACATCCTATTAAACCTGTCCAGCCTTGCCAGTTGAAGAATCGAAGGCCTAACTGCTTGTCATCAAGCTTTGTCGTTGGAAATGTCAGAAAATGATCGCTCACAGCTTAGCAAATTAGTAGCAACGGGAAAAGTTAAATTTCGGCGCGTTCGTGGCGAGGATGTCCCATGGACTCACAACTGCGGAGAAACTTCGTGACCACACACACGCAGTTCCACGACAGTCTACCTTCCACTCACAAAGAGATGGGATCAGGAGTGAACTATGAACGCTTACATGGTGGCGGCCAAAGTGTAGTACCGGTTCTACAGGATTGGCATTTGGGTTGTGGGCTTTGGTTGAGCGCTGATAACGCCAGGGGGTTATAATAAGGAACTCACGAGCAGGAATAGAAGCTTCCCCAATGACCATGAGCTGTCCTAGACCCCGGTTGAGTGTGTACAGCGTTAGGGGGCAGAATTTTTTTACCATATCAGATTAATCTATCGTCTGGTTAACAAGAGCGTCAATGAGCAAGAGCGCAACACTCACCTCTTGGTCGAAGGTTATTACTTGTGCGTCGCATTAGTACCCATTTAACCTCCCTCTACATCGTGTTTGAAGCTCACAGTGATCAAAGAGAATTATGCTCGTAGAGCTTACTATGGGGACACGTTCAGTGGCCGCGAAAAAGTCCGGCGAAAAACATACGTTGCGCATAATGCGAGGTTTTGATATCCTGGAGGCCTTTGATGATGGGCTTGAGAATCGCGTCCATTCTAGCGACAGGCGGGGTGGGAGAGGAGGCACCTCTGCTTGTCTAGAAACGAGGGGGCAGAGAGCGCGACCATTCAGAAAAAGTGCAACCCGAAGAGGACCCGTCTCGTTATAAGTGCCTTTGAAGGCGCGCTAAAACCATGCCCATGCCGGCCGAGAAAAGCCTTCCTTCCGCGGCTGGCTATTTGCTCGAAGTGCTGAGCCGATGTGGTCACCTGTAAAGCCCCCCCGGGCTCATTGTGCAAGGGGGCCATTCCGAATCAAGGAAGTTGAACTGGCTTTCGACAAACCCTATCCAGCGACTAACTCGCCGAGCTATTTGAGCACCGGGAACTATGGTGGTCGTGGACACAAGGGCCTGGAAACCATAGTGAGATTTGCGGGATTATGGAGGCCAATGTACTAACCAGGGAAGGTCTCGATGAGAGAACAAGGCAACTCTCGATTGACTCTCGAGTGCAAAGGCGTTCATGGGATCGTTTTGCTAGTTTTCCTTGCCACAGCGGCCGACCAGCGCTTCTGTCAGGGTTCAGTACATTTGTCAAGGGTGTACTCCAGATGGAGGGTTCTTTGAACAAAAGACTCACAAAACCCTGGGGAAATCGATCCCAAAAATTTGATGTTTGATACACTTACCGCCCATAGTCGGAAAAATAAATGGTGGCAGCTCCTCGAAGCTTGTCTTCACATATATCGAATCTTGGTGGCATACTAAATATTATCCAATGGGTTCCTGTACAGGCCAACCCGGAACCACATTGGTGGTCTGTCTACAATGTCCTCTGTATTGCCAAAGAGCTCCCGAACATCATTCCAAAGCTCCGTGTCCTTGATAACTTTCTCAATGGCCTCCAGCTTGATGTTGCACATAAATCGGACCAAAAGATACTGGTCGTTGATCACAGTGAGCCGCGGGCGGAAAGCGAATCTACAATGAGTAAGAACGATGCATATAGCATGCAGACAAGGCGAACACGCACCCATATCGCTCCTCATGCTTCTTGGCAATGTCCGAGCCACCCCACTTATCCAGGATGGCATGACCCTGGATCCCCCACAATGCATTGTAGCGGTGTCCAGGCGCCACATGATCGCAGAATTTGGCGCGGTCGACAATCCAGCCGTACGCGTAAGACGGTGTGCGGTAGTTCCCCACTTCGGGGCACGGATGACGATAGATGCCCGGTTTTTCTTTCGTGTCATATAGTTCGGGGAAAAGGTAGCTGCAGAGAGTGAGCAGAAGGAAGATGACGCGTAATCGACATGTGAAAACTTACAGGGTAGACATTCTAGGTGGCCCACGTTCTGGTTGGAGGTTGGACGCGAAACTTCGCTGATCTACTGTCCACGTCACGTGTTACGTCTCGTGTATTTCCCAGTGCCCACCTGCTCACGAGTGCTTTGTGAGTCTGAGTCTTTTGTTCGAAGAACCCTCTATCCCGAGTGCTCCTGTGGCGCATATACTGAACCCTGACAGAAGCGCCGGTCGGCCGCCGTGGCCAGGAAAACTAGCAGAACGACCCCATGAACGCCTTTGCACTCGAGAGTCAATCTAGAGTTGCCTTGTTGTCTCATCGAGACCTCGTTAGTACATTGGCCTCCATAATCCCGCAAATCTCACTATGGTTTCCAGGCCCCTGTGTCCACGACCAGCATAGTTCCCGGTGCTCGAATAGCTCGGCGAGTCAGTCGCTGGATAGGGTTTGTCGAAGGCCGGTTCAACTTCCTCGATTCGGAATGGTCCCCCTTGCACAATGTTGACCAGGGGCCTGTGCGTACAGGTGACCACATCGGATTTCCAGGACCAGTTGATGTAGATCTTTCTCTGTCGACGAATCCTCTCGCAGGCCCTGCATTCCGATCACTTCGAGCAAATAGCCAGCCGCGGAAGGAAGCTTTATCCCCGCAGGGCAGGTTAGCGCCCTTCAAAGGCACTTATAACGAGACGGGCCTCTTCGGGTTGCACTTTTTCTGAATGGTCGCGCCCTCTGCCCCCTCGTTTCTAGACAAGCACGAGGTGCCTCCTCCCCACCCCGCCTGGCGCTAGAATGGACGCGATTCTCAAGCCCATCATCAAAGGCCTCCAGGATATCAAACCTCGCATTATGCGCAACGTATGTTTTTCGCCGGACTTCGCGCGCCACGAACGCGTCCCCGTAGTAAGCTCTACGAGCATAATTCTCTTTGATCATTGTGAGCTTCAAACACGATGTAGAGGGAGGTTAAATGGGTACTAATGCGACGCACAAGTAATTACCTTCGACCAAGAGGTGAGTGTTGCGCTCTTGCTCATTGACGCTCTTGTTAACCAGACGCATAGATTAATCTGATATGGGTAAAAAATTCTGCCCCCCTAACGCCGTACACGCTCAACCGGGGTCTAGGACAGCTCATGGTCATTGGGGAAGCTTCTATTCCTGCTCGTGAGTTCCTTATTATAACCCCCTGGCGTTATCAGCGCTCAACCAAGCCCACAACCCAAATGCCAATCCTGTAGAACCGGTACTACACTTTGGCCGCCACCATGTAAGCGTTCATAGTTCACTCCTGATCCCATCTCTTTCTTTCTGATCGCGTATGTCTTTTTTCTACGCAGAATCAATAACTATGGTACGTACTTGTTCCTGTTGCCCTTCCTCCGTGGATATCGCCAACTCCGTTCACACGACCAGCGTTCTTCACACCCACACTAACTGATGCTGTGAGTGGAAGCTCGACTGTGGAACTGCGGTTGTGTGCTGACGAAGTTTCTCCGCAGTTGTGAGTCCATGGGACATCCTCGCCACGAACGCGCCGCAATTTGACTTTTTGCCGTTCCTACAAATATTCCAGCTGTAAGCGATTATCTTCTATCGTTCCAACGACAAAGGTTGATGACAGCTAAGGTCTTCGATTTTTCAACTGGCAAGGCTGGACAGGTCTAATAGGATGTATGCTAGCTGAAGGTGCGCTTTCTACACTAACATCTCCGCCCGAGCGTCGTCATCTAACCTTCCGAAGGCATTCTGCAAATTCGACTCTATGCCCTATATTCACTCAACAAGAAGGTCCTCGCTCTGATGTTATCTCTCTTTATTGTCTCCTCCGCCACCTCAGGTTGGATTATGGGCTCAGCTCTGTCGAAGATCTCAGGTACCGTCTCTCTACCCCGACGACCTTCTACTGAGGCCCTTTTCACCCGATCTTACCCCTTGTCCTATTTTTGTTCTCATTGACAGCAAGAGCGATCCAACTCCCGACAGGCGGCAAGTTTTGCGTACCCTCCGGTGTGTCCGATACGTTCTACACGTTCTGGATCCCCATGCTCGCATATGAGTCCCTTCTCTGCATGTTGGCTCTCATACGCGGGTTCCAGACGTTCAAGACAAACGGGTCGCTTTTCCAGTCTGGCCGTCAGCTTGTTGGTATTTTGGTGCGAGATTCCGTTCTGTACTTCCTGGTGTACGTTTCCTGCCCTGTCCAACGTTGTATCTTGCTGATTTAACTCATTGCAGCATCTGCTCGACGTACCTGACCTGCCTGCTCGTATGGCTCTTGGCACCTGTACGTTCACCCCAAGGTCTCTGACGATTCCGCGCGATGCTCACCACTTCGTATTCATAAACAGACGTCTCTCCTGGAAGTGCCTGTTGGATTCTCGGTGGCCATGTCCTGCGTGCTCGCCAACCGCGTGGTGCTCAACGTCCGCAAAGTCAGTCGCGATGTTGACACCACGCGCTTCACCTCTCCAAAGCTGCTGCAGAGCAACCACGCGCACGGCGCGAGCTTCCACGTGCCTGGGACGGGTACGCTATCACAATACGAGCTCGAGCAGCTCCGGTCGATGCGCGCGCAACGGCCGCAGAGCCATATTCACATCGTTGGGGTGGTGACGCCGGACGGAAAACCCCAGCCTCGTTTATGACAGTAGTAGGTAAACCCTTCGTTGTTCTCTAGGACTATTAATTTTCTATTTTCGTTGTAGCAATTACTTACATATCGCTTTTATCCGGGCGAGTTGTATCGCGTAGACTAGCAAGTAGGAACTTCAATTTTTAGGCACAAATCTAGGTACAACGCAGAGCGTCGTGAAACTTCCCTCACACTCTGTCATATACAGACGGTCGCCGGTCTAGGTACATATTCACTCCAAGCCCGGATGTGCGTTCAAACCCTGGGGAAATCGATCCCAAAAATTTGATGTTTGATACACTTACCGCGCATAGTCGGAAAAATGGGTGGTGGCAGCTCCTCGAAGCTTGCCTTCACATATATTGAATCTTGATTCTTCTTGATCTATGTCCCCAGCTTCTCTCAGCTTCTGCGGCTCCCGGTTCTCCCCTGGTTCTCTCATTTATGAGCTCTGATTGGAAACGGTGTTTGTAGACCAAAGTTGAAACATCAGTGAAACACAGAGGTGAAAACTCGCAAGTTTTCTACTTCAGAATTTGATATGAAGGCGTCAGGCCAATTTGACCCTCCTGTTGCGTCGATGATAGTCTTTCGTCGGAACTGATGTGAGAGTTGCGGTCAAGAGTGCAGCAGCAACAACGTGGGTAAATTCCGGGCCGTGGCTTCCCGCCCCAGTACCTTTTTTTTTATGGACACAATTTCTGGACCTCAGGAGCTATCTGGCGAGCGTAGGCGAGGTGAGGAATGACGACGACCGCGATTCAACTTTTTTTTCGGAGCTCGACAAGACGTTCAAAGACTCATGGCCCCTATCCGTATATTTTGTATCTCAGGTGACGATGTCGACATACCGACGAGTCCATAAATACTTTGAAAACAATCTACTACATACTCAAGTAAGTCCCAGCCTCCTACCCAGTCCAAGCGACGAGAGAGGAGCGGCATCCTAGAAGGGGGGAGATCGATAAATAGATAGTTTAGCGGATGGGAAAATATTATGTTATATTGATGCGATGTTATTCCGACAAACCTTAAGTTCTCCTCTCTCTCTGCTTGGCCTGGCACAAAACATTTGTAAACAAGCGCCGCCGCGAAGCCGACCATCAGCGGACCTCGAATACAAGCGAAACGCGCTTTGTTGAATGAACGCGTCGCGACATGGACAGCCCCTAATTATGGCTTCGACCTCAAGTGTTCCACGCGTGCCGCTTCTCTCCGAGATACGTATTGTCCTGATGAAGGTTCTAGGGATTAGGCCTTGTCTCTGGCAGCTCAAGTTTGTCCAGGCAATTCTCCGAGGCAACAAGCATATTGTATCTATTGCACAAGTATGGGGGAAACACTCACCTTTTGACTGCCCCTTCTTTTTTGGCCAGCAGGAAGTGTCCAGCTTGTTGTCACCCCACTCAATTTATTAGGGAAGCAAAATGTTGCATGTCTGGAGAAGGCAGGATTAAAAGGAATCTTCATAAGTGCAGAGTCTGCCTCTGCTGAGAATTTTTGGGTGAGTTGTATCTCTATGTGACCCTTCTCGTTACTCAGGATCGACCATAAGGCTATTGAGGACCTTCAGTACCAAGCTGTGATCATTGGAGCAGGCTATCAAAGAAGGTGGCCCTTTCGAGCGCATTGCAAAGAACCCTGGCTTTGTGGGTAAAGTCATCAGCACAATCTCTGACAAAGCTCACTGCATTGGCGCTTGGGGCACCTTCTGGCCTGAGTATTCCCAAGTTGGACAGTCTATTTCTTCCCAAGTCTATTCCCATCTCTTGAACGCGTCCAGGATTCTGAGCATTGGACAGTAAAATTAGCACCATTGTGTTGCAACGCGCGACAATCTTATCGTCGAATCTGACCGCTTCTGACTTCATATTCGAGGTCCGCTGATGGTCGGCTTCGCGGCGGCGCTTGTTTACAAATGTTTTGTGCCAGGCCAAGCAGAGAGAGAGGAGAACTTAAGGTTTGTCGGAATAACATCGCATCAATATAACATAATATTTTCCCATCCGCTAAACTATCTATTTATCGATCTCCCCCCTTCTAGGATGCCGCTCCTCTCTCGTCGCTTGGACTGGGTAGGAGGCTGAGTAAGTCCGTCTATCAGAGTTCATGATATACCTGTCCGTGGGCGCCTTGACAACAGGTCAGAAGCACTGATAAGTGATAAGTAGTGAACACCAGACTGCGGTACCTGGCGTCCACGGGACATGCAAGATTCAGTTCCTGCTCCCGCTTGTACAAGAAAATGGGAATTGCAATCTGCACTTGACCCTCCAAACACCGCCTCCATTATCAAACATGGGTTGAACGATTTCCAAACGAATTTAATTGCTTCTTGTGGCATTAGTACTACGCATACTACACATCAATCTAGTTAGGTACAAGCAACGACGAGGAGGTCGTAGTCGCCCATAGTACCAACGCAACACGATGTGAGTATTCCAAAATTAGAGATGGGAGAGTGCTCCCCCCACCTGTCTATGTACGTACAATGGGCATGACGGGAGAGGTGAAATTACAGCGAAAGGAACGGTATGCGGGTGAGGGTATGAAGACTAGGGTAAAGTGTCCACGGAAAACGCAGAGGATATGCATGCTATTTTGAGGGAAGGGTGTCTAGGCCTTCTCGTTCTCGCTGCTTGATTTCGAGGTCTTAACGTGGTGGTGGTCGGGCTCGCGGCTGCCACCTGCAGCGGCTCCGGTGTCGACACTGTGGCCGATCTCCTGCTCGAGGCCAACGTAGTCATACGCGAACTCGCCCATCTCCGCATCGTCGATACCGAGGATTTCGGCTTGCTCGGAGGCGCGCAGACGGAGGCCGGGGATGAAGTGCATGACCCAAAGGATGATCGTCTGGTGGTGGCGTAAGCAGAGGAGACTCGAATGAAATAAAATGGCGCACCGTGACACCGAAGGAGTAGGCAAATCCCGCAACAGAGTCCGCGAGCTGATAGGCAAGCTGGATGTAGTTTTGGTCGAGCCAGCCTCCGGGGATTTCGGTCGCGCCGTCGAATCCAGCGACGCTGGCTTGCGCGAACAGACCAGTGAGCAGGTTGCCAACGATACCACCGACACCGTGAGTGGCGAAGATCTGAGCACGAAAGTGTCAGAAATGAAATTAGAGGCAATGAAGAAGTAAACACACATCGAGAGCATCGTCGTAACCGAGTAGGAACTTGAGCTGGGTGGCAAAGTTGCACGCAGTGCCGCCGAGGACGCCGAACAGGACGGCGGCGGGGGCACCGACGAAACCAGACGCGGGGGTAATGGCGACAAGGCCAGAGATGGCTCCTGAGCAGAATCCGACCGCGCTCCATTTCCTCTCGATGCGGTAATCCTACAGCGCGCGATAAGCACCGACAAAAGACCCCAGAATGAAAGAACTTACCCAGAGCATCCAGGTAACGGCACCAACAGAGGCAGCGAGGTTTGTGACGATGCAGGCTTGCACAGCGCGGAGGTTGGCTGAAAGGGCAGAGCCACCGTTGAAGCCGAACCACCCGAACCAGAGGAACACAGTTCCGAGGACGACGTAGGTGGTGTTGTGCGGCTTGTACGCAAGGCGCTCGGTTCCGTACCCACGACGCTTCCCGAGGTAGACCGAGATAGCGAGGGCGGATGTCCCTGAGGAGATATGGACAGGGGTTCCTCCAGCAAAGTCGAGACCACCGAGGACGAACGACCACCCGTTGGGATTCCATGTCCAGCAGGCTAGGGGGTCGTAGACGATCGTTGTCCAGATAAAGACGAAGACGAGAACGGGGCCTAGGCGACCACGCTCAGCAATGGCACCAGCTGCGAGGGCGGCACTAGGAGAGAGTAGGAGAGAGATAAGCACATTATCACATGGACAAATGAATGTGGATCCGAGTCAAGGGGGGATCCTGAAAAGAAAACACAAAACAGGAAACAAGACCTCCGTATCGGCGGAGGCGCGAGGATTCCATCCCTAGACGGACCGTGAAGTCGGAAGTTGTCAAGTACGGGAGCGCGCAGAAGAATTCACTGCATATCCAAAGTAATCACCCAGCACCTCACACTCCCTCCAAAATCGCTCGAGAGGTGTAGAAGGGCTCGAGAGGTGTAGAAGGGCCCGCCCAGGTGAACAGAAATCGCAGGTTGAATAACACACTAATTTGAGAGGACCTATCCTAGGTGCTTGGTGATAGGCAGTCCCGCATTACACCCCGAACGCGACGTATTCGAAGAGGCACAGATGCCTCTAGAAGATTCACTCGCCCAGAGTGACATACAGGTGCCCCGCAGGATATCAAGTGATGGGAAGGGAATATGGAGGAAAATAGAAGGAAAAGATAAGAAAACGTGTACTCACGTGATAGCCGCGAACATCAATTGATAGACGCAAAACAGCAGCGCGGGGATGCGACTGCTCCCTACTGAGGGCTGTTCAAGGACACCCTTAAGACCGAAATATTCTGGGCATCTCTCAGTAAAATTAGCGACGGATCAAAGACAAGCCAACGCACTCAAATTGCCAATGTACGCGCTCGCGCTATCACTGAAGGCGAGAGAGTAACCCCAGAAAAACCATTGGAATGACACAACGGCGACGGATGCGAGCGCGGTGTAGATCATCGACAACGCGTTCTTCCTCCGCAGCAGACCAGAGTAGAATAGACCGACGCCGGGTACCATGATCCAGACGAGGGCCATTGTCGCGATGATGAACCCGATATCGCCAAGGTTGTACACGATTTCGGCGCCATCTGCGTCGTAGGCAATTAAGGACCCAGCTGTTGCGCACTCATAAGCGTGCATGAAATACGAGAGTAGAATTTAAATACTCACAACTGTCGTACGTGACGTTGACCATGGTGGCGAATAGGTAAGGAGCGCGTCAGTAAGATCAAACTTCCGCGGGTAAATCTCCTGGATGTGGGTGGGCGAAAAGGCACTGGTATGAAGGCGCCGGGCTATATACTGCTCGCG
The DNA here is from genome assembly GCA_013376435.1 of Cyclocybe cylindracea. Classification (NCBI taxonomy): domain Eukaryota; kingdom Fungi; phylum Basidiomycota; class Agaricomycetes; order Agaricales; family Hemipholiotaceae; genus Cyclocybe; species Cyclocybe cylindracea. The sequence goes on from MPNV01002209.1 coordinate 327,544, forward strand.
TTCAGCCAAGACGATGTGGGTGACGGAAATGGACAACGGTACAACCATGACTAATCAATTCCGTAGCCGCTATCGTCCAATCACCGCCCATGAAAAGCATGTTATCAGCTATCGAATTTTCTCCACAGGGACAGGAACTAACCCTTGACTTCTGACAACCACAGCCAAGCGAAAATCGGATCTGGATCGTGTCGAGGCAGCACTGTGATTTACGTTCATGGCAGTGGGTGTACCGTAGAAGTGCGATGAATAACAGCAAACTGCCCACAGAGGACTGGGGTAAGCAACGGTGTGAATGGAGAGAGTGGGCCACACCGCGATCACTCACAGCCTTTTCATTGCTTCGAAGTTTAACCGGAAATGTGCAGATTGATATCTGCGAAGGGATATGCCGAGCTTTGGGGTTCGATGTGTGCGACCGGCGGAGACTTTGAAGGCTTATCGGGTTTTGAGCGCCTGTCCATCCTCTTCTAAACAGCTTCTCCATCTTACGGCGGCAGGGTAGGGGCTTCTCCCCGAGTAACTATTGCAGTGCACTCCCATCTGCCTAGAGTACTTACGCTTTCATTGCACAGCGTAAGCTAGTTCGGAGACGTCGAGGCCTGGCATCGCGCTGGCAAAGCAACAGGTGATTGTATTCCGGCTGTTTCACGAAGTCAGTCAAGGCATTGACTTGACGTTGACGTGGAGTACCTATGAATGGAGAACCTCCGCATCAAATGGGAGAACACCGATCCGTCGAGCTTCTTGGTTCTTGAATATTATTCTGTGCTGATAAGCCATGTGTACCGTGTTGTACAGGAGAACACGAGAAAGAAGGTCTCCCAAGCTGCGTGATTCACAGGCGCTGCTGTAATACTCATCACCGAACGAAGTTTCGTGAATGGACCGTCAAACGTCCTGCCTTTTCGCAACAGTCGGGCACGCGACAGCGTGTAGAGAGCGAAGACGACTTACCATGCCCATCAATCATGTCATATTCGCGGAACTTGAATTTTCAGCCGTTATCTCTTGTTTGTCTTGCCGAACCGTATTTGGTTAGTTGTTGACCCCTCCGAGTTCACGACCGACAGAAAGCACATTTCTTCCTAAATTCCGAAACTTCGTCAGTGAAGAAACTAAAGCTTGCGGGGAGAGCACGTCGGTATTAAAACCAGGCACCGAAACGATCCGTGACGGAACGGAGGTTTAAGACCAGTCAAGATAGCAAGATAGTCTCTGATAGCCTCTAGAGAAGACTATCCTCGGGAACTTCTCGTCAGATAAGTATACGCACATCCCCATTCCTTACCTTTTTTGACCTGAGTTCTTGTCTCAGCGTAAATTAAGGGAAGAGGGCGATCCAGAAGCGTGGGGTATTATATCCGGGCCTTCTCGATCAAGTCCTGAACAGTCCTGAAGGACCGGGACAGGCCACGGACGGAGTAAGGCATAATTAAACACTTAGCCCACTGTTATCTTCAGGCACGCCCGTTTGTAAGTACATAGTGACGCACTTGGAGGAGACCGGGCGAGGCGAGGATGATTCTTCCGCTGATTTCCAGCGCCTAATCTGAGCGGCAATTTTGGACGAACGAATGTTGGGAGAGATGAGCCGTCTCATTCACGGATTAATCTTTTAACACCCACCTCATAGCATAGCCTGCAATAAATCATCCACTCTCCTTGTGAACGCGGCGAGGCGTGCCAATCCTTTCACTTATCTTTCACCTCGGAGGTTATCTGCACGGCCATTTGCGCCACCGCGTCATGTCGGTGATCTCCGAGAGTCCCGTATAAGGGAGGTGCTGATACGGAGGCTAATTCGTGATCGAGACGCGATAAGCATTCACAAAATCAAATTCACTGCTTGCCTGTTAGTCTCGTTGTAAATTGCCCGAGGAGCAAGGTCGTCCAATTTAGGCAATTAGGCGCTTCACGCGCCTCTGAAAACGCTGCGATTACTACACATATCCACAACACACCGGATGGGTACGAGACTACTTGCCTGTACGGAAAAGCCGGCTAGCGAACCGGAGACTCACGCCAAGCCACATAGGTGAGAGGAATGATATGTTGATAACAAGCAGATAAGAGCGCTGCAGATAAGACTCATAAGAGGCGCGTTTTCGGGCGAACAGTATCAGCATCGGCCGTTTGAGCCCACAGTCGCGGGTAGGCCACATCCGAGGCAACGTAGTCCTTATTCTCGGCTCACCAAATTCACTTGTCCTGCTGCTGGCGACCATCGATCGAAAGCCTCTGTATCCGTCTGTCAACCTTCATTGAACGTCTTGAGCTGTGTGCGTCTGTCTACGCACCGATATCTTTACTGTATTGATGCCTGCTATCCAGGACCCTTGTTGCCCGTCGATGACTCTCTGGTAGATGTCAGACGGCGACCATCTGAAGAAGAGGAAGATTGTCTTCTACCTCGTGCCCTCATTCGGAGCTTGGTGCAACCGCAGTCGCTTGATCAGGTTGTCTTGGTCTTGATCAGCAGGCAACAATCCTTCCTTTATCGCAATGTTGCTTGATGTCTGCTTTTATTGGTGCTGGTCAACGGATTGGAATGAGAGCGCCTTAGCTAAAGGACGACGACGAATCGAGCGGAGAGAGAGAGAGAGGCAGAACTGCTATTGCCTTGGAGAGGAGCTCTGCTAGTCCTGCAGGGACCGACCCGCTACAATTGCGCATATAATTGAGAAGAACGCATACTAGCGACTATGTTTTCCAACACCCCCTCTACCGATTGTCGGTGACAGATGGAGACAGGAAACAGCGCCGGCCGGCGGCGCGGGGCATAAAGGCTGGTCACGTCGTCGCTGTCTAAGGGGCAGAAGTGTCCCGAGTTGGAGAGTTCGCGTCGTTCCGGGCCCTGGTCTGTGCGCGTGACGGAAGGCGACTAGGGTTCCCAAAGAAAGGACGAGGGACGAAGGGTAGGGTAGGACTAAGAGGGAAAGGCAGGAATGGCGTCAGGTGTGTCGCGTATCTTATATATGCTGGAAGAACCCCAGTCCTACCCGCCTATTTTGGGGGGACAGCTCTTGTTTTGGAAGCTAGTTAGCCAAAACGGGAGGCTGTCACGTCGACATCGACTCTTGCCGGTCCGGAATACCGAACACACCCGTCTATTCTTCGGGGCGTTCCTTTTAGAATCACGCTGCCCTAAGTGGGAAGCAGCTACTGGTCCTCTTCCATATTCGCCGATTACATCGAAACGCAGAGCCTCATCCAGAATATTCAATACCCTGCTGGGTTTCAAAGGGTTGCTAGTACTTAGGGAAATTCGATCGACAACCCACCAAGAGGTTGTAAACTTCGCAAATTTTCACGCGAGAGAAATGAGTTTAGGATGAAAACGATTGCTGAGTATACACTATATTACAACAACCATGATACAAATGAATGAGGTGAGGAAGCGAATGAGATGTCGACGAGCGACGGAGTGAGTGGCTCTACCAGTAGAGGCCACCAAGAGACGGAATGGCGCTAGGCCATTCATCCCGAAAATACAGCAGGACCGGGAGACTGAGGGCGAGATCAGAGGATGTTGAAGAACATACGGAGAGAAAAGAAACCTACTGTGTAGGAAGAAACATTGTCGTAGATGTTGACCATGACGCTCGCGTCGGTGGGAGCGATGTCCCCTGGAATCGCGACCTTGGCAGGGTTACCAGACCCTCCTTGGGTAATTCGGATTTGCGCACACGACATGTACGCCTCAGGGGCGCCAGTGAGGTGCAGGGCGATGTGCTCGGCGCGAACGAGATACTGGAAGGGGAACCCGAAATAAGAATCGAGTTGAAAGGAGACGATAAATACGACTTACGTCTCCAGAAGGAACGCTAGCAGGGATCTTCGCTGTGAACTCTGTCATTCCGAGGGACGTGAATGTGAGGGGGTTCAGTGTTGCACCCCAGTCAGCAATCTAAACAATAGGTGATGATCAAAAACAGCAAACTCGACGGAAGACTAAAAAAAGTACCTTGAACCATTGCTGACCTGTCCCGTCCCAGTTTTCGACAGCGCCTGGGGCCTGCCCCAGGTACAGCGCAGCGGGGCCCTTGTGGAAGATGGCCGCGTCCGTCTGGAAGCCGATGGTGTCTCCTGCAAGGACCGAAACGGTCTCATCGGCGGGTGATGGGCTGGTGTTGCACGCGAACTGTGGAGACGTCAAGTCTGTCACAGGAGAGTTGTTCTGTGGTTGCCGAACGGCCTTGGTTGATGTCTTCGAACCAGCGACGAGCGTTTTGAAGATGTCTGAGATACGAAGGGTCAGTGTTGGGAGAAAGGAAAGGAGAAGGGAGGAGAAGGGCGTACAGTGGGCAGAAACGCTCTGAGCGGCGAGAAGAACACCAACGATACCGAAGACCTTCATTGTGACCACGTAGAACCGGCTAGGGAGAGTAAAAGAAGGACTGGAAGTGCAAGAGACGAGAAACGAAAGACTGAAGAAACGAAGCTGAGAAGGCCATCAATTTATAGGATTTCGAGACCCCTCGACGAGATCCCGCTGAAAATCGAAAGAGTCATTTTCAGGCGCGCGCGGAAGAGAAAAAAAAAGATGCGGAATGGATCCTGGGGAGATATCGTCGATCGCTGCCGAGGGTGCTATGGTTTTAGGCGCCAAGGCGGATGCCTATTTTTAGACGCCCGCCTTCGCTTCAACTATTGACGCCCATGCTGCGCCCGTACCGACGTCGGGAAAATTGGTTCAACTTTGCTGCGCTCACACAGCCTCTTGCAACTTTTGCCTTCTGAGGGAAGAGTTCATTGGACATCTCTTTTCCTTTCCTCTTGATTCCTCTCCGAAAACTATGCACCGTCGGATGTAAAAGACGAATGATCAAGTGAATAAAGAGGGCTCATTTTTCCGAGACACTAGCGGATCAACTTCAAAAAAAAATCGTGGATGTGGCTATGTGGTCCAGACAAATCTACGGAAGTCTCAATGATGCATCCGCCAGCATGGGAATGTAGAGGAGGGCCAACTTCGAGGCCCATCTTCAATGCACGTTATTATCGAGGTAAAAATCCAAGTCAGAAGGTCCGTGTTTCCGTAATTAGATAGGACAGGTCGGAGGATGAGGGTTTGCCGGAGCTTGAGGTGGGCATCCAGGGATATTTGCACCATCGCCCGTTCCAGGATCCTTTCAGGAAAGAATTGTTCAGGGAAATGACCCCCGACTGGAGCGGATTTGAACTCACATAGTAACAACCCTTGTCCGTCCCAGGACTGTAGCTAAAGAGCCCGTGAACAATTTAGAAGAAAAAGACTCTTCACTGAGCGGCTGACGTACTAGCAGAAAATGGTGTATGGACCAACTTGCTGTCGATCGAGGTGCAGTCCGTCTGGACCACATGGGGGACAGCAGAATAACTAAATTCGAAGTAAGCATATGATTCGAAGTCACAATAAGCAGCTGCATACCCCGATAGGAGGGATAGGAGGACTGGTCTGCGCCAGAGCGGAAGCGACGAGCGCGAGGATTGGGAGGAAAGACACGGCGTACATGGCGGCTATGAACGGTGGCACCGTCATCGAACCTGTCTTATAGAACCTCCTCGCTCGTTATGACTTTGGTAGCCATCTTAGCTCGAGTCCCACCACTGTCATTCCTTCTACCTGACAAGAATCTAATATCGGAATGCATGCCCGTGTTCTTTCAGGCGTACAAAGACCGTTCACTAGTTCCGGATGCTTGGTGAAGTTTGCAGACGAAGGAACTCTTACTGAGCTCTTAGCGCTTTGCACAATTTCTGAGTTACGCACGAAGTCTTCATCGATGCGTGTAGACCCGAGCCGAGTTGGACTTGTGACGTTCTATTTTTAGTTCCGAGGCTTTCACTCCTCGATTTCTATCACACTGCTTTCGAGAATGGTTCGTGTTCTCGACAATAAAGTCCAAGCAATACATGTACGGCATCGAAGTCCTCCTAGCATGATTCGTATCACAGACGAGTCCGGTGACGGCTTGGCCCCATCATACGATAAAAAGGCTTGTTCAGGACTTCCACACGACGACACTGCAGTATGGGACCCTTGAAACTCGACGCATCGCTCAACTTTCTACTCGCCTCTTCACTCTGCATCGCTCATGTAACTGCGCAGAATCCCGGAGACAGGTCATACACGATCGTGAACAACTGCCCGACTGCTGTTGATTTAGTCATAGGCGGCGTCATCGACAGCACGCTCCCCGTTGGAGAGAGCACGACCAAGTTCGCCTCAGGCAGTTTCACCCCAGGATTCTTCTATACAACTGCGAACGGCGGGAACGTGAATGGACAGGCTACTAAGGCGGGGTTCTACGATGACAACAACGTGAGCGCCGTCCTTAACGTTTGTCGAGTATGGATCTGAAGATTGATAATAGAGCTATTACTACTATATGGTGAAAGATGAAGAGCATTTCAATATTGGGATGAGCGTTGCACCAAATCATCCTGAGGTATAACTCCCTGCTCCCCCATGAACCGCGTCTTGATGGAGCTTTATTAGATAAACGGGTTTTGCCCCACCATTGTCTGCGAATCCGCGTCGTGTACCACCGCGTATCCGTTTCCACCGACTCGCTTTCCTCCGCCCGTGTGCGAAACGCCACCACCTCCCCCTGTTTATTCCTGCCCATACGCCAATCTGACATACACGATCACGTACGTCGCGTTTGATTATCTAGAGCCTCAGTAACACGAAGGCTTTCTTGCTAGATTCTGTCCCTCTGGGTCATTCCCAGGTGGTCAACCGTCTGGTACAACGATTCATCCCAATGGAAACCCAAGCAAGTGTATGGACGTCCGCGGAGCTATCTACGCGAATGGGACGCCCGTCCAAATGTAAGTATTGATTGTACCGTGTCAGACTCGTAGAGCGAACTCACCATTGCCCAGATACGACTGCAACGTCACCGGTGCCCAGAGTTGGGTCCTTACTCGAGGAAGCACGAAAGTGAGGCTTGCAGGCACGAATTTCTGCCTTGACGCTGGTTCCGGTAAGCCTCCAAGTACCCTCCCCAGACGGAGATGATTGCACTATTTTATAGCTCCTACAAACGGGGTCGGAATGAAGATATGGGAGTGCTTCGACAACCTTCCAGCGCAACAATGGTTTTTCACAACTGACAACCGGATTGCCTTAGAGGGACGAGGTTAGTCCTATACTTTCTCAATAGTGCTAATGTACGCTGAGGGCCGAATTACAACCAGGACTCTGTCTGGATCTGACAAACGGCGTTCTGACGAACAGCAATCAGTTGCAGACTTGGCAGTGCTCGGACGGGAACACCAACCAGGTCTGGACGGTTTGATCATTATCCCACGCGCCGTGATACCGCTATGCTTTTTTGAGGACATGTGTGCTTTTGATTCTTAGTTTTTTTTCGGACTCGTTCTGGACAATATAAAAACGACATCAACTTGTATTCACTTGACGATATGTCCGTAAGTCTGCCTTGGCGCGTTTCTCTGGTCCGCTTTTCGGCGGTTCGTTCCACTGTGTTACCATTTATGGCTACAGTGGCGTTCTCATCAGGCGACGGTCGGGACCGACTTGCGTTTGTAGCAACTATGCGAAGGCTGGCAGAGCGCGTGAACTTCGCCTTCTGGACATTCTCGATACATTTTTTTCACACAATAGAGATCTTTGTTCAAGGCTCATTACTTACAGGTGCTGGTGCCTTCTGTTGGACCACACACAAACCTTGACAAGCGGAAAGTATTTCCATTTACAGGCAAGATGGCGTCTCCGACCTTCTACGCCAACACATAATACTGCCCACGCGTCGCAGCTATCAAGTGAAGGCAGTCCGACATGTTTCTGACTAACACTGCGACGCTGGCTTTCCCTACTCCATTGCCCCCGGATGCGATTACGGCACGGGGTGCAGAAGTATGGAAGAGCTGCCCCCCATGGTTGGCATTCCTTGTCCGATTCCGGTGCAGGATGGATAGATATCTTCAAATATTGTGAAGGGATGGGGGTTTGGTGTCTTCAGCATGTTCATTTCCGATCTCATTCGGACCTGTCATCGGACAGAACTCGGGTAGCAGTCCAAGACTCCTACCTGATGCATATACAATACAATCATATAGGAATATAGGGCTAACTATCTATTCTCTCAAGGCATTGTCTCTTGTCACTGCAGCGTGGGTACTGACTGAACAAATTTGTAATTTCTTTTTGGCCTTTCTCGGAGGGTGATAGACGGGCTACAACATCATCAAGGAATTGAATAAGAATCTCGGCAACATGGGAGAACTCACCCACATTCTTTCATACCAAATTCATTCCCGACAATTTCTGCCTTGAATCAGCCCCTGACAATGACAGATGAGTACTCCGATGAGCATCGGGCGGCACAAAACCAGCTGTATGAACTTGGAGCGCTGAGACTTGGTCTGGAAATATTTGAAATGATGGCGGTATGCACAACCTCCTCTTCTCGGATCCAGCCCCTTGCTCGTCCTTGTCTCCAATTCTTGTGAGTCAATTTGAAATTCAAATTCGCGAGAACGGAACCAGAACTCTTACCATGCCCGATCCGGTAGTCATCAACGTTTAGTTCCGCGTCGTTTTCGCAACATCGTCCTCTCCTGGATCTCTATCATCAACCAGGTGGGAACGCGAGGCTGCTCGACGTGGGCGTTTTCGCAGGAAAACGGGCTCGCCAACCCGCCGAATGACGAGACCCATGCTGGACCCAAGAAAGATCTATATCACATATGGTCGACCGTTCCTGAGTCTGGTGACGCTGGTGACGCGCGAGGGCCACGCTTATTTTTTTGCCGTTTTGTCATTTGCTGGATTATATAAAGGCGCATCCGGCGTCAGAGGGTGGTGACGACAACCTAGTATTCACTCACTCTTGAGTCTCAAGCACACCACACATGAAGCTCGACACGTCTCTCTTCTTCCTCATTGCCCCCTCACTTTGGATCGCGGGTGTGAGCTGCCAAAACCCCGGACCAGGAGACAGGCAGTACATCGTCCGGAATAATTGCCCCGCCGCCGTGCAGTTGGTCATTGGGGGCCTCATACAGACCACCATCCCAACTGGCGGATCTTCCACCACATTCACAGGCGGTAATTTCAACCCAGGTTTCTTCTACACCACAGCCAATGGCGGGAATGTCAATGGACAAGCAACAAGGGCAGGCTTCTACGATGACAACAACGTGAGTATTCTGTTAGACATTCGTTGTAACTTCATTCTGACGCACCTAACCGCAGGCTCATTACTACTACATGGTCAAAGACGAAGAGCACTTCAACATCGGAATGAGCATCGCGCCAAACCGACCAGCTGTATGTCTTTCGGATCTTCTTCCTATGCCAACCTAAATTCTTGTTCAGACCGACGGATTTTGTCCAAGCATTCTGTGCGACTCCGTCTCGTGCTCAACCGCCTTCTCCTCCCCACCGACCCGCTTCCCTGCCCCGGCCGCGACGCCCCCGAACCCGCCGGTGTACGCCTGTCCGTTCTCCAACCTAACCTACACCATAACGTAAGCCACCTTCACGTCTTCTCTAATACGTGGACTTACAGTATGACAGGTTCTGCCCTTCTGGTCAATTCCCTCAGCCGACTGGAGTCGCAATCCATCCCAATGGCAACGCCGGCAAGTGCTTGGACGTCCGTGGAGCAGTCTTCGCGAATGGCACTCCCGTCCAAATGTATGCGTTTATTCCTCGTCTAGTCGGAACCCTTCTGACGACTTCGCAGTTATGATTGCAACGGAACCAACGCTCAGAAATGGGTCATCGCTCGAGGAAGCACGAAGGTGAAATTGGCTGGGACGAATTTCTGCCTTGACGCTGGTTCGAGTGAGTACTTCGCGTTTCTGCTCTCAGAGGAGCGTGTCACGTACCTTTTCTCAGCTCCTGGCAATGGCATCGGGATGAAGATCTGGCAATGCTACGACAACCTTCCGGCACAACAGTGGTACTTCACTAACGACAACCGCATTGCTCTTGAAGGACGAGGTATGATCTTCGCTCTTGCTGGACATGCTTGCACATGTATTGTGGCGTTCGCTGAATTCTTGCATAGGTCTCTGCCTTGATCTCCCGAACGGAGTCCTGACGAACAGCAACCAAGTGCAGACCTGGCAGTGCACCGACGGAAACAACAACCAGGTCTGGACCATTTGAGTGGTATAAGTATGATAGTTAATGGATATACCTCTCGTCACTATCTCTTTCTCTTTCTGACCTCCGGACCATCGCTTCGTAGTACAGGCTCGGACCTTGGATACTTGGACAATTTCTTGGACGATCGTGTTAGTCGGAATAAAGCTTGACATTTGGTCGTTGGTGATGATGGTGTAGGTGGTCTTGAATAAAGACAATTGAATTGGCGAAGGAGAGCGATGACATCCTCCATTGAGACAAGATGACAAGAGAGTACATGCAAGTCGAAGATCTACCTGTGATGAAGGACCTATGAGGCCGAAGGCGGATAAAGAGCGAAGATTCGACTTACCAATACAACTAAAATCACGAAAACCCATCCATCCATCCATCCATCCTTCCTTCCTTCAAGCCTGATTAGCCAACACACGCAAGTGTATAGAGTCGCACGCCCCGATGGTCCAATCTCTAGGCAGTCGATACTTCCTCGGCTTGCCACATCCCACAATTGCACACACCCCCGGCCCTCTCGCCGCTCTTTCCTTCTCCGCTTGCGCATCCACCTGTCGCACAACCTCCGGTGGGGCAGGCGGTGACGTTGGAAACAAAGTATCCGGTACCGAGAACGTCAACGCCACCTCCATCCTCTTCTCCATTCCGTCTCCCTCCACGGGCACTTCGCGGAGTGATGACACCCAACGATACATAACGGGCTTGACCTCCTCGATCTGCTGGTCGACATCCATGGCATCTTCGTCTTCGTCTTCGTCTCCTTCGCCTTCCTCCGCGTCTTGGGTCTTGGCTTTGACTTTGGGTGTTCGCGACCCGGAGGCGGTGGGCATGGGGGAGCGGTCATCGGTAGTGTTGTTGCGTTTGTTTCGAGGCCGGCTTTGTTTTTTGAGGAGACGATTTATGGTTTCCGCCTGTAGAAAGTTAAAACGGATTGAGGAATGACATTGAGGGAACCGCACTTTCTCATCCTCGAGCCGCTTCTCGCTGAGGTTCTTTCGTTTCCTGGCGGTCTCCTCCCGTCGAAGGGCGAGTTCCGTCTCGTTCAGAGGTTGCTTCTTGCTTCGTGAGCCCTCGTCTAGGAACTGTAAAATAGTGATTCCAAATAGATTGAACGCCACTTACTCAAGGACACATGTGACGAATCGACGACGCTCGCCAGCACCGCTTGACGCGTCGTCATCGGCCTTACACTGGGCACCGTCGACTCCTCGTCCGATTCGGGAGGAGACATGGGATCCTCAGATTCGACATCCGCGTCTTGAATGACTCTGGCTGCGGGCAGGGTTCAACGTCATCATTGCGATGATTGTAAGGTCGAGTTGCTCACCCTTCGCCCGTCGTTTCGGGGTACGTTTGTATGCGGGATATTCCATCTCTGGGTCGTCTGGAGTGGCGGTCCCATTACTCGACGCATTCGTGGGTGGCAGCTTCAGGGTGATCCTCAGCCTTGGCTGGGGCGGAGGCTCTTCCTCCTACACCCTATCAGTCATGACGGCTCGCCCTCGATGAGACTAACACATACCGACTCTTCGTCATCTTCCGCGTCGTCCTCGCCGTCCTCGTCATCCTCCTCTTCAACGTCATCTCCATCCTGCTCCTCGTCCTCCGCCTCGACGTCTACCTGCTCCTCCTCTTCTTCCGACTCCATCTGCATATCTGCAACCAACGCAGCAGCAGCAACGGCAGCAGACCGACGTGTTCGCGGGGGCATCGTCACAGTGGTTGAAGGTGAATACGGATTCCACGGGCGGGTTTAAGGTTAACGTCAACATCAAAGAAGTTCCCATAAGTGATTCCTTGATGGGATGTCAAGTTTTTTGGGTCACTCACCGCTGCCTGAGTGCGTGCCGTCATCCTTGAGTTTCGTAGGCCCCGACATGACGCTAAAAACCTGGTGGAGACATGGAATGAGCGGTGATTTTAGGGAGAGCGTCGCTAGACTAGCGCGAACATTCCTGATGCCCAGGGCGGAAGCTGCCGCCAACTACGCACAAATAGCCCCTTTTCCTTGACAGAAATAGGCGCCGGCGTAAGCACAGCGCTGTGTCATTGCTGAAGAGGCTGGCAATAGTTTTGCTCTACTTCCTGCTGTTTCCCGTCCTTCATGTACTCCCACAATACATTTAAGATGCATTTTCATTTTGGCCCCGTTTTGACCTCATCGTTGAGTTAGAGCGAACACACACCCGTGATATTTATCTCATGCAATATCGTGGTTGGTCTTGTTCGACAGATAAACGTGTACTTGGAGTTGCCTCACTGCATACCCTCGAACGCTGAAAAGAAGGTGTGCAGAGCTTCTCCACTGATTCAACAAAGGTGTGTGGGGTCCTTGGGCCGTGCTTCTTCTCTGCGACAAGTGGGGTGCAGCCTGTCTGTCCACCCCGACGCCTTCAGCTGCCTTGAGCGAAGACTTGTGAGGTACTAGGGCTTTCACACCTGCCATATGTCTATCAGTCGTCCTCACTGTCTCGTCCGACCGCGGGCCCCTACACCCAGTAGTGGTTGAGCGCGCAAAGAGGACGCGGCTTGGCAGCTGCCCACGCCCCCTTCGCTGTGCGACTCATTAGGAGAAGCACCGATATGACACCTCGGAGGTCGGACTCACACCACGGGGCACTAGGCCCGTTTAATGAATGATCTAGGCTGCTCAATCGTCGGTTACTCGAGCCTAGCTGTATTTTTGTTCATTTTCCCTCGTAGTACTCTGTTGGGGAAACGGTTGAAACCCTGGCCCTGATTCACTCCACTGAGAGGACCACAGATCCACAAAATGGGATATTTATTGTCGAAAATGTTGTAGCTCCGGCATGATTCTTGGAGACGCTCGGTCAGCTGCCGATCGGCCCAGTTATGCTGTGCCGGCGCCAAAGCTAAGCGATAAGCGCCTTCCGCAGGCGCTTCATCAATTTCCTGCCCTTACACTATCCGTTTCAGCTCATGCTATCTGATGCAATGCGCTCAAGTGGATTCCCAGCCCTTCATGCATTACGAGGCTCAGGAAATCAACGGGCAACAATCACACCCACTCACAATCTCTAGAAATATTAGTCAAGGGCCGCAGAGCGCTCGTCCCCATTGGGAACTTTGTCAATAGGGAAATGCCGTCATGCACACCATTCTGTTTCATTCGTAGATCTCACCCGCCAGTCCTCAAAATTCCTACAAGCAGAAAAATTGTGTTCGATTTGATTCAGATTTCAGGTTGTATCGCATGATTGGAGGACAACCAGATCTGAAAAGATAGTTCAATGGTCGCTAAGTCATTCAGTCGTGACCGTCCCTTCGATATCTTTCGCGTAAGGCTTTGGGGATACTTGGAAGTCTAAAAATGTTATGAAAGTATTCACGGCAACGGAGTGACCCAGACGTGGCTTGTTTGCTCGATGATCAACGATTTCCATTTCACCATCGACAAGAAACTTTTCCAATCAGGCGTCGGGAAGGTGTCTGGATCCAATCGCGCTCTAATCGGATAGTTAAGCTATCACAATGTCCAAGCCGTTTGTTATACAAGACGATCCTAGCTAGGAACGCAGACTGTCGTTATTCCTGCTAAGTGGGGGAATGATGGACAGAGAAACGACTTTGAAACCCTCCCGTCATTCTCAGTTGTGGCGGAGCGCGCGGGGTGGGCTGCCCAGCACCCAGATTTTCGAGCGGAGTTCTTTGTGCAACCACTCCGACTGACATGCCGGTTGCTCTTGGCATTGCCATCTTGGTCTTCCTTCCTTTCTGACGATCCGGCGCCTCAAAGATTCACGGGAGCGGTCAAGGTGCGGGATTGGAAGAGTTCTGCGGAAGTATCAATAATAACTTCACTGTAGCCATCTTACAAACAACCGCTTTCCTCCATTCTCCTTTCGTCAGTGAGTTACTAATGCCACCTCTGACCGGGCATTGAGTATTTTTAGTGAGGGGTTCAGGTCGTAATCTTCTGGCCAGCGGTGCTCGGGCGAAAGACCCCGATCGCCATGCGCAGCTGCTGGATTCTTGTGCAGGGTTTACTTGTTTTTAGGGCTTTCGATTCTATCAAGTACCAACACATCTGGTCGGGTCTCAGCGGGGCGCATCTGACTCATGGAGGAAGGGCGTTTCGCAATTCTGAGGATCCTGAAAACCCTTGACCCAGTGCCCTGTACCTCCATGAACGGTGTCGACGGTCGCGACTTCGCAATTGGGTCCTACACGTGAGAAGGGAGATTCTCGCACTGTTCTCCAGTGCAATCCTGACACGCCCCGGGCCCCCTGTCACCGCTTCCTCTCTCATCAGATGTCGCGGGAGAGCGGGAGGGACCTGCCTACACGCTACCCCTTAGAAGCCGGATCACAGTGACAGTGCACGCTTTGAAGGAGGGCGTGCACCATTGACCAGCAGCCAAAGATAAAGAGACGTTGCCATCAATGGAGAGGAATCCCCCTTCGCGCCTCTCCTCGGATTTCTCTTCATTGTCCACCTCCTCGCGTCGACCGTGCCCTCTGAGCCCTTACTGCTGGAGCCATGCCCGGCATCCAACTCTTGTGCGTATTCCGTCCTTCCTCGAGGTTTCGACACACTAAGGTTTATGGTGGCGAGTAGGTTTGGGCCGATGCTCATTGGCACCTTCGTCAACATGATTCTCTATGGGGTAAGCGAGATGCGCTGCTTACAGGTCTTTCTGCTAATACTTACCCGGTTGTCCCCAGATTTTGATTGTTCAGGTTCGGGGTGCTCTTCCAGGAAGCTGTGGAGTATTACTTAACGAAGGCACGTTCAGACATACCACTACTACCAGACGTTTAAGAAGTGCGTGCCATCTCTTCTCGTCGTCATATTTCGATGTCCTCATGCGTATGATACGTGCAGGGATGCACCATGGATCAAATATCTTGTAGGTGTTGACGAAATGCATGCGACGTTCAAGCTCGGTGACTGACGATCATCTTGAACAGGTTCTCTATCTATTCATCGTGGAAACAGTCAACACGGCGTGCGACATGGCGATGATGTACCAACCACTGATCGAAAAATTCGGGCAGGCCGAAGCTACCAAGTTTTTCCCTACTCGTGCGTCGGTCGTATAACGTACAGGTTCGAACGTTCACCAACGACCATTGCAGTGTTCGCGGCTGGTGAGGAGTGAGAAAATTAGGCTTTTCAATGCGCTAACTCCCTGTCGATCGCGTAGAGCCTGCCGTCATTGTGAGTCCCCTTATTGTTCCCGATCCATAGATTCACGGAACTCCCAGGTGGCCGTTTCAACGCCAATTCAATTCTTCTTCGCGTGGAGGATCCGACTATTGACAAAATCCAACATACTCGCACTAATCATTAGTTGCTTCTCGATCGTTTCTTTGGGTGCGTGCTGTCGCCTTAGGATTTTTTTCATGGCAATTGAGCAATATCTCGTTGGTAGCTGGAGGGATATGGACCACGGTACTGATCGCCAAATTCAAGCTATTCTCTCGAAAGCCTGAGCTGCATACCTCGGCGCTTGTTTGGTTCCTCTCAGCTTGCGTCGCGGACGTGTTGATCACGGTTGTACTCGTTATGAGCCTGGTGAGCATAAACCGTCATCTTATCTCACCAGAGCTGATGATCATGAACATTTTTGCAGTCGAGCCGAAAGACGGGCTTCGCCGCTACTGATGACGCCATTGGGAAGATTATTCGAATGACCGTGCAAACTGGAATGATCACGTACGTGGGCCCGTTGTCCAACTAGAACGCTATTTGTTCAATTTCCCGTGTCCGTCCAGTGCTTTATTCGCCATTGGAGACGTCGTTTTCTTCATGAGTACGTTCGTCTTCTGCATGTCAATTGAAATTCGAATTTCTCATCATTATTTTCTTCTAGCTCTTCCGGTAATTCTCTTTCTGCCTGACGTTTCTCGTTGCTGACATGAAAGATCTGTCTTGCAGCACACGGCGTTGTAAGTCTCAGTGTATGCCACTCGAAAGGTTACCCTTATGGCCTTTTCCGTGATAGAAACTTTTTATGGGATCTGGCGCTCTCCAAGCTCTACGCAAACTGTCTCCTCTCCACGCTCAACGCCCGATCTGGCCTCCAAGAGCTCACCGGCTATCACTCCCAGCAGCGCAACGTGGCCTCCTCAGGCGCCATCCGTCGCCAGGTACGTCTTCCTCTCCGTTATACCGTCCTGTCTTAATTTATGATTTATATTCGCCTTCGTTGCTTCAGCAACAAGACTCGAGTCTCGAAGCAGGAGTCGGAGCCCCAGTAAGCATCGCAGGCAACCGTAGCTCGAGGGATGTAGACAGTGAAGCCTCCGTTCAGCACATCTTTGGATCGACGATGTACGAGCTTGACACGCGCAAGTCGTTTGACCACCGTTCGGATGTGGAATATGGGATCCAGATCACCAAGGTGCGTACCCACCTATTTCAGCAGGATTCGGTTTTTCTTTCCTCTTTGCTTACATGTTCGTTAGGTTGTTGAAACGCATCAGGACCCAGAACCGGAAATACGCGAAACGACGCAATAGAGGTTCCTAATCCTTTATTGAACGAATTTTCCAAAAACAAGAAATCGAATTTGTATCTAACGCTAGAGAATCTCCTATACAACTTGCATGTAACCCAGTTCTGTCGTGTCCGTCGACCGATCGCAATTGCAGAGGATGAATTCTCGCCACCTTTTCGTGTAGGTTCGCCGTGAGAGAGACGGTGCGGGGCGACGGGATAGCCTGCCTCAAACAAGTCGCCAAAGGACCCTGAGGCTTTGAAGATCTTCTGCAAGGAGACTTTTTGCCTGACATGCGCTCTATCTCTTTGATTTTCGTATCGGTTCCGGTAGAGCAAGTACATATATGCGGGTCATGACTAGAGTAGTGCTTGATCATGAGCAAGCAAGCGTGATGGCCTGGGAATTTACCATGTAGTGAGTTTTTCCGATCCTGGTACCTTGCTTGTTCCACGACATCGGCATACTTACCAGTTCATGAATATTCTTTCTCTGCTTCATTCAAATAAACGTAAGTCTCATCTGGCCTCTTGGACATCTCCTTACGAAACGCTAGAGTAGCAGCGATCCTTGGACAAGAAAATCGGTACCGAGGTTCATGCCGGCGAATGTTACAAGGGGCATCTGTGTTAGTTTCCAGCGCCCTCAGTCAAGCTGTAATAATGAAAAGGCGAAATGGAATCGCAGTCTGCATTCAAATCCAGAAATACGCATTAAGTGTCTGGAGATCTGGGGTCTGCGTGGACATGAGTATCTTCACCTCATGGATCTCTGCAGCAGTTATAATTAACTGCTGCGCTCTCGGGGAGAACGGTGTGCACAGGACCATCTTCTGATACTTTTGTATTCTTATTTTCAAGGGTTTGATGGATCCTGTTTCTATCGGTCTCCTCTTGTCGGCAGCCGTGGGTTCACATGAACAACTATGACCCCAAAGTTCGCGACGGGGAGGGGATGCAGTTGAAGAAATTGAAGAAATTCATCGACGGCGCGTGAAAGAAACGAAGAAGCCTGACACGGTCCATCGCGAGGCAGGCCTCTTCACAACTTCCAACGAGGATACCCCATCGGCGCCTTCTGCGCCGAGATGAATCTGGGGAAGGTCCCAGCAAGGGATGGCAATTGCGGTCTTCCTCCCTTGCATGGCCTCGTGGCAGCAGGTAAATTTTACTAACGTTCGGCGGTGCCCGACTCAGTGATACTGACGTGAAGTCTCTTCCACCCAGGGCTATATACCTGGCCACGATTTGCATGTGGACCAACTGCATCTCCATTTCCCGTTGAATCATTGGTGGGCACGTCATGATGGGATTTGAACGATTTGCCTAGGTGCGTGAGTTATAGCAGTTGCCTTGCTGGTCCAATCATTTATCCTTTCGCAGCACGGTGGGTCCTATACCTTGTGCTCTCGCCCCCACTCTCCGCGGACCAGTTTAAAGCGTCCAAGAAATTAGCAGCAATCCGACTTGACGATTACCTTCAAAGTTCGAGACTTGATGGCAGCGCTAATCATTGGATTGACACTCTGTGGAGTTGACTTACAACACCCGGTGTTACATCGTCAAGTTCATCCAAGGTTTCGCCATTTTTCGATTTTCCCCGACAAATTTAACCAATCTACATCGACATGTGGTTACCCATTAGCGTCACTGATCCCTGATGTTCTATGGGATGCATCTGTTCGAAGGGCATGCGAAGCCAACGCCTCATTCTCCTCAAGCTTGCCTCCGAGTTCATGTTTTCGGACCAGCCGGCCAGCCGAATCGCCTCGTGCCCGACCCGTGGGACGTCTTGGACAGCATCATCGTGAAGTCCTGCTTCCATCGCCTTTTAAAGATCGCATAGAAGCTCCAGCTCCTTGAGGAAAGGCCGGTTTATTATAACCACGGCCGATTTCGATTTCCTTATATCTAGCAACTCCATCGCTGCCGAATATCCAGTCGACATCCCTTTTCCCTTTCCTTCGCTCGTCTCATAGACCGAGCACTACGCACATCATATGGAGACGATGAACAAGGTTCCTTCACGCAGCTCTGCCTCTACCAGCAGCGATCACGAGAAACGCCATGAGTCCGACATAAGTAGCAGTATCAGCGAAAGCCCGTCGCTGGTGGTTGTGGTTGACCCGGCCTTGGAGAAGGTCTGGCGGAAATTGGACATGTGGATTCTGCCAGTGGTAACGATGTTCTATCTGTTGTCGTTTCTGGTATGTGGACCAACTATCTCCAAGCAAACTTGGCATTGATGGGCGCGTATAGGACCGGTCGAACATTGGCAATGCTCGCGTAGCTGGGTTGCAAAAGGACCTCAAGATGACGAACAAGGAATACAGTATCGCGTTGACCGTTACCTATGTCCCTTATATCGTGGCCGAATTACCCTCTAATCTCCTTCTCCGAGTAAGTCCTACTCTTACCAATTCTCTCGATGCTGCTAACGGACGACGAGTAGATTGTGGGCCCGGATTTGATGCTACCGACCATGCTGACCTTGTGGGGAATCGTAACGACGCTCCAAGGCAAGTCGCCACTGTTACGTTCCTCGAACCAGCGGCATGCTAATAAATGTGAATAACCTCAGGCGTCGTTCGTACTTACCATGGTCTTTTGGTATGCCGATTCTTTTTGGGCCTTCTTGAAGGTGAGGAATAGCTCCTCTTCTCGAGGTTCGACTACCTACCGGTCATTTATCCTGAATAGGGGGTGTCTTCCCGGGACTCGTGCTCTACCTGTCCTTCTTTTACCCTCGCCAGCGCCTGCAATGGAGGTATGGCGCTGTTTCTATGACGCCGAAATTGATTTTAAGACCCTTCTCAGGATATCTGCCTTTTTCTCGGCCGCTTCAGTGTCGGGCGCCTTCTCCGGGCTGCTTGCATTTGGGATAATTAACATGAACGGGATCGGGCACCGGCCTGGTTGGGCCTGGATTTTTATCCTCGAAGGCCTCTTCACCTTCGCCTTTGGCGTCATCTCGTTCGCGCTTCTGCCCCGCTCTCCCGCCCACGCGCGCTTCTTCAGCCAGGCGGAGAAGGATTATGTCACGGCGAAGCTTCGGGAAGATGGTGCGATGGCGAAGAATGAAGCGAGTGACAGGTTCAGCTGGCGAGAAGTCGGCATGGCGTTCACGCTTCCTCAGGTCTGGATGCTAGCCGTCGTATTCTTCTTCGATGGCGAGCGTCTTTTCCGTTCTACCGAGGCTATCCCTAACTGATTACTTTGATTTTGATTTGCATAGGTACCGTCCTGTACGGCCTGGCATAGTGCGTCGTCCTTCCCATTCGTCGTCACTCCATATCTAACTCGTCATCAGCTTCGCGCCCTCGATTGTGCAAGGACTTGGATACACTGCCTCTCGAGCTCAGCTTATGAGTGTTCCACCCTTCGCGGTAGCATTTTTCCGTGAGTTAATTTCCGTCCCATTACATTGAGTGTACCAAATGTTGACGTGATACCCGTGTCGATTGAAGTGACGATGATTGGCGCTTATATATCCGATCGTTATCGATGCCGTGGATTTACGTCCATGTTTTCTACGCTTCTTTGCGTAGTCGGATTTGGAATGTTCCTTGGTATGTTCCAAAGGCAGCTTTTCCCGAATGAAAGCTCACAACTTCTACAGGTTCCGCCAAGCACCACATCCAATATGCTTCCCTGTTCTTCTCTATTCCTGGAACATACCTTGCTGCTGCGACACTCTCAACATGGAGCGCCAACAACGCGACACCGCACACGCGCCGCGCGACCGCTATCGCAATTGGGTTCATAATGACTAACTCGGGCGGAATTCTAGCGACCTGGCTTCTAGGGTCCCTTTCCGCCGCTCCGCGATACATCCTCGCCACGCGTGTTCTGCTAGCGTTTTCCGCGCTGATGGTCGTCCTCAGCGGCCTCAACACCTGGTACCTCTGGGATCAGAACAAGAAGAAAGCAGAAATTCGGAAGAATATTACGATTAGCCAAGAAACGCCAGGCCTGGGAGACCGCTCTGCTTGGTTTGAATACGCTTTATAGCGTCATACCCGGGATTATTTATAGAGGAAAATATGTTTAAGATTTGTGGATGAAGTACTTACAGATGTGTTCATGTAATTTTGATGACTGTACGAGCATTCACTGTTTTTTAAATCGAGAATTTTGTTCACCAGGGGCGGTGCGCTGAGTTGTCATACATTATGTGGCGCAATTGCCCGATTTAACCCGACCGCCGGAGCTGAAGGCATGGAGGTGGTGTAGTACTCAAGAGTCAGAGCTTTCATATGTTCCGGCTGACACAAAATAATTCCTTCAACTCTTGTATTCTCCACACTAGGATAATCCCGGCATCCATGCCAACTTTGATCTGCTGAACGTAAAGTCAAGCAAGAGACGCCTGTACAGCCGCATTTCTCCGACTTTCCTGGCCTTCCGTCGGTGATTCCACGTGAAACCGGTCAAAATATGACAGAACTCACGCCCGTCAAAGAGTTTGTCGATCTAGCGCCATGGTATGACGGTTTGCTCATTTGCTCAAGTGACTACTCCTTGCAGACGTTGGTCCTCAAGTTTGCCAAGCTATCCCTCGCCGGGGATTTCAGACCGCGCCATCTAGATTCTATTGGCATTATTTAATCTGGAACTTCCTACTAAGAAATTCCTCGGCCGGTTCTGAATCCACCGGGGAGTGCTGGTGAGTTCCCCGGCCGCAGAATATCCTCTCTCAATCGGATCTGAACGAACCGGGACGGCTGGGCCTTTCAATCGGCATGTCACGTGATACTCATGAGGTCTGGACCTCCGGCGGTCACCGTGTGCCCTTTCAAATCCCGCTCGGGTTCTTTTCTTGGCTTTCAACCACCACCTCTATAATTCAAAATCGATGGGTGAAGGCTTTCCGGTCGATGCTTCCGTATGTTCTTTGGGGCGAGCTCCACTGACTTCACACAACTAACTCTTGATGTGACTTCACTGATATGCATCGCGGGTTTATGACGATGGAATTTTGGTGGAAGGCCGCTCCCGGATCTCGCGACAGCCACCGAGAGCCTGACCGATGAACCTCTGGAACGCGGCGGCGTGTGCGCGTAGGATGCCCAGCGCGATGGCTATCCGCTGTCTACTCTTCTCGAGGGCATTCTACGTCTCACGGGGTACCTGAACGGAAATCGCTTATAAGAAGAACGTTCGACCGACACGGACCCCAGCATTTTGCGCTACACACCAATCTTTCAACACTATGTTGAGCTCACTACTCTCACTGCTATTTGCCGTACCCCTTCTGGCGTTCCCGCTAGTTCCCCGCCAGTTGAATACACGGCAATACATCATCTACAACAAATGCCCGAGCGCCGTCAACCTCTACATTGCCGGCAATTTCGAAGGATCCCTTCCCAGTCAGGGGAATACCACGAGATTCCTCAGCCTTGGGGCCGGCTTCTTCTACACTGACGCGAATGGTGGAAATGCTAACGGTGAAGGCACATCTCGCGCCGGCTTCTTCCCCGACGTACGTCTTTTTTCTGTTCGTTTCTGCCTCCCATAATTCTAATGAATTCGGTTCAGGACTTCTACTACACGGTGGTCGATCCACAGCGCATCAACGTCGGAATACAAGTAGCGCCACGAGGTCGTCCCTCAGTATGCCCTTTTGATCTATCTTTTGACCACCTTGCTGACAGCCTGCACAGTGGCTGGGATTCTGCCCGGTCATTTCTTGTGGCGAGGCTGGATGCCCTACTGCATTCCCACAACCACCGACACGCTTCCCCGCCGTCGCTGAAACTGCACCGACCCCTCCATACTATCGCTGCCCTATATTGAATACCACGTACGACATCACGTACGTCCTATTCTTGTGACTAAAACGCCAGCAAATTCTGACACTTCGCGACAACCAAGGTTCTGCCCTGACGGAAGTTTCCCTATCCAAGGCTCCACGCTCCATCCCAATGGCAATGCCAACAAGTGCCTTGACGTCCGCGGAGCGAATTACGCGAATGGAACTCCCGTCCAAATGTATGCTATTTCTTTGTTCGTCTGCCTACTCTTGCTTATTTCCATTTCCGATAGCTACGACTGCAACCAAACGCCCGCGCAACGCTGGATCCTCAACCGCGGCAGCACGAAGGTCCAACTCGCAGAAACCAACTTCTGCCTTGACGCTGGCTCCAGTACGTCCATTCCTATCGTGGCCGAAATGCCCGTTATACCGTTGCTCATCCTTCGTACAGCCCCAGGAAACGGCGTGGGCCTGAAGATTTGGCAATGCTACGACAACCTTCCTGCGCAGCAGTGGTACTACACCGATGACAACCGTATTGCGCTCGAAGGGCAAGGTGCGTTGAATATATACCTGTATAATCGACTGATAATTGATATCGTTTGGCTGTGATAGGCCTATGCACGGACTTGACGGACGGCATTCTGACGAACGGAAACCAGGTCCAGACTTGGCAGTGCACCGACGGAAACACGAATCAAATCTGGACTCTGTAAACTGAGAACGGACTGACTGCCATGATCCATGGACGGACCAATGTAATTTTACTACGTCTCGAGCGACGGAGCTTGAGGTTGGACTACTTGGACTTGTATACTATAATTCTTTCCATCTTCTCTCCACTCATTTATGTGACTGGACCTGATTCGAATGTTGGACGAGATCTGTATAATTAGATCTTATATCCCTCCCTCCTTCCGGATCGTTATGAACGAGATAGCTAGATAATACGCTCGTCCTAACCAACGAAAATAGGTTCTGTTCTCTCGCTCTATCGCGACCTTCCGACATCCTGTCTTTCGACTGCTGGACATGAATAGCTGCAGCGACACTTACTATTCGGTAACAATCTCTAATAATCACACGCAGACGACCCATCGTTCTGTCACAATAATGGTCGAAGCTTCACTAGCTACCTAGCGCAGGAGAGCCTCAAAGCCAGGACTGGAAACATTGAAGACTATCGTAAGCTCTATTCGTAGTCCTACTTACACGGAAGTCGTTATCTTTGTGGTCGTGACATGACTCAGATCGAGTCAAGCCCCCTTTTCTAAGCTTAACTTCAAAGTCCAAGTATAAACCATGGGCAGTGTCCCCGTCATTTACATCGGCTACGAGCTCGAAGAAGACCCCCTTGACGTCTATCAATCCCTAGACAACCCTCTCGGCGCAGTCAAGTTTCTCCTCCGCACAGTCGAATCAGAAATAGACAAACCGACCAGCATCGTTAGTTACGATGATATCGAAGGGCAAGCGCGGCGATTCTTTGTGGATCTCAGGGGCCCAACCTACTCTTCAAAGGAGCTGGACGCTGTTGCTGTGCCTCGTGAGTTTTCCCGTGTGCCGAGCGCGGTTAAGATGAGAGGAGATTGGAGTGCAAGTTTTCTCCGAGTGCATTTGTAGATTCTTACAACGCAGATGACACGACGCAGGTCCTTCCCGGGGCTGTGGTTGGGTGAGTCCTGACCTTTCTTAGATAGTTACTGGTGTCGTTGCCTCAAGACAGTGAAAGACACCTGAGACACGATGCCTACAGGCCGTCGTCTCCCCTTCTATCACACGTTCACCCCTCCATACGGCTTATAGCAACATGAAACCGTCTCTTTAGTTTAATTCCATGACCTCCAGTTCAATGTATTTTTTACCAAGGCATCATGTGCCGGTTGCTCGCTAGTTGCGCGACATCGGACAAAGAGTGAATGGTGTGGCGCATTTTCCCGATTTAAATCATTTGCCCGAGCTAAAAGCAGAAGGCCAGTACGGTGTGTAGAGTTGTACAGGAACGAGATAAGAGTTGTCAGATCCATTCTCGCACGTATTGTACGAGACTATGTTCTGGTCCGAATCAGGAGTCGTCGGGCAGGGGATGTTCAGCCGTGTTCCTCAGAATTCACGGCGCTTCCGCACCACATTCCTCGTGAAATTGTTTCAAGTGTACGATAGACCACACAGCATTCTGTCAGTTCGTCGACCCAGAATGCTCATGGCTGTGAAAGCTGTCCTTATGTGGATCCTTCGGAGCATTTAGGCCGCGTCGTAGAGTCGATTTAATCTGGAGCTCTCAGGCTGATTTCCGGAAAGAAAAATATGACCGGTTGGACTTGTTGGATTAGCCGCCCTTATTCACATTCGGCAGTCCACAGCCGACTCTGCAAGGAATTCGTCGGTCCATGAATTCGGGACGCGAGAATATGACGCATGACGGAACTTCGAATCCGGCAATCACCGGCACCTGTCCCTCCGATCCGGCTCCCTCCCTCTTGAACCACAACCATCCTGCAGTTCGAAAATGAAGATGACTTACCATGTCAAGATTTCTCTGGCCCATTCTGCTC
Organism: Cyclocybe cylindracea; assembly: GCA_013376435.1. Classification (NCBI taxonomy): domain Eukaryota; kingdom Fungi; phylum Basidiomycota; class Agaricomycetes; order Agaricales; family Hemipholiotaceae; genus Cyclocybe; species Cyclocybe cylindracea. The sequence goes on from MPNV01002209.1 coordinate 352,440, forward strand.
GAGGAACTCAAATGCGGGGCTTCGGCGGTTCGACACAGATGGCCTTTTCAATGTCTTCACTGGTACACATCGAGGACGCGTAAAAATGAAATTTAAGTGTTAGCGGATCTCGAGACGCCCTCCGAGAGGCAACATCTGGAACGCGTCGGCACGCAGGCGTAATGCCTAGCTCGATGCTCCACCGCCTACTCTTCCCGAGGACATTCTACGTCTGACAAGGATTCGGCGTACCTGAACGGGAATCGTTTATAAGAGGGACTGAAAGGGTGCTTGGCTCCAGCATTTTCTGCTACACAACTCTGAATCACTTCACCATGTTGAGCTCACTACTTCCACTATTACTTGCCGCGCCCCTTCTGGCGTCCCCACTAGCTCCTCGCCAGTCGAACACGCGGCAGTACATCATCCACAACCAATGTCCGAGCGCCGTCAACCTCTACATCGCTGGCAATCTCGAAGGATCTATTCCCAGCAAAGGGGAGACCACGAGATTCTTGCCCCTCGGCGCGGGCTTCTTCTACACTGACGCGAATGGCGGCAATGCTAACGGTGAAGACACATCTCGTGCTGGCTTCTACCCCGACGTACGTCTCCTGTCTGCTTTCAATTGCCGTTCGTAGCTAATGTTGTCGGTTCAGGATTTCTATTATATGGTCGTCGATCCCGACCATCTCAACGTCGGTTTGCAGATAACGCCTCGCGGTCCCTCAGTACGTCTCCTTCATTTCTACCCTGGCCACTTTAGCGCTCACACCCTGCGCAGAGGATGGGGTTCTGTCAGGCCGTCCAATGTGACGAGGCCGAGTGTCCTTTCGCATTCTCACAACCACCTACGCGTTTCCCCGCTCCTGCTTCAACTGCACCATACCCTCCGTACTATCGCTGCCCCATCGGAAATACCACGTTTGACATCACGTACGTTCTATTCTCGTCATTAAACCTCAGGTTATTCTGACTTTCTGGTGCCCAAGGTTCTGCCCTACAGGAAGTTTCCCTAACCAAGGCACCATGATCCATCCCAACGACATCATGGAGAAGTGCCTCGACGTCCGTGGAGCCAACTTCGCGAATGGAACACCCGTTCAGATGTCTGCCCTTTTTTACTCCCTATCCACTGTCTCACTCACATACGTCCCAGCTACGACTGCAACCAAACGCCCGCGCAGCGCTGGTTCCTCAACCGCGGCAGCACGAAGGTCCAGCTCGCAGGAACCAACTTTTGCCTTGACGCTGGCTCTAGTACGTCCATTCCTTTTGCCCTATCGTGGCCTAAATGCCCGTTGCTTATCCTACGTACAGCCCCAGGAAACGGTGTCGGCCTGAAGATCTGGCAATGCTACGACAATCTGCCTGCGCAGCAGTGGTACTTCACCGACGACAGCCGTATTGCACTCGAAGGAAAAGGTGCGTTGACTGCTCCTGCAGTATAACTGACTGATAATTGATATGGTTTGGTTCTGCGATAGGGTTATGTATGGACTTGACGGACGGCATTCTTGACGAACGGAACTCAGTCGACTTTGGTCAAAGCATGACGGAAACAGGAATCAAATCTGGTATCTGTACAACCGAGAATTGACTTTTGTGACCCTAGGATGATAGTGATACTTTTTTATGGTGGTCTCGGTTTATGCAGTTTGAGTCGGCTAAATTTAAAAAATAAAAGAAAATTTATATTTGTATTCGGCGCGAGTGCCACCTCGCTCGCTCAATTGGCGGCGCTGACAAGACCCATCCTCTGCGGCAGGGCTAGTGAGCGCTAAGTGGCCGGTAGGAATGGGGGAAGGGAGACGTACTGAGGACACGAGGCGTTATCTGCAAACCGAGTTGAGAATAGGTCAGGGTATCGACGACCATATATAGAAATCCTGACCGACAATCATTAGCTCGAACGGCAATTGAAAGCAGACAGGAACGTCGTCGGGCTAGAAGCCAGACGGAGATGTGTCTTCACGTTAGCATTGCCGCCCATTCGCGTCAGTGTAGAAGAAGCCGCGCGAGGGCAGAATCTTGTGGTCTCCCTTTGCTGGGAATAGATCTTCGAGCACGCGGTTGCATACCGCGGGC
>MPNV01002209.1:364255-400104 GCA_013376435.1 Cyclocybe cylindracea
CTCGACTTCTGCGTCCCTGTCACGGAGACGGTTCTCAAGATCGACAAGGCTTCTGTTGCTGTTGAACGCTTCACCTGTGCTCGAGCAGATTCTCGGCTTTGCGCTAAGTTATCGCGCAGGCTCTCGTACCTCATTGGCCGAGTTTCGCAAGAGACTCGACCGAGGCGTCATTCTTGCTTTCTCTCCTCTTCGGAGGAGCTCGAGTCGACGCGAGGGCTCGTTCTTCGCAGCGCCGTAGGGTTGCCAGGCTTCTTTTCACTCTTCACGTCGGATGTATTCAGGGTATGCTATCTGCCAAGCTCCAGACTCAAGGCGGGCGTTCGCGTTTCGAACGGTTCACCCGATTCTTGACCGCTTCGCTCCTGTGCGCAGGGCTGTCGACGAACACCCTGCGTGTACCAAAGCTCGGCTCCCGAGCGGTCACCTTTTTCTTCTGCCTGTCCCATGACTGGTGCCTCCGTGCCTCGGCCGCGCAAGTGGGTCTCAGTGATCGGTCGCGCTCGCGTACAACAGACTCAATGCGGACTGCACCGTCATTCTCCAGTGCAGGTACCTCGCCTGTCTTCCCGGCGATCAACGTTGCAGAGGTCTGTATCTCGGCCTAACGATCACAGACGGAGGCGGGCCCCATGGTCTCTCCTGAGCGTCGGTTAGCAGGGGCGAGGGAATCTCCATGTCGACGTCAGGGACTCGGCTCTCCATAGTAATGCACTTCTTTCTGGGAGCTCGGAGCGGGAGTCGGTTGCTTGCTTACACAGGGATTGAGGAGCCCGATTCAGGGTACGGACGCCTCCGGGATCCGTTGAGAAGTGACAACGTTCGCCGACCGTGGTGGAGGGGGACCGGCCTCGCGAATCCCTGGTATAGGTGCTAAGATTAGAGTTGCTTAAGTGAGAATAGACTTCGTACTCGGGAGTGGAACCGGCCGGGCTGATCTTTTCCGGTCTCGAGACGTCGTCTTGCCAAAGCGAGCTGCTGTCTCAGGCTTTCCTTTCTTAGTCGCGTTTCCTTTAGCTATCTTCTCGGAGTCTGAGGGTTAGTGACATTCATCGTCTCGTCGAGGTCTGTCAAAGGTGATGTATCTCGTACAAAGAATGGCCTTTGAAAAGTAGCTAACTTCTGCTTTCAGTGCAGATAGCTCCTCGGTCAGTTATCCCGCAACCTAGAGCTGTGTACCTCCGCCTCGTCATTCTGGACCAGGCTTCTTCCCACCGGCGAACGAATACTCTCGGACGTTCCTGGCAGATGCGGACTTTGTCGGAGAGTCTCCTCCAGGAAGCCTGGGCGGTAGAAGGACGGGCTGCGAACGCTTCACCTTGAGAGCTAACTTCCCTTCCAACTTTATTCTTTCCCTGATTCCTGTCTGGATATTCCGCAAGGATGTCTCAGGGATTTTCGGCTTCATATGCTAGAAATTGTGTCAGCCAGTTAGGGTTTGAGCGGGTCCTTGCAGCACGCACGCTTTCTTTCCTTTCTGTGTCAAATGCACACTTCCAGCAGCAGGGGGATGGCTCAGATTCGCTTCCTCCTCCTGTATTATTCGCGTTGATCCGACAACTCGAATGATTCCCTTGATTGAGTTACTTCAGGCTTACGTACGCTTTGGTCACCACCTGGCTCCAGTTTGGCCCGTTTGTCTTTTCTCCTGCGCATCTTCTTTACTACGGGCGTAATGAGAACCGAGCGGGAGCACAACGACATGAAATACCTTGGGCCCTTATGCTCGCCAGATTGGAATGCCTGTTCTTTGCTCCTTCTGAATTGACCGAACGCCCCTAGGAACGCCTGCAGTCTGGTTAGCCAGAGTGGTCTTCGACGCCGCCTGGGGGGACTCACGTAAGCGTAGTAGGCTGGCCTTCTTTGGGGATCTGGTAGGTCATGAAGAGAGTGCGCAGAGGAGATGGTGGTCGATGGTGAACGCGTGTCAGGGTCGCGTCGGCCCCAAATTTAAGCCCCATTGTGACGTACATGGCTCGGTAAAGTGAGACGGTACCGACGATTTGACACATATGGGAGCCCCCCTAGCCAGTGGCGGGTGACGCACAAGAAAGGGAAAGAACTCATCCAAGACTGAATGCAGAATCTGTTAGTATGCAGTCAGCGGGATCAGAGAAGAATCTGTTGTGACTTCCGAGTGCAGTGAGAATTTATGCCTAAGGACTATACTATGTGCGCCATTCAACGTATGTGGTCGACCTCTAGTCTGGGATGTTTAACGGATGAATGTCGAGTTGCAGGGCACATTGTTTCAAGGTAGCCGTTTTGACCTTATATTTAAGAGTTCCGGAGGATCAGACCAAATCATCCGCAAGTACCAACACCTTTGGAACCGCACCAGGCCAGGGAGACAGAGATAATTGATTCATTATGCAGGGAGGGTGCCACCGCCTCTTTGAATGGACACTGGCAACGGCCTTAATGATGGAGCGAGCGGACTAGAGGTAATACTATCACTGTTTTTTCTATCAATAATGGCTGGGAGGCTTTGGAGCGTGAATCTACACCTTCCTACTTCCGTATTCTGAAATGCGTCTCATGGAGTGGTTTCCTTTCTAAATCGGACGGTGATGGTGCTTCTCATGCACTTGGAGCTTCTGCCCCAAGACCAGTGTGGTTCTGCCCCATTGCCAGGTGTGGTTCGCCCATTGCCAGGTGTGGTTCGCCATTGCCAGGTGTGGTTCGCCTATTGCCAGGTGTGGTTGCCTATTGCCAGGGGGTTGCCATTGCAGGGTGGTCGCCTATTGCCGGTGTGGTTCGCCTATTGCCAGGTGTGGTTCGTCCATCCATGGTGTGGTTGCTTGTGGTTTTTTTGATGCATGTTCCGAGGAAAGCGGTGTATCTATCCTTTTTACCATTCTCAAATCGTGAGCAAAATACCTGAGATTAGTTTGTCCTGGGCTAAGCACTTCTCTATACATAAAACATTGTAAGTTCAAATAGGCATTTCTTTTGATATATCTTTGGCAAGTCAAGCTAGAACCAGGAGGGCCAGTTATTTCATGACGCTGTCACCATTCTCATCAACATTGACAGGCATCGAGCCCCAGAACACCAGCCGCCGCCTTCTTTCGCGTGACGTGGCACCGTAGCTGCAGCTACAGTCATTGATGTCCTTCGAGTAACACTGCCCACCTTCCCTCAGTATCCCGCTCGGCCATCCGTACTCGAGCACGGTGGAGATGTTGATGGTGTGATCCGTCCAGACACCGCTCTCTGCACCTTTGATCTCGAGGTGCTCAATGAAGTGGGGCAAGGATGCTTGAGCTGTCCAGTTGGGGTTGTGAACTGCCGTGCGAGGAGGATGAAGAGCTCAGAGGCACGAGCCTCGGGTTCTGCCTCTCGCTTGGACAGCCGTACACATCCGTGAATGAGTTGACATCATCATAACTAAATCCATACATGTATGATCTGAATTTGTATACATTGGAAGAGACATTACCTTCCACAAAGTGGTACGCCCCTTGCAACTCCTCGCCTTCCCCTCCCTTCAAGTCTGACACAGCCCAAGTGGTGATGCAATTCGCAGTGCTGTGGCTCTTCAGCGACGTGCACTTGTACCAATCTCTCTGTGATGTTCCTCCAGCACTCCTTCTCCAGCTCGATTTCAGCAATGAGCAACTGCGACCCGAATGCTTGGTGAAGGGCTGTCATCAATCGCAGAAAGAGTAGTCGCAACGAATCGGACCCGCAGAAGCCAGCCATTTCTTCTGGGGACTTAGGTGCAGACTCGCGGCCACTTCTGAGGCCGCCTTGCCCTCAACGCCCCGTTACCATAGCGCTACGGCCATCCGGTACGTGCAAGGTCGCCCGCGCTCCAGCATCCTGATTGGGGCGGCTTCTTCATGAAAGGCCCATGTAGGTGTGAGTGCGTATGTGTGTTAACGTAATCTCGCGCGATGTTTGAGGGTGAAGGCGGAGAGTAAAGATGTGCGGTGCAGGTGATATCGAGGGGTTTGTGAAAGGCACAGGTCCAAAGTGCGCAATGATTTGGTTTTTGTCGGAATGTTGCGCGGAGGCCAGACATTTGGTGCCTAGTAAATCTCGGGAGATTATGCACGATCTCAGAGACTGGAGTTCGCGTTAGACCAACAGCAATAGACGATAAATAGTGCACAACTCACTCTTGTGATCGCTGATCTGTTTCCTCCCATCTCCCCTCTCCACTTCCTTCCCTTCGCATGACTCTGCTGTTCTACCACTCCCCTCTCTATGCCGTTCATGTCCAGATTTGAGATCACTTCTTTAAGTTGAAGTGAGAACCATTGTTGCCAGAGTCCTCTGTCCCTTGACCTGGTTCAGACGACCTCGGTCGATAACGTGTAGACATGATGAGCCATCGGTCATGGAGTAAATGTCGATGGAAATGAGCGCAACAATGTGTCAAAGACGCAAACTGATCTGCGGAGGCCTTGGGTGTCGGTGGTGGTCATCCGTGTCCGACCTGTGGCCAAACGAGGACGGTGAAGCGTACAGGTTCTATGTCGCGTCAGGCTGCAAACTGCTACAGGTGCTAGAAGTTGATGGCATTATAATATCAAGCTCTTGATGCGCAACTTGCTTTCTGAAGGCAAAGGTGAGATTCCAAATGAGGGCGAGGTGTTCGTGTTCGGTGCCCGCAGTGAGAGCGCAAAACTGTAAGACTGCTGACGTATTGTCCGACTTGAGAAGATGCATTAAAGTGGGGATATCAAGAGCTGAGTTGAAGGAGAGTTTGGAAGGGATGAGATGGGGAGACGAAGGTGGGGTTTCGAATAGATCATCAAAGTCTAGTGATTCGAGGGATCATAAAACGTCAGGAGGGTGTGCATCTGTTGTCGATAATGGCATGAATTGCACGACGGGGGTTGCTCGCTGTGTGATCAGTCCATGTACGGACAAATGCGTGGCAGACGAGCTCCCACTTCTGTTGTGTCTCGGGGACGAGGGTGTCAAACCATCTTCAAGAGGGCGAATTGTGGAAGAGCTTGCTGGTAAAGATCTTGAGCTTTTCGAGGTCTGCAGTGCATTGCAAGATGTTGACATCAACTGCCGATAGCCAGTGGGCTGGGTCTTCCATGGTATCAGGTTTGCCAACGAAGTTGTAAAGTCTGTGGTACGGCGCCGTATCTTTGCTGGCAATGGTTTCTCGTGTGTTCTCTGGTCGTGATAGAGTGGGCTGTGGCTTATGAATTGGCGGGTTGGACTGTCGCTTGGGGTCACGGTAATCTCGTTGATACAGTCACTGTGGGGAAGGGCGTGAAGCAAAGAAGGATATCGGTGGACACGACTCAGAGGATGCTCTCATATCTCGAAGCAAGAAAAGGCTGGCACGAATCACGCTGTTGTCACCAGATGCAGTAGGCCAGATGACCACTCTCAGATGTGCAGGCTCGGAAACGTGTCGAGCAGGCCGTGCGGATGGTGTCGCGGGCGAGGTGGTGTGGGGTTGACTCGGAGTGCGTGCTCGACGTGCACAGCCACATGTGTATCTAATCTAATCTATGCTAAGCCCTGGCCGGGTTCCCAGCTACAACATTAATTGGCGATGGAGTAGAGGAAGAGGCAATGGTCAGAGATAGAAGAGGAACAGCAGTGGTTATGTGCCAAACATGGCAAGTTCTGAATCGGGCCATTGGACCCACCAACAGTGCAGGCCCAATTTAGCCTACCCTGCCAACATAAGTACTAGCTGCAGATAATGGGAGTGGTTTGAGTAGTGAACCATGAAAGGTTTTGGGAGGAAGAATGGCAGGATTTACAAGTTGCATTTCAATGTTGAGGTTTCTACTACACAGAACTTGTAATGTATTAAGGTACTAGAATTCATTTATCTAAAATAAATTAGAGATAGATTGTGCACCAGCAAGAGCATGAGCCCACAATTCAATCCGACTTGCATCATCAGCACCAACATTTCTCCAAGGGGAAATGAACTCGTCCAACCAGATGACAGCTTCTTCATTGAAGGGGTTATCAGGGGAGTCAACTCTGACTTCATTGAGGCGATCTGGAGGTCCTGATTGTCCAATCCAAGAGGTAGCCCCCTCTTCAACCCCATTATTCAGTTGCTGGGATTCAAGAAGTCGATCATCATGAAGGCCCTCCCAATCAATCCCATAAACCTCAAGCTCTTCTGGAGACATCATCTCATTGAGAGGATCCCCACGTACCCCATGAACAAGCATGTCAAATCCAAACATATCATTGGGAGACCTATTAGGTCCATCCCTGATTTGGATGCGGTGCTCATTCCAAGACTCTGCAAAAAATAAAAGGTCAAAATTTATGAGAGGGAGAAATATGTGCTGGAGCAGCCAGATGTGGCTGCTGTTGTTAATGTCAAGTCCATGTCGGAGTTCAAGAGCAATGAACAGGTTTGCCCATGTTGCTCCAATCTGGGCAGTCATGTCTACCCAGAGACGTTCAATACGAACATTGTGAACACTCCTGCCCAACTCTTAAATGTCCTGAAGAGTGAGGAATAAGTTGAAACACTCACCGGCCCCAGATGTAAGAACCACGATATTGACCTCGGCGCTCCTCCATCCATGCAGCAATGAGGATGTTTTCAGTTCCATGATCACCACGGAGTCGCGAGGGGACGCCATATACAGCAGTTGAACTCAAAAAGAGCTCAAGAACTGTCTCTCCTTGATTGTTGTTGGAAGCTCTCAGCCCAGTAATCAGACGTGAGTACCCATCTATGAAGCCATGGATAACAATGCCCCAACGAATAAGGCCTTTCAAGGACAATGAGGAATAGTTATCTCACACGTCAAGTCAAGTGAATTACTTACCATGCTGGCCATCATGGTGCCATAAAGAATTTGGGCCTGCCACTGAATATTGGCGGCGCCTGATTCGTATTCGTTCAAACACACGACGAACAGGGTCAATGCGTAACAAGGATTCCCGGATACGTTCTCGTTGAACACGATGACCCAGACGTGTTAGCATGCCATCAAGCATCGCTATCCCAGCACGTCTAAAGTGGAAACGCAAATGAATTATGAGACTGTCAAGATCTTCATCTGATATTGGAGAATGATGTCGGGAGGTAGGATTACGAAGTGGGGTGGATAATGTAGATGAAATGTGAAAAGCAAATTCCTGGACGTCATCTGGAAGGGCCATGGGCTCTGCAAGATCAGCTGGCTCAAGAATATCATCTTGAGGGATGAAAAGAATAGGGGCATCTGCAGAAAAAGGAGCTGTAGGGAGAGGAGTGGTTTCTTGACGCAGTTGCTGTGGAGGGCCCGGGCCTTGAGGGATTATGCCATATGCAACAAGAGCATTTCGTAGTGTTGTCCTGCCCACATTTAGAAAGCGTGCTAGTGCAGAGATGGACCGTCGATTATATGCCCATGCGAGGAACGAATGGTCAAAGATAACTTGGGGTCTTCCCCTACGGCCAGTCTGGAGGCGGTGAACGACAGTAGGATGTCCATGGTGAGAGGCGTCCAATGTTTCGCGATATCGGATACGCAAATCCGACGTCATTAGAGCTATATTCCCTTCCAGCACCTGAAGCTCAGCAGGCTCAAAAATTGCTCTGTGCTGATGTTATTAGTTCTCTGGGTTAAAAGTACAGAATTTTAGAAGAAATTACTTCTGAAACTAGCGTTGAATATTGCTCAAGATCATCGCCAATTCGTTGCAAGACAACAACATCAGTCGGATTGAGCATAACTTCCTGGAGAACGCCTTCAAGTCGGAAGTAATGGGTCCTAAATGCTTCTAAAAGCTGTGGGGCCTGAACGTGTGTTGATTCCATGGTTGAGTGATAAGTTCAATGAAGAGAGTCGACCGACGAGTGGCTGTGGTTGTGTGACTCTCACACCCCCCATCAGTACTCCCAGTGGAACGGCCATATTTCCATATCCAGCGAGATGTAACGAAATCAAGGAATAAAATATTTTGTTATACGATCTGGTCATTGCTAGATTCGGATTGACAGTATATCAAGCCATTTCGTGCACAATACAACCGGATGAAGCCATTAATACAATTATTTACAACCGCATACAACATTTGCATACAACTACTATGGAGACAAGCACAACCACATCGAGCAAAAAACAACCGAGGAAAACAGTAGCCTCCAACCCAATCCAACCAGAGCCAATCGGACAGAACGCGCTGTGCAGAGCTGAAGTTGACTAAGTCTAAGTCCCGGTGCAACACGAAAAGAAGGGGGGACTCACTAAAGGATGGCTGCGGCGAATAGGCCAAACAGGACGCGACGGACTCGGAAAGGGTCAATGTTGGACTCAACAGCCAGAAGACAAAGGAGCCGAGTGGAGCTGAGAGGCAAGGGACTGTGAGGGCAAGGAGTCAAGCGAGATTATGAGACACAAGGCAGAGAGAGCAACCAGTCGAGCGAGATTAGGATTTGAGATGCTGAGAGAGCGAGGAGACGAGCGAGATCAAAAGAGGAGAGCATGAGAAAGGTAGAGAAGACGAAGGGCAGTGAGAAAATGAGATCAAAGCAACAAAGACAGAAGTTTGAAGTGAACAGAGGATCAGATGAAGTCAATGTGAAGCCGAAGAGTAACAATATGAGGCAGACATAAAGCAGGAGAGCAACGAGACGGGGCAAATATAAAGCAGGAGAGCAACAAGACGAGGCGGATGCAAAGCAGGAGGACAACAAAGTGAGATAATGGAGCAACAAAATGATGCATATATGATGTGGGGCAATCTAGTCATAAGATTGCCCTTAGCAACGAGAAATATGGATGACAAGACGAGGAGCTGGGCGGCGGACGTGCAGCGTAAAGTTCTGAAGGCGGCCCCGGGCACACCCTAGTCGTTCTTTGGCTGAGGAATTTTGGTCGATTTCTTGGACCTGCTGCTGAACTATATCTAAAGGTTTTCACGAAGTCAGAATCATGGAAGGCACGGTACGCAAAAGATACCTTTTGACCTTCTTTTCCCAACTGGTCCCAGCACTCCTTGAAGGGAGCGACAATCGATGTAGCATAGATTCGATGCCTAGAAGAGCGTCGTCAGCGAAAACACTTGAGCATCCAAAGATAGCTTACTTTGGTGACAATCTCTTTGTGTATTCCCGCCGCTCTCCTTCGTTTGCGACCGATGAGTCGCAGCCTCAGCCTCAGCTTCCGCCTTCTGCAACCGCAGTCTCAAAATGGTTCAAAGGTCCCCCGGTCGCAGGACCAAGCACATCTTCACTTCAAGAAAAATCAATCGAAGGGCTAGAAGGAACACAATACAGAAGACGTACAGTGGGGGAATGAGAACGAGAGGCTCAGGAAGTGAGCCACCACCAGAAACATGTGCGTCGACTGTCTCGACGTTGGTCGATGATGTAGCTTGTTTGAGGACTCAAACGGGGCTTGTTGCAGTAGCCGCGGCAGGAGTGCAATGTGCCGATTGAGTGGAGGCCGGGGATGGACTGGTGGCAGAGATTTGCAGGGTGGCACCGCATCCATGTCTTCGTGGGCGGATGGAGCTAGGGAAGATGGCGGAGGGCTTGAAGTGGGGAAATCCTGGGAGGGCGAGTCGAGCCGACGGTGTTTTGAAACTGGCTCATCAGTAATGGGGGCGGTGTTCCATTTAGGGAGAGGGGGCACGTGCGCGTTGTTCAGGAAAGAGGATACTTCGAGAGAGAGGAGCCGACCTCGTCGACGAGGGCGGAGCGAAGTTTTCTGTAGGAATTAGTTATGGTTAAGGTGCATATATGCGGGTAATACAGCATAACACGCACTCGAGCACCTCATTTTCAACTTTTTTCCTGAGATAAACATCGTACAGAGCCAAGTAAACGTGGTTGTTGGAGGTGAGAAGCTCTTTACGCATCGCATTGTGGATAACGGATGCTTTGTTGATCTGAAGCTAAGATCGAGATGCATATAGTCAGCTCTTCGACCAGTTGACACCATAATAATAACATACCAGATTAACTTGTTCATGAAAATGTCATGATTGACTAGAAGAAAGACCCGATGGCTGGAAATTTTGACTTGCACGTTGTGATCGCGGAGGCAAGTTGCCGTATGGCGGAATCGGCAGTGTTGGATCTAGCTCATTGTGAGTCTCTATCCACTGAATGGCAGCCGCCGGCTCACCAAGTTCACCTGATTTTCTGTGGGATGAACCAAGAGGCGCTGGTAGGACATGGTGGGGAATACTGGATTGGGGAGAGGACATGGTGGTAGAGGAAAGAGAAACGTTGCGGAGAGCGTGATGTTGATCCCGTGCAGAGACCGGGGCGCTGAAGCGTCCGTTTCCAAATGGAGAGGTGTGAATGAATCAGCGAGATATCACCATCACCACGTTGCTGCAGGAGCGGCATCAGCACCCCAATCCACGAAGGAGGGTGAGAGCACTCGCCGGCCCATCCAGCCTCGCATGGACTATGTTTAGTCCGCCCGTGAGGTCGATGTTAGCCTGGCTTGAGCAGAGACCCGCCGTAAGACCCCACCCACCTGCACCACGTGTGATCCACGACGAGGGTGTAAGCCATAGATGAGGAGGCTACCTGCAAGAAGACACCCTGGGCATCGCCCTCGGTGTGTAGTTCGAGCAGGGTAGGTGGTTCCAGCACGAGCGTACGCCCCCCATGAACATCCTTCAAGGTGTTAGTACCACCACGGACAACGGCGAATATTTACTCACCAGCAAATCGCCGTGTGGGAGGGTCGTTTGGCACGACCTCCACTCGCTCTCTGGACTCCACGGCGCTTGTGTACAGTATGGCTGCGTCTGTGTCGTGTACGGCGAGGCGAAAGGGTTACTGGCACGTTGAGATCGGCCATGACAGTCGAAAAGTGAGGTCTGTGACAACATTAGCACCATCCAAGCAAGACGATGAGGGTCCTTACCTGCGAGGACACTGCGATTTGCGACCGGTCAGCGTGTTGACGACTCGAGATGGCTGCATTGCGAAGGTAAGCTTTATGTCAACATTTGAATATATGTAACTTACTGGGGTTTATTTCAGGCTGTCACATGAGTATCGAGCGGCAGGCGTCCTCTAAATTCAGATGGGTGGCTTGGTGCAAGGGGTCGGCCTCGGGAGGCGGGGCTTTGGCATGAGCTATGGCATAGGATAAAGGTCAGTTTCGTGCCGTTTATTTCAAATGGCCGTACTAACCTCTCTATCCAGCACTCTACCTAACACGTTGCCTGTCGTATAAACGCGAAATACGTTGGTTCGGGCGGCTGCGAGCATTGCCACGTCGGTGGCGCCATGGTGTTGGTGCACATGTCCATGTCGTCGTCGTGGCCTTTTCATGCTGTGGCGGGGAGGGTGAGAAAGGGTAGCAGAGAGGCAGCGTTTGGGCGTTGGAGAGGACATCGTTAGGTTGGGTGGAGGTCGTTATCGATGATCGTCTTCAATGTCGATGTCTGGTTTGAGTATGAATGCTGTCGACGTGCCTTCTTCCGCTCAAGAGTTACGGGGCCGAAGGAGAGTCTGGAGAACAAGCTCAGTTGTGAGTTGGCCGAACAGATCCATGAGGATTGAAAGAAGAGTTGTAGGAGATGCCCGCTGGAGGCTGGAATCGATGCAGCCAGAATTTCTAACTCCATCAGTGATGTAATACATTTATTTGATTGCCTGACTACCGTTATTTTTGCAAATGGCTGTAAGTATAAGTCTGTAGGGCCGACATGCGGCATAGCCCGCTCCCTTTATCCTCAATATCTTCGACCCGGAATTAAGAAGCCAACGTTAGACACCGTGATTGTTCAAGAGAGGTCGTATTACTAAGTATCTACTGTATTTACACGCTATTAGACGAGAGCGGCGACAGAAGTAGTAACGACGCTATTCAGAGTTTCGGAGAGACAAAAAAAAGAAATGAGATAGACTATATGTTAAGGCGAGGTTTCTTGGAGGGTGAAGCAAAGGACGAGAACGCAGAAGAAGGTTTTTTCCTCGGCGAGTTCTCAAACGAAATTTGCTGCTGGCCCAATTGCTGTGGCGAGATGATATCAAAGATATCAAGTGTGATGTGACATAGGAGACAGATGAAGAGCTGTCAAAAGTAGCGGAGGCCTGATGACCGTCGATGAGCGCAGGAAAGTGAGGCACAGCATTTCTTTCGGTCACATGAAGGTGAGAACAAACTAACTTAAAAGTACTTATGCACCGCCACTTCAAAATCTCTGCCAAATGCTCAAGTTAAGCAACCGCTAAAACCCACTACCTAAAGGTAGCGGGAATATCAAAATTGATGACCAGCACATAATATTATGAGAGGATACAAGACGGTCACTGTGAATGACTGAGCAACAAACAGTATATAAGGCCTACTCATTATTGTCAAATGCATCAAAATAATTGTTGCCTCCGGTGTGAGGCACAGAATCAGGGTAGTATGGGTTGGTGGGATCATCCTCGTAAGCCAGGGTATCGTATGATGCATCCATCACTGAATGGGAAAGCGGGGCATAAGAGGAAGTGAGAGATGCAGCTTGGGCAGGAAAGGCGTGTGAAGGATAAGATGTTTCAGAGGTGGAGTGAATGGGAGCAATGGGGCCAATAGGGGCAGAAGAGGCATATGAGAAGGTAAGTGCGTCTGCAGAGGCGGGGTCAGAGAAATCATACATTGGCACAGGAGTGGGGCCAACAAGGGTAGGGAATGCAGATGAAGATGGCGTTGATGGTGCGTTGTACATGGATGCAAAGGCGACCGGCGCAGAAGGGATATACGTTGGCACAGGAGTGGGGCCAACGGGGGTAGGGAATGCAGATGAAGATGACGTTGATGGCGTGTTGTACGTGGATGCAAAGGCGACCGGCGCAGCAGGGATATACGTTGGCACAGGAGTGGGGCCAACGGGGGTAGGGAATGAAGATGAAGATGATGCCAGTGGGGCGTTGTATGTGGGTGCAAAGGCAACTGGCGCAGAGGGATGAGGAGGCATGTAGGTTGAGGCAAAGTTATATATGGAAGGGTCTGCGACGGAAGTGGAATAGAGGGTCGGCATGATTGGTGCAGACACAATTTGATTGGAGGATGTAGCAGTCGAGAATGAGGGAGCGTGCTCAGAAGGGTAGGTGCTATTGTCATTGTCGTTGTCGTTGTTTTCAGTTTCTGAATCCAACACATCCATGTCATCGACTTGACTACCCTCGGCCGAAGGCAAGCCGCTTGTATATAGGAGGCTGAAGACCGGAACAGCATGAGAAAGAATAAGGAGATCATGAAAGAAGCAGCCTCACAGTAGGTCAGTCCATAAGGATTCACGAGACGCTTCGAAAGTCGCCTCCCCTTCGACATGGTCTCAAAGATGTTGCAAAAACTCAGAACACTTCCTCGCCCCCTCATCAACAGAGGCTCCGTGTTTTCTTTGCCTGCCGTCCTTGCAGTCGTACAACATCTCGTAGTGCTTGTGAAATACGTTAGTGGATAAGAACTTGTCAAAGCGGATGGCTTACAAACGTCAGACCAAGAGAGATTATCTCAAGTCTGAGGGGAGGCCCGCAGGCCTTCCGAGATCCCGGTCTTCGGTGACCAACAGAGCGGTTCGAGGAAAACAGGATAGCACCAAGTATCTCGAATAATAGCGGGTTCGCCCACGGCACTCCGTCTGCCTGCACAAGAGTCAGAGAATATCCAAACCACAATGTGATTCTACTCACATTTGGAGGATTGCGAGCAAAGATGAAATCTCCAGGGCTGTTGGCAAGAAGGTCGCTGATGATTTTCTTATTTGTTGCGATGGTAGCTTCTTTGACAGCAGGATCCTGAATGGTGTCGGGTCCTATGAACCCGACCTGTTCCTCGACTCTATTGCGGAATTCTTGCTTCAGGTGGGATCGAAAATTAGTGATAGTTTGAAGAATCTATCATCGTTATCATGTTTGGTCTTACAACGAGATAGAAGATAACAAGCTCACAAGAGATCGAACAGTGTCGAATAGCAGGTTGGCCCCTGAGAGAAAAGATAAGCACACACGATAAAAGCTTGGAGTTGGAAGCACAAACGTTGGCCCGGTTTGCTCATGATTTTTGTAAAAACCCTTGAGGCCAGGCGGTCGTAGTTTTCAATATCGGGGGAACGCTGGTTGAGGAATGTCTGGCCTCTCCAGATGGACTCGCTGAGCATCAGTTGTCGCATGTCTTGGAGGGCGGCGCCGTTTTTCCCTTTAAAGGACTCGACCGTCAACCTGGTTGCCAGAGCACCGGTTCGGCTAGACGAGGTAGACACAGCAGTGTTTGCCCTTCCTCTCCGCGACCGCGACCGCGAACTTCGTGACATCGTCTCCCCAGCATCAACAGAGGAGGCAGGTAACGGCACGTTAACAGGGTCGGCAGTTCGTGTTGGATAAGGGTTTTGATGGTGTCGCCGGTGCTCACGTCTCGACTAAAAGAACGTTAGCAGGCATACGATAAATGAGATAATAAATTCCTCACGGGGCCCCCAGTGGCCTGAAGACCGTGGTCCAGCGACGGTGCTGATTCTTCTATAGATGGTGTCATTAATAAGTGCATTACTATAGAGGAGTGATTGAGGAAGATGGGCCTACCGGTGGTGATGGCCATCGTCTGCAGTGGCTGGGTGGTTGAGGAGACTAGGAGGAGCGTTAGAAATAGAGAGGATTGAAACGGGGAGGAAGCTTACCAGACTCATCAGGAGCGACGTCAGAGGGGGGAATCTGGGACATCTGGAGGTCACTGAGAGTATGGAATACCTTACATTTGCTGGGCTATATATAATGCAGAGCAGCAAAGTTCATACAACGCAATGAAGACGGCGAGATTTAATTTATAATGAGAACAACATGAGGATACCGAACCTAACGATACAGTGCAAAGAAGAGGCATAACGGGATGATAGAAGAGAGAAAATGATACATTCCACGCTCACTTCAATGCTTCTGACACTTCCGAGGCCTGCTCCTCGGAAGACCCCTTCCTCTTCAGGGACCCTGCAGCTGAAGATTCACCGTCGCAGGAAGTATCGTGTTTTGATGATGGTGATCTTAAAAAAAGGCGCGATGGTGGCGGTGGTGATGGTGGTGCTGGTGGTGCTGGCGCCGGTGCCAGTGCTGGTGCTGGTGCTGGCGCCGGTGCCAGTGCTGGTGCTGGTGCTGGTGCTGGTGCTGGTGCTGGTGCTGGTGCTGGTGCTGGTGCTGGTGCTGCTGGTGCTGCTGGTGCTGCTGGTGCTGCTGCTGGTGCTGCTGCCGCTAATGTTGGTAGAGAAACGCTGTTTCCGCGCAGACGAATGTCATGTCGTCGGCAGATGGTGATGATGGATCGGACCTGGGCTTCAGCATCGAGGACTCGTGCCTGCAAATCTTCAATTTCATCCTTGAGGGTTTCAAGAAGTAGTTCCCCTTCCGTGATCTTTGCCTTGACGGAGTCGACCTCTGCGGTAAGTGCAAGGTGAACAGCACTTGCGAGAGCGTATGCCGTTTCAGGGTCGAGACCCGTTACAGCGAGATTACGTTCTGTGACCGAAGATAGGACTGCGAGTTCCGCATACTGACTCCTTAGTTTGTGGTCGTCTGCGCAAGCCCTGCGCTGGACAGCGCACTGCAACTGGTGGTGTCTGTGCAATCTATAACTCTCAGCAGCAGCCCGATTTTTGTGCTGTCGGTGGCAGTGGGACATAGGGCACTGTATCATGAATCGTAAACTGGACAGGGAGAGGGTTCCCAGCAAGTCGACGCACCTTTTTAGTCGTACGGGTAGTTATGGGAGACTTCAATATCGAGGATGGTCGAACATGGAATAAAGGTGCCCTTGAAGGAGACATAGGGCTCGAGGTGGAAAGGGAAGCGGAACGTGTTTCGACAGGTGTACCCGACATGTTGGTTGTAATAGAAGTGCTGGTGAGCTGGGTCCCACGGCCAAAAGCCTGACGCATACACATTAAGAGCCTGATCACATCGCGTTCTGAATCCCTCCCGTCTGCTGTCTGCAATGTGTAAATTCCAGTGAACATCACACATGAATGAATAGAAGGTATCGATACATATTGCCCTCATGCCATTCATTTCTGTTTCCCCTGAAAACTTCAACGAAATCCAGGTATGCCGATATATCTCATCGTAGTAGGATGCTTGACAGGTTGCGCAGGGAGATACTATCGCCTGCGATATGCCTCATGTTTGCCTTCTGTGTTGTCCAGAACGCCGTCAACCTCCCTTCAAGTTTCTGACGAAGTGCCACATCAACTTCCTGCTAATTCGGCTTACATGCCATTGATGCTGGCACCTTCGAGACTTGAGGGCAATGTGAGCCACCATGTAGAATCTTATCAAATTGATCAAGAACCAGCAGAACATTGTGAGATTGCACAGTGGCGCAATAGGCGGCCTTTCAAAGCTGCGGCTGGCGAATGGACGCCCTTGTCGGCTTCCCAGCCGACGTTTCTACTAATTCACTCTCTAACTCTTAAGGACCTCCGCTCTCCCTGTGCCATCGTCTCATCCGTCGACGACTCTTGTGATGGTGCGTTGTTCCCTCCCTGGGCCAGGCACTCTTATAAGGTATTTTTCCTAGATGAATGACCCAGCCGTGCTTCCAGTCGGGTGCACAGTCGTCCTTTGGCTGGATGATATGAATATCTCGACTTGTAATTTTTTCGGTGTTCCAATTGAAGCGCGCCTGGTTGGAACCAAAAATGGCTGCCAGACAGTACTCGCGGAAACTCTGATTAACGCTCTTCAAAGCTACATTGCAGCCCACCCATTGTTCCCTATCCCTCCATCTATCCTCCAAGCAATCTCAGCTAGCGACCCCAATTCCCGATACGATTTGGCCACATCTCGAGTTCTTGAATTTGGTCGAACCATGGAGGATCCCACCCATGGTTTCCGGGTCCTCTCAGACCACGCAAATGTTGCTGACATTTCTAGACGCATCCTAGTCTCCGTCATGCGAGCAGACTGGAGATTGCTTTCATTCGGAGAGACTTGGTCCCATCATGGATTTAATCCTGACTTCCATTTCATCATTATTTTTTGTTATAAGGAGCATCCAAACACGTATGTTCCTTCGCCGCTACTCCTACAGAACGAGAGCCATGGTAGGCATCCAGTTTATCTTCATCAGTATGATGACTTATTGGTTTCCAAGTTCCAGGGAACCAAATGGTTGACGATAGCTTTGCCATCAGTACCAATGCCGATACAACGTTGACGTCCCAAAATGCCACTATCGCCTTTTCAAGTATTGAAGATCTTCTGGGTTGTCTACCCATCAGTAACTTCGACATCCAAAATGCCAGGTTTTTAGAAGCAGAAACAGAAGGCTATCTTTCTCTCGTGGTCCTGGTCCTCAACTGGCGCTCAATGGCCAATGTCCTGAATGCTTTAGGGCTTGATGTGAAATCTGAGAAAAAGCTGTCCGTGGAACTTGGCGGAAATCTCTGCAATCTATCCTCTCTGGATGTTCTGGAACACTTCCATTGGGGATTGGTGTCTTTCAACCACAAGACGCTTTGGTATCGTTGGGCCTTCACAGCTGCACGTCAGAGTTGGTCAAATTCTCTCATATGTAGGAGTACATTCTCTTTTGTAACGGAGGTGCTTACCCATCCGGTTCTAGATTCCATGGATCCAAAGACTCAATCCCGAATCAGCAAGGAAGAAAAGCATCTTTTCAGACTTTGGCGAGGTATCTGCTTTCTCTTCAGTCCTGGGGGGGCTATCGACAGAGGAACAAGACCCATGAAGCAGTCAAATGACTTCGATGAATGCCAGGCAGCCAATCTGTCACAAAGCAAAATTCGCAAGTACAAGGCCTCCATATCCCGATACTTGCATTTGAAGTAATACCACAAATCTCCTTATCTCCTTATTAATTACGCAGGCATCATATGCCGCTCCTCAACCATTTATTCTGCAGCCACTCTACTATATATCAAATATGTTGATCAACCTTTCAAGAGCATAAGAACAAAAGCTTCAAGTTTCATAAGATCTGCTAAAGATAATAGAACAATCTCCGGTATTATTTCCTCAGGTGTGGATGGTTTATGTCGCCGACTCAAGTCTTGCGATGTCAGGCAGTCGCTGAGACCCTTTCAAAGTTGAACCATGAGCGAAAAGATGCAACGGACGCGCAAGTCGAAATATGGTTCACGTAGTGGAAATTGCACAAGGAGAGGTAGGACAGGCTGGCTTGAGCAGCCTCGCCGAGCTGAGAGGCCTTCGGGCTCCATGAACAAGTACTTTCCCATTGCAGAACGTGAGGGACTGTCATGGGTACTCTTACTCCAGTAACTGCCCCCCTTAGCCACAGCAGATCAACGCACCTAGAAGCGCCAGGTATATAGCATCGCTGGTGCAACACCGTCATCAAATGATGTGCCAGTGTCGCACAGGGCAGTGGAGGAGTTGAGACGGTGTCTGAGCTGTTTAAGAAGTAAGCAAGAGCAAAAAGGAATAAAGCAGATATCGTAACACACCGGGTAGGCGGCTGGACTTCGACGACTCATGCCTCCATACTGGGCAAACCGATAAACCCCTGACAATATGCCGTACCATCTGTGGAAGCCTACCTTTGCATTTGCGCTTACCATCAGGTAACAGGGCGTTTGATCCAGACCAGGAGGCAGCAGTCATCACAGTTCGAATGGCTGAGCTCAAAGTAACTGATGCCTCGCACAGGGCGTTTGAGAAGATGGGGGCAGCCGGGTCATGGCCGTCGTTGACGACTGAATATCAATGCTTGTGATGTGGAACGGCTTGGAATTGGAAGGGAAGGGAGCACAGTGGCAATGGGCTCGTATTACGCATTACTGGGGGATTTCAAGCGCACGTAAGTATAAAATGCTGACCTTTGTTGACCCAGAAACAGACGCAGAAATGGACACAGGAGCGAACGGGTATGAAGCGATGCCTAGCATTATGGCAGCACTGGCAAGGTCCAAGACAGAGTCGCAACGTTCGATTGACCGCTGCATGCTGTTTTTTTTTTTTCTGAATCAACAGACTCAAGATGAAGAAACAAAGGACTATCATTATTGAGAACCATTAAGTATCGCTAGGTGCAGGAGCTCCAGTATGGCTAAGATATAGAAGGATGAGAAGAGATGGCGATAGCGTAGATACGTGGATGAAAGGATAAAGAAGACGCTCATTCCAAGAAATGATGCAGTGTTTGAAAGAGCGGCGTTGCACGGATAAGTTGATAGAATTGTAGAAGAAAATGCAAGAAAGGAGAGTGAGAGTAAGCTGTCAGTCTAATGGTCAATGTCCACGTTTAAAGTAACGGAGTGCTTTCCCAGAATTCTCAAATCATAGTGTGATCGCCTATCCCATTCAGGATTTCACACAAAACCCAATGATTGAAGGCTGCTTGGAAGGAGTTAGGCTCCACTTCTGGCGAGTAGTCGGCAGTAGCAAGCTTTGTGATATATGGAAGCGGGAATCGGACCTGCTTGAAGCAAGTCTTGAACGATAGCTTGCCCTCCTGCACCATTACCTCACGGCGTGATGCTGAGGCATAGTTTGGGTCCGTGTCAGGGGAAACATGAATCTAGAAGAGGAAGTTATTTACAAACTGGCATTTGTCAAAGATGGAGAAACTCACCGACAGGCCCTGGGAGGTTACATCAATAGATGGGCTACCAGTTACAGCCCAGGCAAACATTCGACAGCGGAAGCTATGCTCCTCGATCCGGGATAAGTCTACCACAGGACTGAAATGAATCTTGGCAGATTCAAACAGAGTCGGGCACGGTACTCCAGACCCTTTGAGGAAACCATGAAGAAGCTGCTCAAATGACTGACCATGCCTTGAGAGGGCGCTTTGAAGCTCGAGTGCAACTGGAGGAGGCGGAAGAGAAAGTCGCAGGTGGTGTTCTAAGTCCTCAAAAGACTTGATCTGGGAGGACCATGCAAAATTCAGCAGAGCTTCTGACCCTCCTTCCATCAGAGTTTTTATCTGGATCAGAGGTGAATTGTGATTGAAAAAGAGTCTTGAATAGTACACGTACCTTTGTAAATTCAAAACCATTTGTGCAGTGGAGCTTGAAACCCTTGAGGAAGGCTTGGAATTCGGGATGAGTGACTCCTTCAGGCCCAATGACAGCTCTGTGCAATATTTCCGCTGCTAATGCCTGATGGCCAGCATCATCTCGATGGCTCAAGCAAGATATCTGTGGCATAATTTAAGAGTGAATAATGGTTTCAGAAAGATTGAGAAGGGTTCAGACCTGAAGATCATGATATATTGCAAAATGTTCCCGAAACGGAATGAGGTCCAGCGTGTGATCTCCATCAATCCATTGTCGCAGGAGTTGCCGCAGCTCAGGAAGCCATTCAGAGAGAAGGCCAGGATGGATGGAGCTGAATTTACAGTCATGGATCATGTAGTGGATAAGGACAGGAGAAAGGGGGTCCGGCGCCATTCCATAGACCAGCATAAGAGCCGAAAGTGCTCCAAGCACAGCGAGGCTTTGAAGGCGGACAGAAGAGATGAAGGACGTCGAAAAAGAATGTGTGATAGCCAAGGATGAGTAATTTCCTGCACGGGGCAGAAAGAATTCAGACTCGTTCTTGCGAAAGGTGTTGAATGCGAGGTAAACAGCCTCTTGCTCCACTCCTCTGCCTGTCGAACGCAGTCTCTCACGACCATCATTATCTGTATAGGTGCTATAACGTTCTTATGAGTTCTGGAACAAAAGAATGGCTGACAACTCACATTTTGAACTCACAAGCGGGGGAAAGGACCTTGGAGAAATCATTCATCTCCAATGCGGTTTCAATGTGCTTAATCAACGCGTTGGAGAGCTCAGCAACATTTGGCCCTACTACCATCAGCTTTGGTGCATCAAGGTCTTCACCGCACGCAACTTCGAAAACAGTCGCCTCCAGGTCGCCTAGGTCAAGTACATCGGAGGTGGGTGGCGGAACCCATGCATCTACCCACAAGATAGCAGGAAGACTTGGTTCTGAAGAGGCAGAGGTGTTGGACATGGATAGCTGAGGGTGCATGCGTTGGCGCAAGGATGGCGGGCCTATGGACTGGAAGGAGGAACAGCCGTTCCATGTGAGCGTCTTCGTCAAGGAAAACAAGGACATAAAACACACAGTAAGCCCACGCACACCCATTCTCATCTGTGTAGGAGGATTTTCAACGTCCACTGAGGCATCTTCATCATCATTGACCAGCCGTCTGCCAGTTCCCAACCTCGCACGTACAATCTGGGACCCAATGATTCTCAGATTTCAGTTTATGATGGAAAAGAAAAACGTACTTCGTTTGCACGACTCTGACCTACTCGAGACCTTGATTGTGATGTTTCCAAATCATCTTCGTCATCTGTTGATTCTCCTCCAGAAGTGACAGTGCCAGAGTTTTTGTGAGCATTTGCCTGGTTGTCATAAGGAAATCTTGACCAAACTCGTGCAGAGATGCAGCGATGAACCCGGCGAATGACTCCATCTTCACTGAGATAACGGGCTTGTACTGGCTCTTTAAGGATAGCTGCACAACGAGTCAAGGATGCCTCAAGAAAAGAAGCAGTAGCATTAGTGACTCACCGAAGTGCAAATTAAACTTTGAGTACTTGATGCAGATACCAGAAATGGCGTATCTCTCAGCAGGCGGTCCTGTAGTGAGGTGCTCAAGAGTCATGCCGTTATGGATTGGTTGAATTCTGAAATGGACCTGGTTGTTACTCCTACTTCGTCCGCGGTTGAGGACTCCCAAGAGGCCAAGGGGGAGGTCTTCTTCAGCAAGGATATGGTTCTGGCGATGGCCAAAGCGATAGGAAAATGGGCCATTTTCCATGTCGGAGGTGACCTTCTTCATTACATCCGTAATAGTTGTAGTCAGAGGAAGCTCATAGTCATGAAGAAGGCCATGCGCCTGAATATAAGTATCGAAGGAATTTGTGTGGAACCGGAACGCATAGTAATCTGATGCATGTTCCTATAGATTGTAACAGATCTCAGATAATATAGCTAGCAGAAATAGAAGAGAACGCACATTCAATGGAGGATAGAGCTTAACACGGACTTTGAGGCTGACAGGTCGGCCATACTCATCCCGTATGTAACAATCCGTCAGCTCCTCTCCATTGGATGGAAGCGAGGGAGGCAGAATAGCGGCGCCACGTCTTGTTGACCCTCGCCGAACCTGTGTCTGAGTCTGTGTCCGTACAGGAAGTGCAGGGCGACGTGGAAGATGTGTTGAGGCCGAAGCCAATCGCTGCTGATTTGCTAGGCTGGTCATGCCTTGGAAACCTAGAAACGTGGATGGACGTTGGAAAGGGGGGTATCCAGGAGCACGAATGCCGTTGTTTGCACCAGGAATCTCAACCGGAAGAGTCGGGTATTGTGGAGCATGCTGCGATTGCGCTGGCAGAGTCGAGGCATGGGATTCGACTGGACTGGATGGAAGGGGATCCCGGAGAGCAAGGCGGGCGCTGCGGTAGGGGGCAATGGCTACTTGACTGCGGCTGCTGGGTACATGAGTCTGGAGGTTTGAAGAGGAAGAGGAGTTTGTCGACGCTGGAGTTGGCTGTGTAAAAGGCGGCTGGGGACCAAAAGAATTGAAAGTATCTGGCTGAGAGGCTGGCGATGGAACCCCCATATTGCTAACAGGACTCGCAACACCGACAGAATGAGATGCTTGGTCTACGTAGGCTTGAAGCTGGGCAATGTCTTGTGCAGACGGGTTGGTCGGTAGCTGGAACAGGTTTTGAATGTTATTGATCCCGGAATTAAACGGCGCAGAATGTGCCATATTAGGTTGACTTAGGATAGATACGAAAGAAGGATAGAAAGGTATGAGGACAACATTTCCCTGAGCACCTTTTATACCCCGGCATATGCCCTCTCTGCCCTAATTGAGGTGGCAGCAAAATCCAGTCGGTTGGCATCCCCGTCCGGCATCCTCGTCCGGCATCTCTGCCACTGGACTAGGCCACATCTACGGGAGCTGACCATGATTTGAACCATACTCTCCTGTAGCTGAGCTACGCCCTCCTGAAGCTGACCCACATGGCAAGCTGACGGAGCCGCATTCGAATTGAACTGCAGCTAACGGTCCAGAGTCAGAAAGCTACAAAAGGACGACAGTTGGCTTTTGCACAAGAACAATGCCCATTTGCCTACTTTTCCTGCATTGATAGACGGCGATTCACCTTTGTGGCCATCAGCTGTGACGTGTTCATCTCGTCGGCAGAAGGGAAGCCATACAAATGACAGGTCAATTGGAGTGGCGGTAAAGCCTCTCGTTACTGGTTGCATTGAGAGACGCAAGCAAGGAGCAAGACGGCTGACGAGGCATCTGGCACTATCGGAACATTCTCTGTCATTTACTTGGGGTTGAGGAGATGCGTTATCTAAGCCACCAGTACCTGATGTTGTCGCACTTGATAGCTCAGTGAACGAAGCAGCGCCTCTTTCTGTAGAGTCACAATAAGTGAACCCAGAACATCTATGGAAAGTTCACGATAATAAGAATGAGTAAACTGATTCATAAGTTGCCTACGCACTTTGCAAATCTTGGTCTTGTAGTGTCAGAAAGGATAAGAAGTCCGTTTACGAGACACCAAAGTACCAAAAGGGACGGGCTTACCTTACGATATCTTGGAAATTTTTAAAGCTTATTCTTGCTGTGGGTGAGCTGGCATTTTGCCCCACAACAACACAACCATTTCACGCCATAGTGCAGTTGAGTATTGTGCAAGCCAAACTTTCCGGTGCTGGGGCCCTGGCAGACGACTCGAGCTGGTGGGGCCAGTAATGCCGGAATCTAGAACCAGAGTTGGGGTTGTAGCAGCGACGCCGTGGATGTCAGGGTCCTATGTTTGAAGATGGCCAGCCACAGCCGTCTGCTGAACAACAAGATCTAAGCACTACGATACTGGCTCTGACATGGCTGCGTTGGGGGGGGATTCTAGGCTGAAACATATTAGGAATGGTAAAGCATTGCATACTGTTCTTGAGCAGGGCTAGAGGCAGCATCCTGACTGTTTGTACGCACCAGAGGGTGGAAGTGCGACGCCAAACAGCAGCGCCCAGGGCCTCAGTCGATCTGATGTCAGGGCTGAAGGGAAGGGTATTGGCAATGAGAAAGACAAGGGTCTACAGGCAATTGTCGAATGACTGGATGTCAAACTGGAACAGGGCAAGGGCAACAATGCAATCACATGCTAGAAAACAGCATCAGAACTAGGGAAAGGAAAGATAGCACGGAGCAAACACACCCTGCAACGCGCTCTTTCTTTCGACACCATGCCCATATCATTAAGAGAAATAGACAGACGCGTCTTGACTAATGCCTGTTGCCAACTGCATCGCCCATGCAGGCTTTGTACTTCCATGCCGCCATTGAGCTGGGTGGGTGATCTTACATCGTTGGGTCTTGTGGATTGCTGGGCTTCAAAATGTGCGGTTGGTAGCGCAGAACCGAATTCTTGATTTGGAGGTTGTCAAATTGTTGAGGTTATTAAGCACTAGATGAACATGTTCACAGGCAGATAATGAGACCATGAAAAAATGAAAAAGAAATGAGAATGAACCTCGTCCGTCCAGTCGGGCTGCCCCTCAGTCCAAACACGAAATCTCCATGTGAACCAGGCGTGCCACTCAACGTGTGACTCTCTTGAGTAACAAGAAAAATCCAGTTGAATTGAGGCAGCTCAGGGAGATAATGAGCAATGCAGAGTACAAAAGTAGACGAAGCAAAGCCCAGGGCCTCGCAAAGCGTGGTGGGATGTAGGAGGATGCAAGGAGATGATCCCCGAGAGGGAAATTGCGCGAATATGCAGTTTGGAGTTGGGGAGTTCGTCACATTGTTTGAACGTCAGGGCTCTCTACTTCGCAGAACTGAGGGCAAGAAGACTCCGACTCTGAGTCAAAGAGGTCAAGATAAACATTTGAGATCATGTGATAGTTTGAACAACCCAGCGGTCGGTCATTCAGGCTGTGAATGACGTCATAGTTCCCATCCGCGGCGGCACCAACCGCAGCTGCCGCCTGAGAAGGTTATAGATGACCGTACGCGTATATGTACGCGTTGAGCACGAAGAACGTTTGAAACCTGTCATTGAAATGATGAATTAAAAGAATTCGAAGAAACTGAGGCGGGGAAAAGTGTGCTTGCCTGCTCGCCCCATCCCTAGACCTCTGCATCCCTTGACCTCTGCATCGTGGACCTTGCACGGCGCCCTCCTGCTCCATCCGCCCAGCGAAACCAGCCTCTACGAGAAGCAGCTTCCAGCCCAATTCGTGCTCCCATGTCATCCCATGCTCCAAAAGGACCAGGTGCATCAAAGACTGCTGGATCCGCGGTTGTCTCGAAACTCAACAGCTTGAAGGAGCACATCAGGACCCTCGAGCATGATAATTTGTCCCTAAACGACACTGTGGAGAAGATGAGAAAGGATGCATGCAATGAGAAAGCACGACTCACAGAGATTGCGGCGAGCTCCAGAACGAAGTCTATGAGCTCCTTGAACGTTTTGACGTATTTGAACGGCACGCAGAAGACAAGAATGATGATGGCGAGGAGAGCGGTAGCGAGGGAGATGACGAGTCCAGTGATTCTGGGTCTGGGGGTGAGGATGACGAGGTTAAATTGAAGATTAAGGAAAGCAAGGCAAGCGCGACGCAAAACATGATGAACGTACGTGTCTGGTTTTCTGGCGATGCATGGCTTTTAAGTTTGTTGTAGACGCTTCGCACCAAGGTTTTCGCAGAGGCAATGGGCTGTGGCGCAAAGCTTACAGCCGAGTTTCTTCCTCCTTATCCAAAGGACGGGGCAGAATGGCCACTCAAGCCTGGCAGTGGCAAACGGCTCATGCGCTTCCATTGGGACAAGCCTCACGACCGTCCCGATAATGCAACAAACCTGAAAAAAAAATTGTGAATGAGATGCTGAAGAACGGAGCACAATATGTACCAGGGGTCAAAACACTCCTTAAAGACATTGAGCCAGCACATCTGAAGGATCGGGTGAAAGAAAAGTATGAAGGCTCACCGCGCACGCAGAGCTTCGGAGCCCAGTGGGGACGCTATGTGCAAAATCTTGAGAACGGGCATAAAAGACCTGATTTTGTTGATAAATGTATCTATTCCAGGAATCTCATTCGATTTCTACCTTAACAATAAGCAAACAAGGACGTTCTGGGGCGCATGAGCGAATCCGAGCAGGCCAGAGCCAAATTGATCTTGCGGAAAGTTTGTATTCGTTTGTCTGGGCCTCCAGCCCCTAGAGCCGATAGATGCTCGCTTCGCTCGCAATAATTATAATGCAATAATTGCAGTATATGTTTGATAATGAGGAATCGGATATACGACGTATCTGAAGTCATTTGCACTTAACTATAAACCAACATATTCTTGGATAGAGTACGGCTGAATTTGCAAAGCGTATGTTCCACCATAAACATGTCCAAGTATATCACAGAATGAAGCTGAGATGGCACAATCTGTCTGACTACGCCCAGCATGTATGTGAAACCTTGGCGACATTCAACAATGTCTCGCTTCGATCGTGTTTTGACATGAACAGGCGGCGGCGTAACCAGTCCAAGTTCAATTAGCGCAGATACAGCGCCTTTATTCAGATCCCGAACAATCTCTCCCATCTCCTCAAGCGTAGGAAGAAGAACGATGCCTGCATAACACAGATCGACTGTAAGTAAATAAGCTGCAAGCGGCCCCAGTTGTGGAAAATTAGGGGTTTTCTTTCCACCGCAGAAAAAGAGATAACATTCTTTGAATCGAAGTTGACGAGTTCCAACAAAATTTGGCCAAACGTTGTCTTTGAGAGCATCCCAGTAGGCTTCAGCAAGCTCCACTTTCCTGTTGTGATTTGGTGGACCATAAGCTGCTATATCGCAGAAATATATTGGTTCCTGGGGCCCAGCATCTTGGAGAGCTTGCTGAAATTGTGCAAGAGATGCAAAAATCATTGGACCCTCGAGAGAAAATTGAGTAGCATAGGTAATCCCGCGCCAAATGAGTGCGCTAAATATTCCAATGGTTGTTCGCACAAAGTTTGGTCCATACGGTCCATCAGTGCCTCGGAATTGAGCTCGTCCAGGAGCTAATTCTCTGAAAGGCATGAATTTATCAGAATGCTCCCTAAGGTTGATAGACAGACGAGGAAAGAAGACAGGCTCATCATGGCCTGGAATCTGTGCTTGCAGACAGTCCTTGATAAAATGAACAAAGAGCTCCATTTTTTTGTTTGTCAAGGATTGGAGTTGAGGAGGGAGCTGGTCTTTGATAAACTGAATATTGCCACTGCTTGGTTGAAGACGTAATTGATTGTTGAAATATGAATCCAACAATGCAAGAAGTTCTGCTGCTGCCTTGCGCTCTAGGGAATCAGGATTGTTTAGCGGATGATCATCTGCTGCTGCCTTTAGCCCTGCGACTGAGTTGAAAGAGAGTTTACGCCAAACACCTCTTATGAAGAGATGCTGAGTAACCCGCGAGTAGGTATTCCAGATGTGATTGAGATATAGAAGGTCATATCCAAAGGCCGTAACAATAATATGAATAAACCAAGCCTGTGGCCTTGCCATTGCATGGTTTGGAAAATGAAGCCAATGTTGAAGAATCTCAAGGATGGTTGAAACGATATGGTTATTTCTGGCTGCCGACTGGCGAAATTTTGTGGGGTCGATGTTTACCGTATGCTCTGCGATTAAATTGGGTATCTTGTAAGATGAGGCTATGAACGTCTTGGTGCATATTTTCAGCTCATACAGCTCCCGTACGTTTGAGATGAGCTCTTCCAACCACCCTTCTGATTGGCGTGCTTGATGCTCTAGATACAGATGAACATAACCTGCAACATGGACATCAAGCCAATACCATGCTGAATAATTGAGAAGCATGATGCTGGCCCGTTTTTTTCGAAGCAAAAGACTGCTATGCATTTCATGATTTTCGAGATGGTGAAGACCAATCCAACCTGCCGAGATTGTTGGCAATGTTGTAGATAAGAGTGGCTGGTTCAGAAGAGAAAGATGTAAATTCTGAAGCATATCAACAGCTTCATCTGGTGTGCAGGTAGTTTTGTGAATGACCAGATCTGTGATGACAGCTCGAACATTATCAAGTTCCATCTCAATGTGCTTTAATGTCAATTGGGCCAAAAAAGATGGAGCTGATATACAAAAATTATTAATGAACATTTTGAATAGTATATGACTTACTTGAGTCATCAGCTCGTTTAAGAATATCAAGCTCATCATCACTATCCTCATCACCACAATTCTCATTACCTTCTTCAGCTAAAGAACTTGATGCAAAGACACTGTTGTTCCATTCTTTCCCAAATACCAGCTGTTTCTTCTGAAGGGCACGGTCTGATCCTCGAGTCCGGCGCATTGACAATTGGGAATCGGAAGAATTTCCGATTTGATGATCAGACATGGCAGAAACCAGAGCAGACAAATTAGGCCACATTGGGCTCTCTGATTGAGCTGGAGATACATTAGTTGACTGAGAATAAGAAAATCTGATACGAACGTACTTGGATGACTTGTGCTAATAGTTACCACGTCCAATTTGTCCTTCTTGGCCTTTTCTATACCTCAACATTGGTAACCAACGATAGTAAAAATAAGAATCAAACTGACTAGGCTTTGGTGTTGAGGAAGCCTGCCCGATCGCACTATCAGCTGGTCGCTTCTTTCCTGGCCCTCTTGCTGTGCATTGCAAAAATGAGCACAAGTCATCAAAAGTATAATGTGTAATCATACCTGGTGGACGACCTCCTCCACCCTTTGCCTTCGATATAGGTTGAGGTTGATCAACTTCAGACTCGCCGCTGTCTTGTTCTTCACTCAAGCCTCCAATCTGCACGCCAAGCTCACTGGCACTCAAGGCTTCATTGGTTTTGTTTCGACAAATGGCAAACGGAATGTGACCAGAAACATGACGATAATATCGATACCACTTTTCACGGGCAGCAGCTCGAACACCTTCCTGGTCCACAAAATCATTGTCAGACATTTCTTGATCAACGGGTGTGGTATTGGACCGTCGGTGGCCTGGTCCAAGATCCCATGGTTGGATGTCAACTCTCTGGCCTGCTGAGTTGACCATCGAAAAGGCACTGAAGAAGCGATCCATGTCGATACGTATGCCATATTCTTCAGGAAATTGCAGGATAAAATATGATACCACGCAATATAGAAGGCGGAGAACAAAATTCACGTGTCCCGTTTGCACTGAGACAGTTGAACCGTCCTCCAAATACGCTGAGTGTTGGCACCATCCTCGATCCTCGTGAGAAAGAGGTCTATTTATTATAAGTGCTGATGAGGATGAAGTGAATAGAAGGCACTAAGATAATATACGTACTGTGGATTGGTCATCTCTGGTGGGACAAAAAAGGGCGTGTTGTCTGGCAGCCCACCGAGAACGTATCGTTGATTTCCATGGGTCTGTCCGCCTGGTGGATATGAGATAATGGCGCATCGAGTAGCCCATTCGAGGTCGGCTTCATCAGCACCTTCTGGTGCCATTGGCGACGTTCCACCGTGACACCGAAGGCCAGAAAAGTTGATGCATGCAAAGTTATCAAGCGAGACAAAGACTCCAGGGAACAAAATAAAGAAACGTCCTGGGTCATAACCATCAGGAAGATCAGAGATTGCCACCATATGGGTGTAGTAAGCTGGATTGTCCTTGGTGTCACGATGCTCGCCACCAAAAAGACCCATGGCAGCTGCAAGCGTCTCGGCTGATAAGTGATGAATTAAATAAAGCAATACTTCATGGCAGTAAGAACATCTCATACCAGATCCAAACGGTTGGGCCGGCGCAATGTTTAATTGGCAGGCAGTATGAGCGACATTTCCCTCGACGCCAACGCTAGGCGCATTGATGAGTCCAGCATTGAGTTTGATATGTTCAAAAACTTCAGCTGGTCCAGCCTCCATAGACTTTAATGCTAATGCACTAGCCGCCTGCAAGCATAACAATAAGCACGCATAGGGTAACATAAGATGTGGGCATGCCTTTAGCAACTTGCTTCTCATCTCAACGGCTTCCTTATCCTCTTCACCGCGTACTTTGTTGTCAGCGCATGGTGCCATTAGCCCTGTGTGCGGTTCTGCAGAGTTGCCAATTGAAAAGCACCGTGTGCCTGTCTTTACAGGGTTGAGAGCTCGAGCATTACGTTCAAATGCAGTTGCGCCAGTGAATTTGCCACCAGCACGCTTTGGCTTGGTACGGGAACGCAGGTGTTTTGGACCCAACGCAGTGTTTCGGGCGTTGAGGAGCGCTTGCTGCATTGCCGGAGTAAAGAGGCGCCTACGAAAATAGAGTTATCAACTAAGAATGAATCAAATAGTTCGAACTCACTGGCCTGTCACCCAGCACATAGCAACATCGGCCTCGCCAGTGGAAGGTGACAAATGACTACGTACAAAGACGATGTCGTCCTCGATGAGTTTTAGAAAGCCTTTAGAGAGCAAAAAAAAAAAGAAAAAAAAGAAAAAAAAGAAAGAATTAATCGCGTTGAGCTCAAGCACGAAATCATCGGCGTACCCTGAAGGAGGGCGACGAACTCGGGACCATGCGGTATTTTTAGCCGCATCTCAAGGTCGAACGCTTTCTTGAGACCTTCTTTAGAGGTGTCTTGTAGGTAATAAAATATTCGTCCTGGTCCAGACTTTTTGGGGTGTGACGCCGTCTGGTACATTGTTGGCAACCCAGGGTGCCGGTGAGGCCCCAAGTCAACAATGATATCGTCCCTGCCGATGGGAAGAGGTAAAAGTCTTGAGGGGGGATTATCAGCGGACATGAGGAGAGACAGTAACGATGAGGAGAGACAGTAACGATGTGGTGAGGAGAGGGTGAAATGCGGAATGGAGAGCTCCAGGGTAAATTGGCCACCGACCTCAGCTGACTATTTTATGACCTCATATGCCCCTCTGAACAACCGATGCATCGGCGGTTCAAACGCCAAGAGAATGCCTACGAATCCCCTCTGCGTCGCTGCAATTGTTCAAGAGATGATGTCATTCCCTCACATGCGACCTCTGCGTTCAAATGCCCGGACTACTGAAGTATGAAACCTCTTGACGAAACCTTTACAGCTCTGTCACGTCCTCCCACGACCGTTCCCTGGGGGGTACTGGATAATGGCTACTCGCACGGCTTGAGACTGGGGCCAGCCTATCAGGATATCGATGCGGATGAGGGCCCCTAGGCCCGGGTCGTAGGTTAAACGACTGAACCGCATCACCGAGGTGTGGGCGGGGGCATCGAATGCATCGCTGTGGTCCACTCCGTATTCTTGCGGTACGGCAGAATTAGTTTTAGATGCGACGTAGTAGGGTATCCGTGCTTACGAGTGCCTCGGCGCTCATTGTCTGACATGGCAAAGGGCAATGTAATTTAGTATAGACCTTGGTTTGCTTTTAGGCGGTTGTCATTTCATGGAAGAGACAGTTCACTTACGGTGGTTATCCGGAATCCAACGAGGGAATAATCCGTCGCAGCGAGGCTTTATAACGCCGTTATGGCCCAGTCCTGCAAATGGATAGGGGGGTTGAAATGGGGCTCCATCGCTCCGCACCCAGTGGAGCCTGTCACCATCCTTGGCTTGTGGGACGTGCGATGACCCATTGACCGAACAAATCTGGATATGCAAGTACAGTGTGCCGTCACCGACTGGCACAGGAACGCATAAACCCGGTCGGCGTGCAGCCACTGACTGACACAGCAGAGAACAACATGGGGAACCGAGAATCCAAGAACGGAAGACGTTTCGGGGCAACTTGCGAGGACGAGTTCACACGCGGCCAAAACAACGATGACGCGATGACGCGTCGAAGTCACATGCGATCATTGAGTCTCAATCCGATTATTGCTCAAGTCTTCTTTGTTCTACTTACCTTCTGCAGAATCTGCGGAGCCATTGACCTTGCAAAGTGATTTGGACCCTCCATCGACTTCCCACCCTCCAACGAGCTCGCGCAGTCATCTACTGAGCTGGAGCGACCCACGACAATACTCAACGAGCTCGTTATTTAAGCCGATCGTATGCCCTTCAAGCTCGCACACCTCCTCTAACCCGCCATCTCCCCATCCTCCCACCCGCTCGAACCTAACATCGAATTCGTAACTCACACGTCTTCCCTCGAAATCCGACAGCTCCACGCCCTCTATCCTGTCTCTCCCTCCGTCATCCTGCAAACCCCCACTTAGCGTCTAACAGCAACCGGTGTGGTTGACACAGAGCGCACTGAACGATGCGGCTCGGTGTTATCGTGTTCCGTGAACTTCTCCAAAACTCAGACGATGCGCAGTCCAAGGCAGTTGAAGTCAGATTCGAAACTCAGTCATTCTTGGATAGAACGAAGCAGGTTTCGTCAGAAGGACTACCAGGATACGTACACACGAGGCTGGATGCTTCATTACAAAATTTAGGGACGACATACGTACGTTTGCACATTATGTGACGTTGGTTTTACTCGTTGAAGCCTTTAATTGTGATAGGTACACCAATGGACCTTTTGGAAATGACGGGAACTTGTCTAGAGATAAAGGCTGGAATCGGTTGAAGATGATAGGCCTGTTCGTTGGTTGCATCGCACCTGCGAACGCCTCTTGACTGTTAATTCCAGCTGAAGGCAACCCTGATGAGGAAAGATAGGAGCATTTGGCGTTGGTGATTCATTTTCTTTTCTCCCTGGTGATTCACTGCAATAATACATTTTATCTGGCAGGGCTATCATCAACGTTGGGTCCCAAACAAAATATTCCTCGTGCATCTCCTCCAAGCACACATTGTCGCAGTCACAGCATGAGCCAACGGCCGACTGTTCTATCTCGCGGATGGGGTGGGATGTTCGACAGTGCCACCGAGGTTCCTGACGAGGTCGGCATGAATCGCGCATTGCCCGAGCCGCCGAAGACCGTTGGTCCTGATACGTCGAATTTTGGGGACCGTCTCAAGGTTGAGGAGGATCATGAGAAGGAGAGGT
Organism: Cyclocybe cylindracea; assembly: GCA_013376435.1. Classification (NCBI taxonomy): domain Eukaryota; kingdom Fungi; phylum Basidiomycota; class Agaricomycetes; order Agaricales; family Hemipholiotaceae; genus Cyclocybe; species Cyclocybe cylindracea. Next base: position 397,136 of record MPNV01002209.1, read on the forward strand.
ACTTGCACGACCATGCGTCACCGTTGTCTTCTGGGGCGACCCTTGTTCGCAAGTTTGGCAGCTTGCTCGTCGTCAAAAGAGGCGATGACAGTCGGAAACAGGGTACAATGACAAAACGCGGCACGATCCTGGGTGGCTTGTCTCCGCCACCTTCAGGCGACTCGAAGTCGGTACTCAGCCCAGGCGATGAGAAGCCATCGCAAACTCAACATCAGCCACAAGTCGAGCTCAACGAGAGAGAGGATACGACACCGACACCTACATCACCCAGTAGATCGGTCTCTCATAGTAGCAGCCAGCTCGCTGGTAGCTTACATCGCCGCGCTGCGGCCATCTTGGACCCCCAAGGCAGGACAACACGGCACGAACGACGGAGCAGCACAGGTGCGGCACTCATGGGGAACACCTCGCCTACTGGTGATGGCACGATAGGTCGTCATAGACGGCCATCGACTGGCTACAGCAGCTCGGGTCGGCCAGCTGCGGAGAGATTATTCTCGAAGGCTGAGCCAGCCGTGGAGAGCGATATGGCCGAGACGAGGGAAGAGGAGGAGGGTGCGGATGCACAAAATGGTGTTGGAGAGAAAGGCGCGAAGGAGACGTTCAAAGATGAGAGCGAGAGGCATCAAAGTGATAACTTAGACTTCAAGCCTGTGCTCTTGAAGGAATTGTTTAGGTGTGTTGCTGATTGCATTTATTTCGACATGGCAATTGACTGTGCTTCCACCTTACAGTGTGGCGACTACATCAACGAAACCGTCTTCTGTAATTCAGGCTGATGTTCAGCAGGTTCTCGATCGCATGCAAGTGCAATATCGCGAGACGAAGACAGGCTTCGAGTGCATACACTTACCATCGATTGACCTCTCATCGGTCGAGACACCAACCATTAGAGGTCATCAGCAGCAACCATCCTCTACGTCAGGCGAGACGTCACCTATGACCCCCATTCAGAGTCGGCCGTCTATCGTCAAAAAGGTTTCCAAGCTGTCCTTTGGATGAAGCGCGAGAAGGGCAAGGAGCGCGAACATTCTATCGATAAGGAGAAGGAGAAGGAAGGAAAGGAGAAGGAGACACCGAGCAGACCTTCGGGTGGTACGATGCTGACCACAACACCAAGTAGCACCTCTTCTTCATCCTTCAACGTGTCGTCTAACCACACTGTGGTCGCGCCAGCTGACAGGCTCAAGCACAGCCACAAACCAACGGGCTCTCGCCAACAACACCTCAACCTGAGCAAGAATCTCCTCCCCGGTCGCACTCGCCCGCAGCGATGTCGACCATTGCATCAACGAAAAGTGCTGCCACCCATCCCACGCGACTTTGGTGGTCGAGCGACGTCTCCTTTGCCACGCAACCCAAGCCCACTGCCAACTGGCGAAGTTGACAAGGAGGTGTGCGAGAGCATGGGCAACAACAGCCTAAGCGTACGCTTTGAGATCAACATTGTCACGGTATGTCTGACGTCTTTGTCTTCTCTCTCTTCGAAAACTCAACGTCTTTCATTTTCTAGGCACCGTGGTTGCCTCTTCATGGCATTCAGTTCCGTCGTGCTGGTGGAGATGGATGGCAGTATCAAATGCTAGCTAGGCGCGTCGTGAACGTTATCCCGATCGATAACAGAAGTATATCTTGCTGGTACGCTTGCCCTGTCTTGCTCTCAGGATTTGTTACAAATTTTCTGTAGTTCTCCTTGAAACTGAGAGCAAGGTCATCGAGCGCAGACAACGACGGCGTGTTAGACCCTTAACCTTCTTTCTGGTCGACCACGCTAATGCGACCTGATAGGTGCCGCTTCCGACCTACGTGAGTCTTCAGGCTTGAACGCCACCCAACGTCCAACAGTCTTTCCAGCATCTGACTCTTTGGCCTTGCGCAGACCAAGCCCCTTCGTGCGGTAGCAGCGCCGGCAGTTGGTTCATACGCGCCGAAGGACGGTGAACATGTCCTCAATTCACCTTCAGAAATCGCAAGGAAGATCTCTGCGAAGGTTCTTCCAAAGCTCCCCTGTCCGGATGTCAAGCGGGTGGTTGTTGTTGGCAGTGGAGGGCTCAGCATCGGGCAGGCCGGTGAATTTGACTATTCAGGCTCACAAGCGCTCAAGGCACTCAGTGAGGAGGGCGTCGAGGCTATTCTCATCAACCCCAACATTGCAACATGGCAGACCTCCCACCAGCTCGCATCGGAAGTCTACTTCCTGCCCATCACACCAGACTATGTTGCTTACCTCCTCGAGAAGGAGCGCCCTGATGGCATCCTTCTCACCTTCGGTGGTCAAAGCGCCCTCAACGTTGGGATCGAACTCGACCGTATGGGTGTTCTCGAACGGCTGGGTGTCAAGGTCCTGGGTACGCCCATTAGAACCCTTGAGGTTTCTGAGGACCGCGACCTTTTCGTGCAGGCCTTGAAGGGTGTGTTCACTTATCTCCCTGAAAGTATCTTGCACTCATATTTCTATTCAGAAATTGATATCCCCGTCGCTCAATCCACCGCAGTCTCTTCCGTCAATGCTGCCCTCGACGCAGCTGCCAAAATCGGCTATCCTGTTATCTTACGTTCAGCTTTCACACTCGGTGGACTTGGTTCTGGTTTCGCAAACAACCCTGATGAACTTCGCGACTTATCAGCCAAGAGCTTGAGTTTGAGCCCTCAGGTCCTAATTGAACGCAGTATGAAAGGTATCTGTTTCTCCATCTCTCCCTCTCCACCTTTCCTTCCCCTTCGACCATGCTCTGCTGTTCATACCATCCTCCACCTCTCTATTGCCTTCATTCCAGATTTGAGATCACTCTTAAGTTGAAGTGAGAACACATTGTTGGCCAGAGTCCACTCTGTCCCTTGACCCTGGTCAGACGATCCTTCGAATAATAGCGCGTAGACGACTGATGACCATCGTCATTGGACCGTTCAAAATCTCGATGACCGAAATAGACGGCATACCAATCGGAATTCAAAAAGACGGCAGACCA